>CP139502.1:57602360-58011942 GCA_021014915.2 Artemisia tridentata subsp. tridentata | reverse complement strand
TCGTTCGTTAAACATTGTGAAAAACCAAAACATTGGTCGTTTTTTTAAAAATTTCGTGAAAAACCTAAATCTGGCTCTTTTTTTTAAAATTTCCGTGTAAACCAAACATTCGGCCTTTTTTAAAAATCCGGGGGACAACCTATATTCGGCCTTTTTTTAAATTTTTCCCGTTTTACAACCATAACATTCGGCGTTCTTTAAAAACTCGTGTCAACGTACCCCCCGGGGGCTTTTTTTTTTAAACATCTGGGGTAAAACCATAAATCTCGGTCGTTGGTTTAAAAATTTCGTGAAAAACCGTTTTTTTCCTTTTCGTTCACCGGGGTTAAAAAAAAAATTTTTTTTAAACATCTGTGAAAAACCCCTAACATTCGGCTCTTTCCCGTTAAACATTCGGGAAAAACCCCCTTTCATGGCCCGTTCTTTAAAAAAATTGTGAAAAACCTTTTTTTTTCCCCTCTTTTTTTTAAACATCTCGTGTAACCCTTTAAACCCTCGGCTCGTTTTTAAACATCTGGTAAATTTTTAAAACATCTGGCTTTTCGTTAAACATCTCGTGTAAAAAATTTAAATTTTTGGCTCGTTCGTTAAAATTCGGTCAACCATATTTCCCCGGCTCGTTCTTTAAATTTTTCCCCCACCCTTGTGTAAAAACCAAAATCTGGGCTTTTTTTTTAAAACATCTGTTTTTAAAACCTCATCTGGTCGTTTTTAAAAACACCCTCGTGTAAAACCTAAATTGGTTTTTTTTTTAAAATCTCGGTAAAACCCCCTTTAAATCTGGGGCTTTTCTTTTAAAATTCGTGAAAAACCCCTTTCCCTTTCTGGGCCCGTTCGTTAAAATCTCTTTTAAAACCAAAAACATCTGGCTTTTTTTTTTTAAAAACATCCTGAAAAACCCTTTAATCTGGCCCGGGGTTTTCTTTTAAACATTTTTGTAAAACAAAACACTCGGTCTTTTCTTAAAATCTGTGTACCCCTTTTAATTTGGGGGTGTTCGAAAAACATTCGTGTAAACCAAAAAATTCGGCTGTTTTTTTAAAATTTTCTCGTGTAAACCAAAAACATTGGCCTTTTTGTTAAACATCTGGTACAAGTTTTTTTTCCGGTGTTTTTTAAAATTTTTGTAAACCATAACATCTCGGTCTTCGTTTAAATCATCTCGTGTAAACCAAAACATCTGGGTTTTTTTCGTTAAACATCTCTTTTTACAACCTACATCTCCCCCCGGTTAAACTCTCGTGTACAACCAAAAAATTCCCGGTCGTTGTTAAAAATTCGTTTTTACAACCTTAAATCTGGGGCTGTTCTTTTAAACATCTCGTGAAAAACCCGTTCATCTTTGTTCTTTTTTAAACATCTCGTGTAAAACCATAACATCTCGGCCGTTCTTTAAAAACCCCCGTGTACAACCAAAACATCGGGTGTTCTTTAAAAACATCTGTGTACAACCATAACATCTGGTTTCTTTTTCTTTAAAATTTTTCCCCTTTGTACAACCTTAAATCTGGTTTTCTTTTCCCTTTTAAAAAACATCTCTTTGTAAAACCCAAAACATCTGGCTCTCCGTTAAACATCTCGTAAAAAAACCCCTTTAAAATTGGCTTTTCCCTTTTTAAAAAACATCTCGGGGAAAAACCTTTATTTGGCTGTTCGTTTAAACATCTGTGACAAAAAACATTGGGGCTGTTCGTTAAAATTGGGGAAAAACCATACATCTGGTCGTTCTTTTAAACTTCTTTTTAAACCAAAACATTCCCTCGTTCTTTTAAAATTTTCCCTTTGAAAAACCCCCAAAATTGGGGGTTTTTTAAAACCCCTTTCGTGAAAAACCAAAAACCCCGGCTTTGAAAAACATATCGTGAAAAACCTTTACATCTGGTTTTTTTCCTTTTAAACATTCGTGTAAACCATAACATCCCCCGGTCTTTTTTTTAAATTCGTGAAAAACCCCGTAATTGGGCTCTTTCGTTTAAACATCTCGTAAAAAACCAAAACATTCGGCTCTTTTTTTTTTAAACTTCGTGTACAAAAACATTCGGTTTTTTTTCGTTAAACTCTCGTTTTAAACCCCCTAAAAATCTCGGCTGTTCGAAATTTTTTAAAATTTAATCTATGTTTTTTAAAACTGTTTAAACCCAAAAACCCCGGCTCTTTTCTTTTAAATTTCCCGTGTAAAACCGAAACATCTCGGCTTTCTTTTTAAAACATCTCGTGAAAAAACCTAAAATCTCCCCTTGGGTTAAAACATTCGTTAAACCTTAAACATTTGGTGTTTTTTTAAAACATCTCGTGTACCCATAACATCTCCCTTTTTAAAAATTTCTTTTTTAAAAAAAAAACACTGGGCCCTCGTTCTTTTTAAACATCTCTTTTTAAAAATTTTTTCATCTCGGCTGTTCGTTTTTTAAAATCTCGTGTACAACCTTAAATCTGGCTGTTCGTTAAACTCCGTGTAAAACCCAAAACACCGGGTTTTTTGGGTTAAAAACATCTGTGTAAAAAAGTTCATCTCGCTGTTGTTAAAATTCCGTGTAAACCCATAACATCTCGCTTTTCGTTAAACTTCGTGTCAACCGTACTTCGGCTCGTTCTTTTTAAAACATTGTGTACAACCTACATTCCCTCGTTGTTAAACATCCTGGCAACATCTTCGGGTTTTTAAAACTTGTGTAAAACCAAAAAATCTCGGTCGTTCTTTTAAACATCTCGTGTAAAACCCAAAAAACATTCGGTCGTTCGTTAAAAACATCTGTGTACAACCAAAAAAATCTCGGCTGTTCTTAAAAAATTCGTGTACAACCAAAAACACTCGGTCGTTCTTTTAAACATTGTTTTAAACCCTTTCATTGCTCGTTCTTTAAAACATTCGTGAAAAACAAAATTCTGGCTCGTTCGTTAAACATCTGGGTAAACCTAAAATCTCGGCTGTTCGTAAAAATCTCGTGTACAACCTAACACCCCGGGTGTTCTTTTTAACATCTCTGTAAACCCAAAACTTCCTGTTGTTAAACATCTCTGTACAACCAAACATTCGGCTCGTTCGTTAAACATCTGTGTAAAACCTTTCATCTCGGCTGTTCTTAAAATCTCGTGTAAACCTAACTCTGGCTCTTTCGTTAAAACATTTTCGTGTAAACCGTATATTGGCCGTTCGTTAAACACCCGTGTAACATAACATCTCGGCCGTTCTTTAAAAAATCGTGTACAACCGTAATTCGGGGTTCTTTAAAAACATTGTGTACAAAAAAACTCTCGGCTGTTCGTTAAACTTCTCGGTAAAAACCCTACATTCGTGTTCGTTAAAAATTGGTACAACCTAAAATTCGGCTTTTCGTTAAACATCTGTGTACAACCGAAACTCTCGCCTTTTTTTTTTAAAACATTGTGTAAAAACCTTACATCTCGGCTCGTTCGTTTTAAACATCTGTGTAAAACCGTATCATTCCTCGTTCGTTAAACATTGTGTCAACCATAACATCTCGGTCGTTCTTTAAACTCTCGGGTTTAAAACCCTACATCTGGGCCGTTCGTTAAACATCTCGTGTAAAAACCAAAAATCTCGGTGTTCGTTAAAACATCTCGTGTACCCCTAAAATTCGGCTGTTGTTTAAAAATTCGTGTACAACCTAATTCGGTGTTCGTTAAAACATTCGTGTAAAAACCTAACATTCGCCGTTCTTTAAAACATCTCGTGTAAAACCCGTATCATTCGGTCGTTCTTTTAAACATTCGTTAAACCTACATCCCCTCGTTTTTTAACTCTTGTCAACCATAAATCTGGTCGTTGTTAAACATTGTTAAAAACCCATAAATCCGGGTGTTCTTTTTAAACATCCGTGAAAAACCTCATCTGGGGATCGTTGTTAAAAATTGTGTACAAAAATAACTCTGGGCTCTTTTTCGTTAAACCTCTGGTCTTTTAAAAAAAATTCGTGTAAAACCAAAACTTCCTTTGTTAAACATTCGTGGCAACTCATCTGCTGTTGTTAAAATTCGTGTACAAACATTTTTTTTGGCTCGTTCTTAAAATCTGTGTACAACCTTAAATTGGCTCGTTCGTAAACATCTGTGAAAAACCATAACATCTCGGTTGTTCGAAAAATTTTAAAATCTCTTGTACAACCAAAACATTGGCTGTTCGTTAAATCTTGTAAAACCCATCTGGGGCTGTTTTTAAAAACATTCGTGTACAACAAAAATTTCGGGTGTTGTTAAAATCTCGTGTAAACCCCATAACATCCGGTGTTCTTTTAAAAACGGAAAAACCGTTTTCATCTGGGGTCGTTCTTTAAAAATCTGTGTAAACCCAAAACATCTGGCTCGTTCGTTAAAAATTGTGTACAACCGTATATCTCGCTGTTCGTTAAAATCTCGTGTACAACCATAAATCTCGGTCGTTCGTTAAAAAATTCGGTACAACCGTAAAATCTGGGCTCTTTCTTTAAAACATTCGTGTAAAACCTAACATCTCGGTTTCGTTCGTTTTAACATCTCGTGTACAACCGTATCATCTCGGCTCGTTCGTTAAACATCCGTGTACACCTAATCTCGGCTCGTTCGTTAAACATCTCGTGTACAACCGTATCATTCGGCTCGTTCGTTTAAACATCTGTGTACAACCATAACATCCGGCTCGTTCTTTAAAAACATCACGGTCAACTACATTCGGCTCGTTCGTTAAACTCTGTGTACAACATAACATCTCGCTCGTTCGTTAAATTCGTGTAAACCTAACATTCGGCTCGTTCGTTAAAATCTCGTGTACAACCTACATCTCGGCTGTTCGTTAAACATTCGTGTAAACATAAATCTCGGCTGTTCGTTAAACATCTCGTGTACAACTACATCTCGGCTCGTTCGTTAAACATCTCGTGTAACCATAACATCTCGGCTGTTCGTTAAACATCTCGTGTACAACGTATCATCTCGGCTCGTTCGTTAACATTCGTGTACAACATAAATTCGCTCGTTCGTTAAACATCTCGTGTACAACCGTATCATCTCGCTGTTCGTTAAACATTCGTGTACACCATAACTTCGGCTCGTTCGTTAAACATCTCGTGTACAACCGTACACTCGCTCGTTCGTTAAACATCTCGTGTACAACCTACATCTCGGCTCGTTCGTTAAACATTCGTGTACAACCTAACATCTCGGCTCGTTCGTTAAACATCTCGTGTACAACCTCGTTAAAACATTCGTGTACAACCGTTCATCTCGACTCGTTCGTTAAACATCTCGTGTACAACCATAACATCTCGGCTCGTTCGTTAAACATCTCGTGTACAACCTAACATCTCGGCTCGTTCGTAAACATCTCGTGTACAACCATAACATCTCGGCTCGTTCGTTAAACATCTGTACAACCATAACATCTCGGCTCGTTCGTTAAACATTCGTGTACAACCAGTAACATCTCGGCTCGTTCGTTAAACATCTCGTGTACAACCATAACATCTCGGCTCGTTCGTTAAACATCTCGTGTACAACCTAACATTCTCGGCTCGTTCGTTAAACATCTCGTGTTCTAAATCGTACATACATCTCGGCTCGTTCGTTAAACATCTCGTGTACAACCGTATCATCTCGGCTCGTTCGTTAAACATCTCGTGTAAACCATAACATCTCGGCTCGTTCGTTAAACATCTCGTGTACAACCATACATCTCGGCTCGTTCGTTAAACATTCGTGTACAACATAACATCTCGGCTGTTCGTTAAACATTCGTGTACAACCGTATCATCTCGGCTCGTTCGTTAAACATCTCGTGTAAAACATACATCTCGGCTCGTTCGTTAAACATCTCGTGTACAACCTAACATCTCGGCTCGTTCGTTAAACATCTCGTGTACAACCGTACATCTCGGCTCGTTCGTTAAACATCTCGTGTAAACCGTAAACATCTCGGCTCGTTCGTTAAACATCTCGTGTACAACATAACATCTCGGCTCGTTCGTTAAACATCTCGTGTACAACCATAACATCTCGGCTCGTTCGTTAAACATCTCGTGTACAACCGTAACATCTCGGCTCGTTCGTTAAACATCTCGTGTACAACCTAACATCTCGGCTCGTTCGTTAAACATCTCGTGTACAACCTATCATCTCGGCAACCATAACATCTCGGCTCGTTCGTTAAACATCTCGTGTACAACGTCCATCTCGGCTCGTTCGTTAAACATCTCGTGTACAACCATAACATCTGGCTCGTTCGTTAAACATCTCGTGTACAACCGTATCATCTCGGCTCGTTCGTTAAACATCTCGTGTACAACCATAACATCTCGGCTCGTTCGTTAAACATCTCTGTGTACAACCATAACATCTCGGCTCGTTCGTTAAACATCTCGTGTACAACCGTATCATCTCGGCTCGTTCGTTAAACATCTCGTGTACAACCTAACATCTCGGCTCGTTCGTTAAACATCTTCGGTGTACAACCATAACATCTCGGCTCGTTCGTTAAACATCTCGTGTACAACATAACATCTCGGCTCGTTCGTTAAACATCTCGTGTACAACCGTATCATCTCGGCTCGTTCGTTAAACATCTCGTGTACAACCGTAACATCTCGGCTGTTCGTTAAACATCTCGTGTACAACCATAACATCTCGCTCGTTCGTTAAACATCTCGTGTACAACGATATCATCTCGGCTCGTTCGTTAAACATCTCGTGTACAACCATAACATCTCGGCTCGTTCGTTAAACATCTCGTGTACAACCATAACATCTCGGCTCGTTCGTTAAACATCTCGTGTACAACCTATCATCTCGACTCGTTCGTTAAACATCTCGTGTACAACCATAACATCTCGCTCGTTCGTTAAACATCTCGTGTCACAAACATCGCTCGTAATCATCTCGTGTAACACATTCGTCTTCGTTAAACATCTCGTGTACAACCATAACATCTCGGCTCGTTCGTTAAACATCTCGTGTACAACCATAACATCTCGGCTCGTTCGTTAAACATCTCGTGTACAACCGTATCATCTCGTCTCGTTCGTTAAACATCTCGTGTACAACCGTATCATCTCGGCTCGTTCGTTAAACATCTCGTGTACAACCATAACATCTCGGCTCGTTCGTTAAACATCTCGTGTACAACCATAACATCTCGGCTCGTTCGTTAAACATCTCGTGTACAACCGTATCATCTCGGCTCGTTCGTTAAACATCTCGTGTACAACCGTATCATCTCGGCTCGTTCGTTAAACATCTCGTGTACAACCATAACATCTCGGCTCGTTCGTTAAACATCTCGTGTACAACCATAACATCTCGGCTCGTTCGTTAAACATCTCGTGTACAACCGTATCATCTCGACTCGTTCGTTAAACATCTCGTGTACAACCATAACATCTCGGCTCGTTCGTTAAACATCTCGTGTACAACCATAACATCTCGGCTCGTTCGTTAAACATCTCGTGTACAACCATAACATCTCGGCTCGTTCGTTAAACATCTCTTGTACAACCATAACATCTCGGCTCGTTCGTTAAACATTTCGTGTACAACCATATCATCTCGGCTCGTTCGTTAAACATCTCGTGTGCAACCGTGTCATCTCGACTCGTTCGTTAAACATCTCGTGTACAACCATAACATCTCGGCTCGTTCGTTAAACGTCTCGTGTACAACCATAACATCTCGGCTCGTTCGTTAAACATCTCGTGTATAACCATAACATCTCGGCTCGTTCGTTAAACATCTCTTGTACAACCATAACATCTCGGCTCGTTCGTTAAACATCTCATGTACAACCATAACATCTCGGCTCGTTCGTTAAACATCTCGTGTACAACCATAACATCTCGGCTCGTTCGTTAAACATCTCGTGTACAACCATAACATCTCGGCTCGTTCGTTAAACATCTCGTGTACAACCGTATCATCTCGGCTCGTTCGTTAAACATCTCGTGTACAACCATAACATCTCGGCTCGTTCGTTAAACATCTCGTGTACAACCGTATCATCTCGGCTCGTTCGTTAAACATCTCGTATACAACCATAACATCTCGGCTCGTTCGTTAAACATGCATCTCGTGTACAACCGTATCATCTCGACTCGTTCGTTAAACATCGCGTGTACAACCATAACATCTCGGCTCGTTCGTTAAACATCTCGTGTACAACCGTAACATCTCGGCTCGTTCGTTAAACATCTCGTGTACAACCATAACATCTCGGCTCTTTCGTTAAACATCTCGTGTACAACCGTATCATCTCGGCTCGTTCGTTAAACATCTCGTGTACAACCATAACATCTCGGCTCGGTCGTTAAACATCTCGTGTACAACCGTATCATCTCGGCTCGTTCGTTAAACATCTCGTGTACAACCATAACATCTCGGCTCGTTCGTTAAACATGCATCTCGTGTACAACCGTATCATCTCGACTCGTTCGTTAAACATCTCGTGTACAACCATAACATCTCGGCTCGTTCGTTAAACATCTCGTGTACAACCGTATCATCTCGGCTCGTTCGTTAAACATCTCGTGTACAACCATAACATCTCGGCTCGTTCGTTAAACATCTCGTGTACAACCGTATCATCTCGGCTCGTTCGGTAAAAGTGACATAAATAATTTTAAAAAGTTTTAAATTAACAAAATATGATTTAGAAATTTTTTAGTTAAATTTAAAAGAATTAATATTCGTTAATTACCTTCTGCGGGGACATGTCCCCGCAGAAAGGTTTTACCAAAAAAATTAATTTTCCCTCTTATTATTTGCTTTATCCCGCCAGATTTATTGGCGAAATTTTTTTACTTTCCGCGGGGACATGTCCCCGCAGAAAGTAAAAACTATAATTTATCCCTTTTTTAGATCAGATCTAACACTTAGAAAAAAAAAAAAAAAAAAAAAAAAAAAAAAAAAACACTTTCACCATCTCCATTACCACAACACCACAGCACCATCTCGATCCACCACAACACCACCATCTCCATTACCACCACCACCACCACACTCGCACCACTGTGACGTCTCTACCACCACCACCACCACACTCGCACCACTGTGCACATCTCCACCATCTCCTCCCCCTCTCCCGTTTAATTCTTTCCTCCCTCTTCTCTCCCGTTTAATTCTTTCCTCCCCCTCCTCTCCCGTTTAATTCTTTTCTCCTCCTCTCATTTTCGTTTAATTTCTTCCCGTTTAATTCTTTTGGTGAGTAATTTTAGCTTTTTTATTTTTTTTAATTTTCGTTATCTTTTTAATTTGTTATTTGTTTTTAATTTTTTGTCATTTGTTAATTTTTGTTAATTTCTTGATTTTTTTTTTTTTTTTATATATATTAATTTTTTGTTAATTTTTTTAGGTATACTTGCTGCTGAGAACGGAAGAGGAGACCCGAAGCCGGAGACCCGAAGCCGAGAACCAAAAAGCCGAGACCAGGTTTATGTTTAATTTTTTTTTGTACCGGGGACATGTCGCCGCCAAAAGTTTATAGTCATTAGTTTATGTTTATGTAATTTTTTTAGCTCACTTGCTGTCGAGACCGAGACCGAGACCACAGTCGAGAGCAGCCTACTATCAAGACCAGCCGAGAGCAACCATATTCAGTACGTTTTTTTTTGTTTGCGTGCTGTGTTTGTTAAGTGATGTTATGTGGGAGTCCTTTGATTATTGTTAAGTGATGTTTATGATATTTTGAGGTATTTGGTATATGAAAATGAATGTATTTGGTATACGTTTAAAAAGTACCAAGTTGGTGAATATATGAAAATGAATGTATTTGGTATACGTTTGATAATGTATTTGGTATGCGTTTGTGAATATATGAAAATGAATGTACGAATATGTTATGTGCTTATAATTTTTTTATCTAATTGTGTTAGACTATTATAAATGATTTTAGGAATTTAGTGATTAATTTCGACACTAATAACGAGGGTCGCATAAAACGTTGTACATATAGAAATAACATTACACAAATTATGACAGACCGTGTATCGTTTCAAAATGAACCATACATTCTTGCAACACAAGCAACACAAGTCTTTTACCTTGATTTCCCGGGTAAACGTGGTAGTTGGAAGGCCGTCCAAGATTCTTATCATCGAAAGATTTGGAACCCGGATATAATCGTGGTAGAAGACAATCAAGATGTTGTACATGACAACAACTCATCACATGTCACACTCTCTGCTGAGTTGGAAAACTTGAATTATAGCACCATAGATATAGATGTCCAGCCAGCGGAAGTTGAGGCACCACCAGCACCAATTATCACTGATGTCGACGACGACGATGATATTGATTATGATGACCACATTCCTCATGATTTAGCATCTGATCATGAAGACCACGTCGATGGTGAAGATGAAGCTGGCACTAATAATGATGATTTTTATCTTAGTGATGTAGGAGATTGATCTCAAATTGTAATTTGTTAAACGACACTTATTTTAATGAAATTGTTATCGAGTTGTTAAATGTGTTTATTTATTTATTTATTTGATTATTTGTTATTATCTTTTTTGGTTTATATTGTTATTTATTTGAATGTGTGTATATATATGCGTATATGTGTTTCTTCACTAATTTCGATGTTCTAGTACAGATGGCGGATGTTATAGCTACAAGCCATGGTGGTGATGGGGGTCACGAGCCACCCCGGGGTCCGGCGAGGAGGATAGGCACCAACTGTGAGCGTAAGAATTTCTCCTTTATTTTAATTAAACTTGATCATTATTTGAAATTGATAACTTGTTATTTTATGTCACCATCACTTTAATTTGATTACTTGCAGGCTCTGGTTCGAGAGCTCCCAGGCCTAAGCCGACGAAGCCTGGGTCAAAAATCGGGAAAGACGGGAAGGTGGTTCGTGGTCCCTCCAAGAACACAGCATTAATCACCATGCGGAATGACACTGGCCGCCCAGTCTCTATCAGATATAGAAAGAATGCTAAAGGCTTCTGGGAGCATGTGGGCCCTCACGCTGCGTGGTACTCGAGCTTTGTCGGGACCTTGATACGGGACACCGTTCCACTGTATCACGATACGTGGGATGATGTTTCAGAGGCCTCGAAGGCACACGTGGATTCTCAGCTCAATGTAAGTTTTTTTTTATCTTTTATTTTTTTAATTATTGTGTTTATTTATTTAAATTTGTCTCTTTATTTAAATTTGTATATTTATTTTAATTATATTTTATTGCAGCATTACTTTGATCTCGCCCCCCACCTTGCCGGTCCAGATGGAGAGAATATTGTGACTAGTATCGAAGCTTACTTGAGAAAGGTATACAATGACCAAAAATTCAAGCACAAGAAGAAACATTTTACAGACCAAGGTGGGCTCGATAAACTGGACGATATCAGGGCAAACCGTCCCGAGAACATGGCGGAAGATAAATGGGAGAAGCAGGTAAATTTCTGGATCGACACATACTTTGTTGTTGTTATTATTATTATTATTATTATTATTATTATTATTATTATTATTATTATTATTATTATTATTATTATTATTATTATTATTATTATTATTATTATTATTATTTATAATAAGCTTTGTTGTTGTTGTTGTTATTATTATTATTATTATTATTATTATTATTTATAATAAGCAGATTCAGCATTGGATCGACCCGGATAAGTTAAAGATCGGGAAGATCAACAGTGAAAATAGGAAGAAAATGAAGACTACGACACTTCATGGATCTCATTCTTTGGCAGTCATAGCCGATAACTTTGTAAGACACTTTTTAATAATTTTATATATATATATAGTGTTGGGTGAGTATTGATTGATTTTATTTATAAACAGTTGAGCTTCCCTGCCCCGACTCTGAGGATACTCGAGACTATATAGACATGTATAGACACACTCATACGAGAGATGGCGCCTGGGAGTCTGAGGCCGCCGAATCCAGCTACGTAAGTATAATTTATTTCCAAAAACTCACCAACATTAATGCAATATAATAAATCACGACTTATATATTACTTTTCTTGTTTTTTTGTAACTAAACAGAATCAGATGGTCCAGCTTCGGTCAGAGAGCACCTCCTCCGGGACGCGCATGACAGATACGGAGATCTTGAGCCAGGTTCTCGGTGGCAAACAGAGGGGACATATTCCTAGCGTAGGTCCCGTTTTACCAGGAGGTGGTCACAGGCCGACTCTGAGTGCCTCACGAGCTCGTCAGGAAGCCTCCTCGTCCACACTGCGCGATACCGTGGCGCGGCAAGGGGACACGCTGGAGATGCTTCTGAGTTGGGCGAGGAGACAGCCGGGCTTTCCTCAGGAGCTAGCAGGATTGGCGGGGACATCAGGATCCCAGACTCCGACGCCGGGTGAGTCTAGACCTGCAGGGGAGGGTAGTGGGGGAGCTGGGGGTAGTGGGGGTAATGGGGATGGTGGGGAGAATAGGGATTAGGCATGTATGGGTCGGATGGGTCACTTTATGTTTGTTTTGGGTTGTTGGACATATTGTGTAGATTTAGATTGATTATTATGTCTTAGGATTCCCACTAAACTGTTCCTCGCTAGCTTACTTTTTTGGGTTGTTGGACATTTTGTGTGGATCACGGTTTTTGAACCGTTTTTTTCGAATTAGGATTCATATGATTATGTTTAGCGAATTTGGATTGTTTAGGGCAGTTGGATTAATATTATTTTTAGTGAATTTTGTTTGAAATTGGTGTTGTTGTATATATGTTTAGCGAATTTGGTTTTAATATCGTGTTGTTGGCGAAATTGTTACTTTGGCGAATTTTGTGAAATGGGAACAGCAGGTTTTGGCATACAAACCTGCATTTGGTAGGTTTTTGCTGCACATATTTGCGGCAAAAACCTGGAATGACCCATTTTGCAGCAATTTGCTGCAAAATGGGTCAGACACTTTTTGCGGGGACATGTCCCCGCAAAAAGTAATAAAAGATTTATATAAAAACCTTTTTTGCGGGGACTTGTCCCCGCAGAAAAGAATTTCGAAAATATAGAAAAGAGTTTCTGCGGGGACAAGTCACCGCAAAAACATATTTCGAAAATATTTAAAATCTTTTCCTCGGGGACTAGTCGCCGCAGAAAACCATTTATAATTACGGAATTAATTAATTTTTACTTAATTTTTTTAGTTTTCTGCGGGGACATGTCCCCGCAGAAAGTTATTGCCACGTCGGACAATCTTTGACCGGCTAAAAAAGAGCTGGGACCCACACGTCCCCGCAGAAAGTGATATAACGTCACCGCGTAATGTATTAGCGACGAGCTTGCCGCGGTGACCTATCGGCGGTGACTTGTCCCCGCGGAAAGTGTTTCTGCGGGGACATGTCCCCGCAAAAAGGTCAAAAGTGTCCCCACAAAAAGTGGTCGATGTTGTAGTGTAAGTTCACTTTCTTTATCTTAATCTTACACGGAGTATTAACAAAGTACAATATTAACATTTGACTGATCACTAAAATGATCGACTCAAGAAATCTATGCAAATGAAAACCTTGATAACAAGGTGTCTAATACGAATTATGGCCATCATTAAAAATAAAGTTCACTTTCTTTATCCCGTATAACCAACACCACAAAATGAGTGATGACCATAACCATTTTTTAATCTTGTAAAGGATTTCATTAAAATATATATCTTTAACTATATATTTGTCTAACATGACAGCGACACATAAGCGTAGAAATGCCACCTCAATGATGACTCAATGATGACATGGCATTTAAATGATGACATGGCACACACTAATCATGCAATAAAATCCGGAAATTTAAAAATTTTGCAACTAATGAGAATCGAACTCATGACCTCTTGCCCAAATAATAAAGACTCAACCACTAGAGCACTTGGGTATTTGTGTTAAAAGCTTTAAAAACAAAATATAGATACTTGAATAACTCCTCATTCACCTAAACACAATTAAAACTGAAACTCCTACTTTGTTGGCATTTCCAAATAACATTTACACCGCATTTAATATGGAGCGTATGAATGTATTTTAAAATTTCAAAATCTAACATTCATAACAAAAATGACGGCAACTAACCTAAATCAATCACTCCAATAATTCATTTTTTAAATCAACCATTTTTTTCTCAATCAATATCATCTCCTTTGTTTTGCATAGTTCTATATTATCAGGTTTGAGACTCATGTATAAAAGTCGCCCATACAAAGGACACGAAAAATAGATTGATCTTTTTTATGAGCTCGGATTTGGTGGTCCTTTGTATGGGCGACTTTTACTTTCCTGTAATTTTTTATATTCGATCGAGGTTTTGTGATCTCACATTACAATAATGGTTTTGGTTTTCTCCCTAGGGATGTTGCTGTGGGGGTCGTCATTGTGAAAGAAGCCGGCGGAGTCATATTTGATCCGTAAGAATAGAGTGTTGTATGATTCATATATTCTTTTTTTCTACAAATGATGCCCCTTATGAGATATTAGTTAAATTTCTTGTGACAGATCTGGCAATGACTTTGACATTACTGCTCAGAGACTAGCAGCTTCAAACCCACTGGTCAAAGATGCATTTGTTGAGGTATTAAATCCCATAGTACAACTATTTTGATGTGTTGATTTTTTTTTGCTTTGATTTTTTTTTGCAGGTCATTATTAAGGAGTAGTTTCGATGATTTTGTTATTTGATTTGAGTAATTACGAATAAACCCTAAAAAATTATTCGGGAAACTGCTCTTATGAATTGATGGTAGTCTATTTGTATGAATTTGTTTTCCGTGGAACAATATGTTTTGTTTTTAGATACAATGAATTCAATGAATTGAATGTGATTCGACTTTCTACATACCGTTTCGTTGTAAATGAAAAGTTGTAGGTTGACTTATTTATTCATGTAATGCAGGATTTGCGGCTAGATCAGTTGAGAGACGTGTGGCATGGAAGTATTTTAATCCATCCAACAACAATGATAGGTTTGTTAATGCATATTGCAACTCACTGTGCCTTTTAATTCATTATTCATGCTCAAAGGATGATACTTTATCTAATCTTCTATTATAATAACATACATTTTACATATATGTTGCTCCTGCAGATTTTCTTTCACCAAAAATTGGCAAAGGAGAAATAACAGGATCTCGCAACAGTGAATGATATTGTTTTTAGCCCGTCGTAAGTTTTTCTTTGACTACTCATTTATTGTGAAAATTTTGGAGATCTACGCTCATAATCTTCTTGGTGTTCCGATTACCCATCCGAAGTCCATACCTATGTAGACTTTGGACACATCCCATGTGACATATTGATAATTGAATGGGTCAAAACTACCATCTCTTACTCCATGTTTTAAGTATGTTTTCTTCTACCGATTCACTTTTGTTCAAGATTGCTTATTGAGTGTTAAATGTGGTGTTGAGGTTGTCTCTCAAGATCTGTTGGTCTTTGTAAACTCAAATATGATCAAGCATGTGTTTATACATGATAGTAAATTACTTTTGTTTTGTATGTGGATGTGTATATAGGTCTAAGAAGCAACATTAACCTTTTGAATATTGCAGGAAGTGAATGTCTGCTCCAAGACCTTTCTTCTATATTTGACGGGTCTCCAAGAACGCATACCCCATGAATCCTCTTAGGTGGTTTTACTGATCGGCAGGAGAAATATTGAAGCTTAATCCAAGCTACAAGGTCCCACCTGATTATAAGCCGTTGTTAAAAGAGGATAAAGTTGCAATTCCAGTAAGTTCCAATATTACGTGTTAGATTGCCTCAAGACGTTGTTTGAATTCTACATATAATTCATGACTTTTTTCTGATAGATTAAAGAATATCCTGGACCTGCTGGTGATACTCTTTTTTCTTATAAAAAATTTATCTCTTTTTTTGTGGGTATCTAAAGATTGTAACTTGATTATTGATTTTTGTGATTAAACAGGATGATGGGTGATTATAAAGTTGAAATGGTGAATGATGGTATGCAGGAGTTTTATGTTCTCTTCCATGGTCGTAAAGAAAGTATGTTTTTTTTTCTTTTTATTATCCTTTTTCTTGATGAATTTTCTTTTATCTATAAGTATTTTGATTATAAAAATGTGATCTTTTTTGTTGGTTTTGCTTAATTTGCTCTATCTATATACGCTTCTTATTAATTTGTACTAATTAGATTTTATTATGTCGCACCTTATTATGGAAATCACAGGTAAGAGAGTTTTGAAGTGGCTGTTATTCAGAAAAGTTATATGTTCGGTGATTTTGAAAAAGAATTAAAGGTGTTGTAACCAAAATACCATTTAGTATCACACTAATTATATTGGAGTGTTTGGCTCAGCTCAATTTCATACTGTACCATTGCCACTCTTTTTGCCCCAAAACTTTTTAGCTTATTAACTTTTGGAAGGTGTCACAGAATTGGGCAGACAAAATCAGTTCATGTGTACACTCTTGCAACTGCACAATCTATTGAGGTATCCCATACATTTGATCTGCCTTCTATATTTGTTTTTGCAAGGTTAACATTTGGTATTGAATATAATTTTATGGTCCCGAATTTGTTGAAACGAGCTTTCAGTAAGCTGAGGCTTGAGCATGTGGTGATTGGCAAAGGTCAACTTAAACAGGAAAGACCAAAGACAAACAACGAAGTCTTGGAGGTATATATATTTTTTCTATCAATATCAAATTTTCAAGTATGTAGAGGTTACACTTTTGACCAATTACATACAAAAGGTGAATTTTGGTTATGCTTGATTTATAATGGGTCAAGTGGATATAAAAGGTATCGTTTGTAAAACTGTTTTGGGTCAGGTTAGATAACGAGTTCAATCTGGTTATTTTAGTATGACTGTAAATGGGATAGACGATAAGCGCCATGACGTGCGCCTTCCTAAATTAAAATGGATTTAATTCTAATCCTATAATGTGATTGTATGGGGGTGTTTGTTTAAACTTGCATGTGGTTTATGAGTTATAACGAGAACTCATCACTTTGACCATAGAATCATTTTGATCATAACATGAACTCATATCAATTTGTGTAGCAGGATCACTTCGAGAACCTAAAAGATGTATCATTTTGAGTAAGAAGTTGTAAATTACAATTTTTTTTATCGATTATGTTAAAATTTATGGGTGTTTAATGAGAAGTTGAGAACCCTAAAAACAACCAGGGAAATCACCTTGATGAATTATTTGGCTATATTGTACTCAATTTATCAATTATCATCCATGTAATACCTGAAATTCTATAACATGTAAAATGACCAAATTACCCCTGAGAATTTAAAACCTAAATAAAATATATGTAAAGCACAAAATAAATTCCAAACTTCTAGCAATGAACAAGTAATGATCCCAAATAATTTTAACAACTTCATTTAACTTTTATTCAAGTCATAAAATTACCAAAATGCCCTTGGGCGCCTAGTAAAATTTAAATTCAAACTTTATGAGTTAAATAAAGGTAATTAAGGGAAATAAAGAAGGCATTAAAAGTAATTAAACAAGGCAATTAATTCTTTTGACCAAAAATCCGAAATTTGGTCAATAACCTCCCCTATTACTCGGCCTTTCTTGGTTAAAAATCAATCCACACAATTATCTTGGAAACCTAATTGCCGATTAGATTTAACACACACACATAATTCACCTAGCCTCCAATCGACACTCTAAAATTCCCAAGCTATTTTTCTGTGTTAAATCATCATCCAAGGAGTCCTAGAAAAATAATACTTCGAATTGTGGTGGCCGGATTCAAGGGTTTTCGAAAATTCTTGTTTAATTCAAACCGAAAGGTAAGAATTCCATTTTGATTCATTCGACCTTAGAAAAATTCGTTTCTTATTTTTATTGTGTTCCTCACATCATATGTGACACGTGAAAATTGGTTTCAAGATTTTTAGATCATTTTTGAAGCCGTGGTGATTTTTTGGGCGTTTTGGCTATACGCGTACAAGATAAATTCTTCAACCCATTCTACACGTTCAAATCTCTTTGTGGTATTTTTCTCAGATCCTATATGTATTTAGAACATCAAATAAAATGATTATAACATACCATGCATGATCTACATATTTATTTGCGAATTAAACATGGAAAACGAGTATAAATCCAAAATAATTGTATACGAATTTTTGGGGCTTCTTATTTATTTTATTTGGACTCTACATGATCATAATAATCTGAGAAAAATATTACTTCGAATTATTGGGGCATAATCGAATTATTTTTGGATTTAATTAGTTTACCGATTTAAAGAAATTAAGAAGAAAAAGAAATAAAAATGTAATTCGATTAGGGTTTGAGGATTAGGGCTTGTTTTGGCTATTTAATGAGTATTAAATGATGGTATAATGATGGGGTAATGATTTGTATTTTTAGGGTTAGGGTTTTGATTAATTAAAGTGTTATACGATTTGTTTAAATTGGTTTGGGTGAGTTTTGTAACTTTTAAAACTCAAGGGTTATTTTTAGAACTTATTTTGGGACATGTACTTACTGTATAAAATATAAGAGGAGGGGGTTAAGTGTCATTTTTGTATTTTAAAGGATTAAAATGTTTTTAAGGTTTAATATTGGTTCGATTTAGAAAATAATTAAATGGAGGGACTAAACTTGTAATTTCTGGAAAGTTAGTGCTGTTTTGAGTAAAATAATACATTCAGGGTGTTATGTGTTAATTTGGTGATTTAATGGGTTAATATGTAATTATTATTAATATAAAGTTGAAATTATAAATTAAAGGACTAAATATGTAACTTTGTAAACTAGAGGGACCTATTGTGTAAATTCTATAAAATTGAGGATACATTCTTATAATATGATAAAATAAGTGACCATTGTGAAACTTTGATAAATTAAGGGTCTAAAGTGTAACTTTTGAAACTAAAGGGTGTAAAGTGTAAATTGTAAATTCTTAAGGAACTAATATGTAAATGTGATAAAAGATACCCTAATTCCAGAAATAATGATTTAACTAAGAATGTTGATCCAACTTTCTAAATATGGAAACTTTCTAAAAATGGAAACCTGCTAAAAATAGAAAGTTACTTAATATGGAAATGGGATCTTTAGTAATCATGTCTTTACTCCTCTAGGTGTGAAGAGGGAGTAGTCCTGTGCTCTTTATCATCCTATTTCAGTGTGATCCTTGTCAAGCAATAAGGTACAGATATTCTGCTTCTTTATTAAGAGGCCTTCGTTCTCTGATTATGACTCATGTTAGGGTTTTCCCTATACTATTACCATGTTCCCTTTATTCATGAACTCCGATTTTTGAACCATCATGATATTGAACCTTTTATGATTATGAACCTTTCATTCATGAACCTTTGCTTATGAACCATGACTATGAACCATGATTATGAACTTATGAAACATGATATTGACCTATGCAAGTAAACTAAAAACATGATTCATGATACTTGACCTTTACCCTCAGTTTGATACTACGAGCCACTCACTAGGCATGAGGGTTTCATGTCCATGTCAGTCGATGCACCGATGGCATGACTCTAGGGCAGGAGAGTGATGACCTGTCCCGTCCCTTTTCATGTATTTTATTTGGTGTGTTGGGAGTTATGGCCACCAGGGGCGTATGGATGCATCCTAGATTTGTTCATGTTCATGTTATGTTATGTTATTCATGGTGACTGATGGTGTGTGCGATACACGTCTTTCACACTCTGGGAGCTGGCTACTCCAACCCATGATTGAGGACACCCCTCATATTTACAAGATACCCATGATGAGGACACCCCTCATATTTACAGGATACTAAGAGGTCTCCCCTCTTCATGTTTATGGCTATGATTATGATTATGATTATGATTTCATGTTATGGGCTCGTAGTGGATTACTGACCTTTCTTTACCTTGCACCTTTACCCTTTCCCTTATGACACCATGTATCCTTACCATGTATTCTGACCATGTATTCTTACCATGTATTCATGCTTCCATTCTCATTTACTCATGTATTATTCATTATGCTACTGCTTTGTTTTCGTTATATCTGTTCACTGGGCTTTTTAAGCTCAGCCGCACGTTTTCTTTTCGTGTGCGGCAGATTATAAGCAGGACGACGGGTTTGGGTATAAGTGAAGAGACTTTTGGACTTAGAAGACTTTGAGTAGAAGCCATTAGAAGAGATGTACTTATGGATTTTATAGGCAGCTTTTATTTTCCTTTGTAACCCTTGTATTGCAAGATTTCATTGTAACCTTTGAGAACCATTGTATTACTATTGATTGTATGCTATGTTTATCTGATATGAAACCATGTATTTGTGATATCTCTACCCTTGTGGGGTCGGGGTGTTACAATCCACATTGTAATACTTTATGTCTAATCATATTTTTCTTACAGATCCGGATATGTTGATGAAACATGAGAGGAGTCGATGTGTAGAAGGTTGTTTGGAGTGTTATGAGGTGAAGCAGGAAGCATATGTGCTTTATCCTGTAATAGTGGTTTAAGGTGATAACTATTCTATACTGACATCTAAGAGTAGCAACAAGATGACTTAAGTAACTATTCTATAAGCAAGTACGTTTGATAGGGTAATTGTTTACCTGTAATACTTAGGGGTGTTTGGATTTACGTTTTAACACTGCATATTTTGGAGCTGGGTTATGATTTTCTTACATCTGGAATTTATTAATGGCAGTGTTCTTAGAGGTTGTGCTGGTCTAAAGAGTTTAACCGCAGGCCGACAGGTTCACGCCTATGCAGAGGAGCAGGTGAGCAATTTGATTTACTTTTTTGAACGTTGAGACACCTCTTATTAAATTATCTCCACCCAAGGGTGCCTGTTTGACCCGTTATTTCTAAATATAGGCCGTTTCAGCTGTCTTTTTTCCAGTCCTTAATGGTTCAAAGACTTAAAGTTACAAAGTTAGTATAAAATAATCTGTCAAATGTGTCAAAAGTCGCATGAAAATTCCTAAATGTTTGTTAATCATTAATAAGGAAATTACAAGTTTTGTACAATAAGTGTTTTAGTTCAAAACAATCCGGCCCATGCCAAAAAACTACTTATTTGACCCAGTTTGACCCACAGCTGATGTTTGCCGATGTTTCAAAATCGGATAAAATTGTTGTTGAGAAATCAACTGTCCCTGTTAAAACTGCTGAGGCGATTGAAAAGATTCTGACTCATAACAGTAAAGGAATCAAGTTTCAGATTCTTTCCAACCTGGAATTTCTTGCTGAGGGAACTGCTATCGAAGATCTGTTTAAACCCGACAGAGTCCTGGGTAAAATCTCCCCCAAGCTCCAAAAGAAGCCAGTTGGTTATTTCTCTTTGATTTTTTAGTGGATAGGGTGTGTTGGAGCATGCTCTGTAGGTCTGGTTTCCGGTTTGGGTCACTTCTAACGTCATTTGTCTTCATTTGTGCACAATCGTATTTTGTCAATTTAATCTTTAATCATGGAGTTGCTTAATCACGAGTCATATATCAAAGGCATAAAACTTTTGACATTATGTATGTCTTCATAGAATATTTATGATAGATCTACGACCAACTTGGTGTCTTAGTTGATGTTAGACCGGTAGTAGTGGAACCAAACTATTCGGTTGGTCTACTCAATTAGCATTCTTTTAGTATGTCAATGGATAGAATGAAATGAAGAAGAAAAGTAGCCGTCGGCTACTATTTGGTACCGTTGGGGTGTTTGAATTTGAAAAAATAAAATAAAAATAATAAATAAATAATAAAAAAAATTAAAAAATTTAACCCACTTTTTTCTCTGTAAAACCCTTCTTTCTCTTTCTCATTCTTTCATACATTCTCTTCTACAACTAACAACTACTTACCAACTCAAAAAATGTCTTCCAAAACTCTCAAAAACAAAACACAAAATCCCGACGACAACAACCGACCCCAATTTTATGTTAACCAGTCAATCACCACTGACTAACCATTCAATCACCACCGATTAATTTTCATCCCAAATATTCTAATGGATTAAAGACTTTTAGCCACTGCTGTTACTACCACAGCCACCGTCTAAATTAGACCGTATTCTGAGTGGGCCAGCTATCTAACATGCTTTTGATCAGGTAATATTCGGTTGTATAAATGTTGGTGATTTGTTCAATTGGTAACTTGGTTGTCTTATAACTCTCAGATTATAGGGTGTTTGGCGTTAGGTTTTTAAAGTCATTTTATGTTGTCTGTACTTGTGATAATAAATAACAGTGTTTTATAAATAAATAAGAACTTTGCATAATAGATTAATATTCTTTGAATTTGAAGATGTTGAAAGTCACACACTTAGTGGCATATGGGATGTTAGTGTTCCTTATTTTTTGCCTGCTATAGTGTTTTTGTTTAAGCGTTGCTTTGAGTTGTGCTCTAAAGGATACACGCCAAATAGTTTTCATATGAGACATAACATAAAGTGTTGTTTCATTTGGTATAGGCTGGCGTAATTTTATCCAAGTTTTTATGGCTAAGACACTTTATCTCAAAAATTCAGATATTTTATTTGTTACTATTATTATTATTATTATTATTATTATTATTATTATTATTATTATTATTATTATTATTAAATGCATTCTCTTCAACAATTTTAGCTTTTGGTGCTTATTTGTTGTTGATATTATTGAGAACTTAATTGTGTGAATTGACTATCAATGTTGACCAAGTGAATGAGTACGAACTCTGCAAATGAATGTCAACAACATAATGTAGTCCTGAATTCTTGGGCATAAGAGTATACATTTGATATCTTTTATGCTATTTTTTATTTACATGTATTATCAATCGCAAACAACTTTTACTTACACTTTTTTTTTTACACTTATTAGGTGCTCAACAAATGTTCATTGCCTTATCACTTAATTCGCGCTCAATACATACATTTGCTTTCCAAGACCATGAAGATTGTAGGCTACGTGCATGAATGTTTATTAGATTAATAGTTACATCCATATTTCTTTATTGTATCATTGACTTAATATATATTATTCCACTAAAAAAATATCAAAAATTTTACCTTCGTTGTTTTTTTTCTTACTTTACCCACACACTTAATACATTCTTCTAAAAACCCGTCAATTTGACGGGTCTATAGAATTCCCCTACCTCACATGTTTCTTCCAAGAACAAGGCTCGGTGTTACTAAGATGGCTTACCAAGTTGTTACAAGAATGATAGGAAAAGAAATATGTCTGTTACAAGAATGTCAAATTCCACATTGAATGGTTTGTATTTTTTGTAATCCTATGATGCATTGTTAAAGGAAGCCACATATATTTTTTGATTATTAGTTGCGTATTACTCATCAAACAATTGAATGGTTTGTATTTTTGTATTCATATGTTACATCTCTATTTTAATTGGCACGAACCTTCTTTTATGGATCTCATGGTACTAATATTGTTGAATCATTTATTTATTTAACATTAGGACCTTAGATATCATAGCCCTTAGATACTAGGAAGGCCATTGTCCAGATACATAGTGCGTGCATTCCTTATTATCATGACAGGGTGCCCCCGCGGCAACGCGCAAACGAAGGATGAATTAATGGCTGAAATCATTAAATTTCAGAAAAAATAATTCTAAAACAGCATATCTACAACTAATCAAGTTACCGATTATCACGTTAGAAAAGTTAAAGCTTATTTTGAATATCCAATGTGGTGTTATTTTTTTTTCTAATCATCAATTATGGCTTATTTGTAAAAATATGATTAATGACACATACCAGAAAGTTGTAACACTCTTAATGTTATTTCTACATATAATACATGATCAATTAATAAAGTTATTCCAGTTATTTTTGTTAAACATAATCTTCCGATTATCAATATTTCATTTTTATTAAAATAATTACGAAAAACAATTTAATGAAGCGTACCCGCCCATCGGGCGGGTCATGAAGCTAGTGTATATATATATATATATATATATTATATATATATATATATATATATATATATATATATATATATATATATATATATATATATATATATATATATATAATAATAATAATAATAATATTTTATATAATGCTATAGTTCAAAATAAATACCTTATATTTTACTTCGCTTTTTGTCCAGCTATTTGGATTCTCAAACACATTTCCTTGCAAGGGTTTCAAGAAATCGGAATTGGAAAGGATTTGATTACTATATCTCTAAATATTACTAATATATATATATATATATATATATATATATATATATATATATATATATATATATATATATATATATATATATATATATAGTGAGACTTTCTTGCGAGAACCACCTTATCTGCGAGAACTGACAGAACCACCAAAAACATACATGCACACCTTTAATAATTGTATTTTTGCACATATGTTCTAAAAACAACATATATGTTTTTAAAAAAAACATGGTTGTTCTAAAGAATTTGATAAGAAATTGGAAATACAAAATTTTTCTTTGAAGGTGTGCATGTATGTTTTTATAAGGCGTGCAATGACAATATTGCGGCCGTGTGTAAGGTTTTTGTGAAAAAAGAGGATGAGTTCATGATGATATTGAAGAACATAGGTGGAAACTTACGATTATTGATGATTTGCATGTATTTTTATTTTATTTTAAAAGGCGTGTATGTATGTTTTTGGTGGTTCTGTCAGTTCTCACAGATAAGATGGTTCTCGCAAGAAAGTCTCCCTATATTTATATATATATATATATATATATATATATATATATATATATATATATATATATATATATATATATATATATATATATATATATTAGTAATATTTAGAGATATAGTAATCAAATCCTTTCCAATTCCGATTTTTGAAACCCTTGCAAGGAAATGTGTTTGAGAATCCAAATAGCTGGACAAAAAGCGGAAGCAAAATATAAGGTATTTATTTTGAACTATAGCATTATATAAAATATTATTATTATTATTATTATTTTATATATATATATATATATATATATATATATATATATATATATATATATATATATATATATATATATTATATATATATATATATATATATATATAGTGATGTATTCTATACAGTACCAATCTTATATACAGTACTTTACAGTACCATCCTTGACCAATTAGAATTTAATAAATTAATTTTCATTTATTTAATTCATAAAGCATCCAAGGTTATATATGGTATTTTACATTTACACAAATAGTTTTGAAATCCGGATTTATCCTACAATATTGGGGAGGTTTTTTAGTTTTTATCAGATCCTAAAATTTTCCCAGGTTCTTATCTGATTCAAAGGATCACGATGTTTTCATCAAAGATTGACACAAACTTGGTACGTATCCTTAATGATCACAATTTTTTTACCTATAAATATTCGTCAATCCAACAATCCAATCACATAAAACCCTAATTCGTTATCTAATAATTGGAGGAAAAAAATGGTTGAGATCAATGAACAAGATACGATAGAGATAAGAGAGGGTTCAACTTCCACGGATGTGCAAGTAGTAAATAATGAATCTCTGTTGGTATCTCATCATGAAGAACACTCTGGTAACACTCCGATTTAAATGTTTTTTTATCCATTCAAGTTTATTTTATAAAGTTAATATTACGTACATTAAATTAAAATGTTATTTGAAAATTAAACATGTTTTTTATCCATTCAAGCTTATTTTGCCATTATTGCAATTGTTAGTTTAAATAACATAGTTGTTCTGTTACTTATAAGTGTCTAATTGTCTATTGTGGAATGACTGTAGGTTGCATTTGTCAGTTGATTAGTATATTGGGGCAAGCCTTATGCGTTACATATGTGTTTAGTTAATTATCTTATTTGTTATGATTATCTAATTTGTCTGTAGGTTAATTATGACGAACTTTATTTTCTTTATTATCTTCCTGGTTAGAGTGTTGTTTTTATTGTTTTGTTCCTTGTTTTAATTAGTAGATGAAAACATATGATGTTGTTTTTATTGGAATATTTACTTCTTTGGTTGCTTTTATGATTAATAGTGTTAGTCTTAAACTCTTGATCCATTTATTTATTCTTAGCATACATGTTTTTTTGACAAACTTGGTTGATGTAAAAAAAAATCATACATGGTTTATGTTAAAAAATAAACCCTTCTGTTTTATGGTTTATTAAGACATACCGTAAATATACATCATATTCTAATTACATGTTTTATAATTGTTGTAGATCAATCTGATATTGAATTATATGAGGCGGATCCTGAATTTGTCCCCACTCCAAAAGGTACCCCGTATTGGGCCCCAGATATTCTCGAAGATGAGAAACCTAAGCGGGGGTGATATTTTTGACACTTATGCACTTGCCTATGACATGTACTTGGAATACTCCCAGAAGGGGGGGTTCAACATCCGTAAGTCAAATATAAAACGTAAAAAATGGTGAAATCACACATAGGTACATATTATGCAACAGAGCTGGTAAACGAAGAACGAAAGTTGAAGTAAATACATTGAAGGAAGGTGAGGAAGAAGATGAGGAAGGTGAAAATAAAAGAAAGAGAAAAAGACAAACTGTGTCAAAGGCATGTAATTGTCCTGCAAAGATTGGTTTGAGAGCTATTCGTGGGACACCAGCTTTTAAGGTTTTCGACTTTGTGGAAAATCACAATCATCCACTTATGAATGAGAACAATATGGATCTGTCACGAGCTCGAAGACAGTTGCAATTTGGTGATTACGTCTTTATTCACCGGGCTTCGCTTTCCAATGTTGGTCCTACTCAAGCGCACCGACTAAAAGTAGCTCTTATGGGTGGTTATGATAAAGTACGTGGAACACCCATGGATTGGAGGAATTTTAGGCGTGCTGTGAACTCATTCGTTGGAGACAGGGATGCACAGATGCTAGTTGACAAGATGATTAATAGGAAAAAACATGTTCCCGAATTCAGTTTTGAATATCATACTGATCAGGAAGAGTTGGTCAGTTTGTTTTGGGCTGACGAAACGATGAAGTGCAACTATAGTGTTTTTGGTGATGTTGTATCCTTCGATGCTACTTTCAGGACTAACAAGTAATTTTCACATTTATTATTTTTTTTAATTACATATGTGCATTAATTTTGTTTTTTAACAATTTTTTTTTCAGGTATAATTTTGTTTTTGTCCCATTTACTGGTATTGACCACCATCAAAAATGCGTAAATTTTGGTGCTGCTTTGTTGTGCGATGAAACGTACGAATCATATTGCTGGATGTTAGAGGCGTTTTTAAAAGTTCATACAAAGCAGCCACTG
The DNA here is from genome assembly GCA_021014915.2 of Artemisia tridentata subsp. tridentata. Lineage (NCBI taxonomy): Eukaryota > Viridiplantae > Streptophyta > Magnoliopsida > Asterales > Asteraceae > Artemisia > Artemisia tridentata. The sequence continues at coordinate 57,984,794 of CP139502.1, read as the reverse complement.
CTTGCCCTTACAGACCAAGATGCTGCTTTAAGGAAGGCTGTTGTAAAAACTTCCCCCAGTCTCATCATAGCTTATGTATGTGGCACATAACGCAAAAGCTGCCCGGGAAGGTATCTTTTTTGATGTTCAACTTTATGACAGCATACTGTGCATGTATGCTCCATCTAATTTTATAAATTTTTATTTGTTTTTACAGGTATTAGGTGATCTTGATGCCGATTCTGATTTTAGGAAAGATTTTCACAAACTCATTTGGAATGTATACATTAGTCCTCAAGTTTTTGAAGAACGATGGAAAGCTTTAATTACCAGGTATAAGTTGCATGATAACAAATGGTTATCCGACATGTACGAAATTAGAGATAGGTGGATCCCCGGTTATTTTAGTCACGTGCCTATGTGTGGTTTGATGAAGACCACGTCTCGATCAGAGAGTTCTAATGCGTTTTTCCAGATTTTTTCACATAAAGGTAACACGTTTGTTCAGTTTATGTTATGTTTCGAATCTGCCATGGAGAAACAAAGATACACACAACGTGTTTTGGACAATAAGGAAAATGAATCCAATCTTTCTTTGTTGACTGAATTACCAATTGAGCAACATGCCCGTATAGTGTATACACACTCGATATTCAGGGAGGTTCAAAATGAAATCCACAAGGGTTTATATTCATGTTCACAGATTAGTTCTCATTCTGAAGGTTCTGTTGAAACTTGCAACATACGACAAAAGGACAAGCAATCTAATAAAGTTATAGATGCAACGGTATGTTTTTTTTATTCATTTCCATCTAATTGCACTAATTATTGGCAGATAATTTGTTATTTTTGCATAATATACTTTATCGATACATTTCAGGTTCTTTTTAATAAAATGGATGGTATTGTCCAATGCTCATGCGATCATTATAACCGCCATGGTTATCTTTGTAGACACATATTTTGTGTTTTTCGGATTCATGATATTGTCAGAATTCCAAATCCATACATAAATCGTCGTTGGACAAAAAACGTTCTTCCTCCCCATTTGCTTGACAAGAGACATAGATATGGTCCTTGCGTTGAAGAATCAAATAGGATAGCATTTGATGTTCATGCAACAATTGATGAGTGTGTCAGTCTTATAAGGAACGACATTGACAAATTATCTCAGTTCCTTATAAAGGTCCAAGAGTGGAAGAAACAACTAGAGGATGAGATGCCACCACTAAATGTTGACAAGGACGCATTATATGCGGATATGCTTGGTGTTACTGTACCTAAAATAGTTGAAATCAAGAATCCTAAAAAAGCTAGTACCAAGGGCTCTAAAAGAATACAACATGCGGCTGAAAAGGGTAAAGCAGCAAAAAAACCAAGAACCACAAGGAAAGTTCCATTCAAAAAATGTACATGCAGTATTTGTGGCGCAAAAGGTCATAACAGGCGTTTCCATGATAAACGCAAAAGTATTGTTGAAGATGAAGATGACGAAGACGACGAGGATGATGAAGATGATGATGATGAAGATGATGATGATGAAGATGCAGTTCATAAAGAAGATGGAAGTGATGATGAAGAAAGTACATATGAAGATAACAAAGAATAAGCTACTTGGTTTCAAAAAAAAATATTTTAGTGTCTTTTTTAATCTGGATATTAATAAAATTATGTTTTACTAGTAGTTAAACTTAAGTTCTATGAGAGTATAAAAAGTTAACATTTGTTTTTCAGAACCATTGCGTACATGTTAACACGTTTAAGACATGTTTTCTCCAAAGAATCATTCATCTTTTATTTTTGTATCGGTAACTGAGGTTTCCACTATCATCAGTCTCATACTCTCATCAGTAGCCTTTAACTTTTAAATGAATCATTCATGTTTTACTTTAGTTAAACTGATGTTTTCCAATGAAGCATTCAGTTTTTACTTTCACATATAAATGAAAGGATCTTGAGGTTTCCAGACTAATCCGTATCCTTTTAGCTTTATCATCAAATGATTCATGAACAATCATGTTCAAGCATAGTTTCACTTTTTATAAATTACATCTACAACAACAATATCAAAGTCTCATCTACTTTTAGCTTTCTCATAAAATGATTCATGAACAATCATAATCAAGCATAGATTACATATGCAACAACAATATCAAAGCCTAATACCGCCGGCGCATATATTACAGTTTAGTCTATAAAAAAAAGCCATGCTAACTGATCATACGTGTTACCAATTACCAATTCAATCACAATAACACTAACGAAAGTCACACGAAATCCTACAGAACCAAATTATTAAAACAAAGTTGAAATCCTACAGAACCAAATTCAAAATAACATTGTTTAGCTTCCTAAGTAGAAATCCTAATGACCCGTCTACCAAAAAAAAAAAGATAACAACTGAAGATACGTGTTACCAATTTCCAATTCATTCAGAATAAACCTACCGAAAGTCTACCAAAAGGCATATAAAGTCACAAACCAAAAGTCACAAACTATATCCCTTAAAGTCGACACCGCGAAAGACATAAAGTCACATACGAAAATAAAAACATTGTTTAATAGCCTAAGTGGAAATCCTACTTAACCAAATTATTAAACCAAAAGACAAGATAAGCTTCATTTCCATTCACTTTGCCTTTGCCGGCTCTTTGATCAAAGGGATTTTTGTCACTTCACCTGCCATCTTCTCAATATTGTTCTTCACCCTTTCCATTAACAAGTTGCATTTTGACAGCAGGATACGTGCAGCATATTTCTTTTTTAATATTACCATTTGCTTCTGTAGTTTACCTTGATTTCCATCTAGGCCCCAATCCCACTTACTCTTTCCCATTCCCATGTACGTTTCCATCTGACGCATCACAAACATACCAGCATAATTTTTGAACCTAGCACTTTGCCCTTCAAACTCAACAATCTCCGGTTCTACATTAATTATGTATCCAGCTTTAGGATGACTTATACCAAAAAGATATCGGCAAAAATCAGCAACCTACATTGTATACCGTTTACGGTTAGCATCATAACATCATGGACAATTTCAATTTATTTCTACTACTAAGTTGAATAACACATTTGTTGTACTAATTGTACTTACGAGCATCTCTGCAACAGTCACGTTATTAATCACTCTTCTTTTCTTAGTTTTGGGATTTCTGACATTCTTTGCATTCTTTTTTTGGTCGAACATGATCACAGACCCACATTTTATGTCAAAAGCCAATAGAAATTGATGCCCGTCATTATCGATAGGCATAAAAACCTGCATTATAATAATGAGACAGTTAGACAGTCCGGCCATATTACGTTGTGGACAAACATGGAAAATTCTATTTGATCGCAACATATAAGATAACTAGCTAAACATATATGCAACGCATAATGCATGACCCAAGATATCCTACTAATACACTAGTTCATCCGAACTCATAAATATGGACTTATGACACATAACTAATGCACTATGTTCATTTATGAAGACCCAGCATACTAATCAACTGACCATTGCAAGCTACAGTCATTCGAAAATAGACACGTAGACACTTCTAACTAACCAAACAGTAGTGTCCACAGCCAATTTTTTAAAAATTTTCAAATCTTAGAAAAACATAAACTTAAAACATCTATAGTCATTTACACCTCAAATACAACTGTGCTCTAGTTCAGTTACTTAATCATCCGATTTATTAAAATAAATGTATATAAAGTTACTTATATATACTTACAATGTCGATGTTCTTCATATTTTTAAAGTCATTGTTATTTCTAGCCGCCTTCTCAACATGTTGCACCAATGTTTCTAACCGTTCCTTATCATATGGCTCATCAGTAAAATTATTCTTGTCCTGCGTCACATTTGTTTACATATAATTAACTTGTTGCAATTCATAAGAATTGAATATATATCACAAATAATCTTACCACCACATATGTAGGTAAAAACAGTCTCAAAGGAGAGTCATTGCTTTTATACTCCTCCATGTAATTCATTACCGCCCCCCACACGTCCAGCATGTAATTATGAACATACTCTTCTCCCAAGTCGTGCAGCTGTTCTCTGGTTAATTCTTTACCACATCTTGACATGAACAGTACCTCACTATTAACAACCAAAAAACAACAAGGTTAGTAAGAATTCTTCATTTTCTTTTACAAAACATGAATGCAGAAATGCAGAATATATAATTTCATTTAATAATTTACTTACGACATATCATCCGCAGTCATGAGGAACAGGTATTTCGTGAGCTTACTTTCCTCGGTGGTATAGTTAGTATCAACTACCACGATTCTCGGGACAAAGGGTGACCTCATTATTTGAGGTTTTTTCGTCTGCCTCTTTCCTTCACGCTGACCATGATTATATGGATCTTTTGGTAGACACACAGTGATCGGAACCGGACTAAAAATTGTTCTTTCCTTATAAGCTAATGGTGTAACAAAATTGTCCTTCGCCATTTCATAATCTTGTGTCAACCCGAGACTGAAACTTGGACCTTCCTCAAGTTCTTTCATGGCTTTTGTCTTTTGAATTGACCGATCAACATCAGCAGCTACTTTTATAAATGCTTCTTGTGTTGATGGTCCAATCATGGCACCGGGCGAGTCAAAGCCGGACACTGCTGCACTATCTATTAGCTGCACAGCCAAACGCTGTGTCTCTGGTCCCCACTCTTCCATTTCAACACTTCATGTTCTAGCATCGCTTCCCTGCTCGTTTTGATTAAATTGGGATCCTTCCTCCATGATTGCTTCTATGCCATCTTCATCCTGTACATCTTTTTCTTTTTCTTTTGGGATTTCCAAATTTTCCTTATCGTTTGATTGGTTACTAAACGATGGGTGTTTCAAAGAATCAATGTACGTTTGAATCACACCATCCAAACCAATGTCCCCTGCGGACATCTGTAGTGCAGCATCCAACGTCTTTTCAAATCCTTGACGTATTTTGATTATATCTTTAACATATTTCTTTAACATCCACACACATCCCTGAAACACATGTATAGCCATAAATCTTTATGTTTGATCCAACATTCACAAACACAATATAATAATTTAACAGTCAAATTACAAATTACCTCTATATCCTCAGGCGTAGGATCTTCTTCATCCGCAACGAAAGCTTCTTCAACCTCTCCCAAGCCGAGACCTCCAGCCAGCACCTCTGCATGCTCCCTTTCACTTAACAACTCGTATGTCCATACAGATGCAGGGGGTCTCCTTCGCCCAATGCGAAATGTGTTGCACTTTGTACCATCAACGTAACACAACTGTTATATAAGCATTTTCATAATTACATTAGTATTTACTTTTCTTTTGAATTCCATTAAAAACACAAATGCATACCAACAAATTATATCATTTCTATATACTGACAATTCTTTATGCTAAAACACACATATGTACTAAAACATAATCATACTAATGATTGATACCAAAGAATTACTTACAGTAAGCAATGTCAGTGGACCACGGAAGTAGGAATCCTTTTTTCCCTTCCAAAATATTTGAATTAATTACGGAAATGCCATCATGTATTATTTGATCAATGGTTAATAATACATGATTAATAATACATGATGGCATTTCCGTAATTAATTCAAATATTTTTTGGCTGGAAATCTAATAAAAAGGGTAAAATTGGTATTCAACTAAAATTTAAAAACACTAACTGAATGAGTAACCAGGAGTTCGAAGTTGCAGAAAAACCGGAGCAAGTTGCATACGTGATTAGATGGAATTTATTTCCACTATTTTCTCATAAATATCAACTAACAAATCACATTATCTAAAACGAAATTTAAAAAACACATATACGCACTATAAAACTCACACAAAATTTGGGGTTTATTAAGATCGGCTTCAAAAACACAATTGATACAGTTGAATCGCTTGGAAATCAAAGATCAATGGAAGGTAACATACTCAATATTTTATTATACGTATTATTAAAGTTTTATTTTAGTTTTGTTTACAATGATTAACATGGATGTATAATTTAATTAAGTATAGTTAATAATGTGATTGAAAAGTGTGATGCATGTGTGTTAAATCGAAAATGATAAGCATAAAAAAATTATTATGTGTTAAAAACAGTCGTGTTAATGTTATATCGTTTATGTTGTGTTATAATATTTTTTGTTGAAATTTTAAAATTGTATGCGTTTTTTGGATTATCTCGATATGATTCATATATGTATTTATTTTTTGATTTATAAAAATAAAAGGATATGTGAAAAAAAAAAATAGTTGAATGATCATGGATGAAGAAGTAACATGGGTGTTTTTATTTTTTTGATTTATCAGAGAGTAAAGTAAATGGGTTTTTGGATATTGGTAAAAGTTAAGGAAAGTGTGATTGTTACTTGAATTAACATCCATGTTTATTGTTATAAAACCTGTAAAAATAGTGAAATGATCATGGATGAAGGAGTAACATGGGTGTTTGTTTATAAGGATAGCAAAACAGATTTTATGATTGAGCAATCTGCAGGTTTGTTTGGTTATTGGAATAAGTTTGTGTAGTTGTTATTCTTAAGTGAAGTAACATTGATGTTTACAGTTATTAATTGATGAAAAAGTAACATTGGAATAAGTTTGTGTAGTTGTTATTCTTAAGTGAAGTAACATTAATGTTTACAGTAATGAATTGATAAAAAAGTAAAATGGGTGTTTGTTTATAAGGATAGCATAACAGATTTTATGATTGAGTAATCTGCAGGTTTGTTTGGTGATTGGAATAAGTTTATGTAGGTGTTATTCTTAAGTGAAGTAACATTGCTGTTTATAGTAAAGAATTGATGTTTTTAAAGGAGTTAACTTAGATGTTAATGTGCGTCATTCAGTTTTAAGGAAAAGCGGAAGGGCAAAAGGAAAGGCGGTTGTTGAAGAACCAGATGACACAATAAATGTAGAAGAAGAGGAGATGGATGACGATTTTTTTGACACAGCGTGGGACTACTCAGTTAAAAATGGTAAGCAGTTTTGGGAACTTGTAGATATAAAGTGTTTGCATAAATGTTTAGGTGTGAGCATACATGTTTGTAGTATGTGTTATTGAATAGAAAGTTGTCTGAATATTAAAAGATTAATGTTAATTATAATGTTACTGTGTGTGCATAAATGTAGAGGGTTGTTTATAATATTAAAAGATTAATGTTAATTATAATGTTAATGTGTGTGCATTAATGGTTTAAATATGTGATAGTTGACAATAAGTTATGTGCATGTATGTTTATCTAATGAATAATATGTGTTAGTTGACAATAAGTTATGTGCATGTATGTTTATCTGATGTATAATCTCTAAAGTAAAATAAAGGAAGATTGGTAAAAGATTATGTTAATGTTATTGTTTATCCATGTGCTTACATCTTTTGATGACTTATCTTTTGATACAGAGAAAGATGAAAAAAGAGGGTCAAAAAGAACAAGAGATAAGAATGTGGTAAAAGAAATCGAAAAGGCGAGTTGTAGTAGTGTTGGAAGAGGTAATAAAATGAAAAAAGAAACCAATACGAATAAACCAGGGCCTAGTAAACCAGCATCAAAAAAAGTTTCATCACCAGGTTTACAAACGAGGTCTAGCCCAAAATCATTATACTTAGCCTGCTCAACCCTTAAGCCAAATCAGAAAGCTTGCTTGGAAAAAATAGGATTTGAGGGGCTGATTCAATTCAAAATGGATGGCATTCCTTCCAGATTGGGACTGTATGTGGTACATAACTTTGATGAGAAGAAAAAGGAAATTAAGTTGGCGAGAGGTTCACTTGTATTAACAAAGGAGTTAATAGGTGAAATGCTAGGAATAAAAAACGAAGGAATTGATATTCTAGCAGGTAGGGAAAAAAGAGATGATAAAATGATTGAGAGCTGGAGAAAACAGTATGAGAGTGTTAATGAGATTAAGCCGGCTGATGTCAAGTTCAGGATTAGGAATTCTAAAGAAGCTGATCTTAATTTCAAACTGAACTTTGTTGTTCTTTTTACATCTTTAATGGGAACAATAAAGCAGAAAGGCGTATGCGATCTAAAGATACTAGATTACATCACCCCAGACACAAATCTTTCTGAAATTAATTGGTGCGAGTATATTTGGAAGTGTCTATCGTCGTGCAAAATGGGTTGGAAAAAGGGAAAAAAGGATTCCTACTTCCGTGGTCCACTGACGTTGCTTACTGTAAGTAATTCTTTGGTATCAATCGTTAGTATGATTATGTTTTAGTACATATGTGTGTTTTAGCATAAAGAATTGTCAGTATATAGAAATGATATAATTTGTTGGTATGCATTTGTGTTTTTAATGGAATTCAAAAGAAAAGTAAATACTAATGTAATTATGAAAATGCTTATATAACAGTTGTGTAACGTTGATGGTACAAAGTGCAACACATTTCGCATTGGGCGAAAGAGACCCCCTACATCTGCATGGACAGACGAGTTGTTAAGTGAAAGGGAGCATGCAGAGGTGCTGGCTGGAGGTCTAGGCTTGGGCAGAGGCGGATCTATTTGAGGGCCAGGGGGGCCAGGGCCCCCCCTGGTTTTTCGCTCTGTAGTGCTAATTTATCCGTATTTCGTCCAAAAAAATTATATTTACTAAGTCGCCCCCCCCCTGAATTAGAAGACCCTAATACAATGATAGGACAAAAAAATTTCCGGCCCCCTACTCAAAACTTCAAGATCCGCCACTGGGCTTGGGAGAGGTTGAAGAAGCTTTTGTTGCGGATGAAGGAGATCCTACGCCTGAGGATATAGAGGTAATTTGTAATTTGACTGTTAAATTATTATACTGTGTTTGTGAATGTTGGATCAAACATAAAGATTTATGGCTATACATGTGTTTCAGGGATGTGTGTGGATGTTCAAGAAATATGTTAAAGATATAATCAAAATACGACAAGGATTTGAAAAGACATTGGATGCTGCACTACAGATGTCCGCAGGGGACATTGGATTGGATGGTGTGATTCAAACGTACATTGATTCTTTGAAACACCCATCGTTTGGTAACCCATCAAACGATAAGGAAAATTTGGAAATCCCAAAAGAAAAAGAAAAAGATGTACAGGATGAAGATGGCATAGAAGCACTGGTGGAGGAAGGATCCCAATATAATCAAAACGAGCAGGGAAGCGATGCTAGAACAGGAAGTGTTGAAATGGAAGAGTGGGGACCAGAGACACAGCGTTTGGCTGTGCAGCTAATAGATAGTGCAGCAGTGTCCGGCTTTGACTCGCCCGGTGCCATGATTGGACCATCAACACAAGAAGCATTTATAAAAGTAGCTGCTGATGTTGATCGGTCAATTCAAAAGACAAAAGCCATGAAAGAACTTGAGGAAGGTCCAAGTTTCAGTCTCAGGTTGACACAAGATTATGAAATGGCGAAGGACAATTTTGTTACACCATTAGCTTATAAGTGTCAAAAATATCACCCCGCTTAGGTTTCTCATCTTCGGGAATATCTGGGGCCCAATACGGGGTACCTTTTGGAGTGGGGACAAATTCAGGATCCGCCTCATATAATTCAATATCAGATTGATCTACAACAATTATAAAACATGTAATTAGAATATGATGTATATTTACGGTATGTATTAATAAACCATAAAACAGAAGGGTTTATTTTTTAACATAAACCATGTATGATTTTTTTTACATCAACCAAGTTTGTCAAAAAAACATGTATGCTAAGAATAAATAAATGGATCAAGAGTTTAATACTAACACTATTAATCATAAAAGCAACCAAAGAAGCAAATATTCCAATAAAAACAACATCATATGTTTTCATCTACTAATTAAAACAAGGAACAAAACAATAAAAACAACACTCTAACCAGGAAGATAATAAAGAAAATAAAGTTCGTCATAATTAACCTACAGAAAAATTAGATAATCATAACAAATAAGATAATTAACTAAACACATATGTAACGCATAAGGCTTGCCCCAATATACTAATCAACTGACAAATGCAACCTACAGTCATTCCACAATAGACAATTAGACACTTATAAGTAACAGAACAACTGTGTTATTTAAACTAACAATTGCAATAATGGCAAAATAAACTTGAATGGATAAAAAACATATTTAATTTTTAAATAACATTTTAATTTAATGTACGTAATATTAACTTTATAAAATAAACTTGAATGGATAAAAAAACATTTAAATCGGAGTGTTACCAGAGTGTTCTTCATGATCAGATACCAACAGAGATTCATTATTTACTACTTGCACATCCGTGGAAGTTGAACCCTCTCCTATCTCTATCGTATCTTGTTCATTGATCTCAACCATTTTTTTCCTCCAATTATTAGATAACGAATTAGGGTTTTATGTGATTGGATTGTTGGATTGACGAATATTTATAGGTAAAAAAATTGTGATCATTAAGGATACGTACCAAGTTTGTGTCAATCTTTGATAAAAACATCGTGATCCTTTGAATCAGATAAGAACCCGGGAAAATTTTAGGATCTGATAAAAACTAAAAAACCTCCCCAATATTGTAGGATAAATCCAGATTTCAAAACTATTTGTGTAAATGTAAAATACCATATATAACCTTGGATGCTTTTATGAATTAAATAAATGGAAATTAATTTATTAAATTCTGATTGGTCAAGGATGGTACTGTAAAGTACTGTATATAAGATTGGTACTGTATAGAATACATCACTATATATATATATATATATATATATATATATATATATATATATATATATATATATATATATGTTGAATCTAACACGCCTGCTAGATCTTTGAGCCTATATGGATCGGTAGGATGCCTATGTAATCACAAGCACACTACAAGAGAACCTCTGATTGTGAACAAGAAAAGAAAAGAACTAATGCTATGATCCTCTATGGATTGTATAATGAACTAAAAGATGTTTTTATTGAATATTGTTAACTTACAAAGATGTCCAAAACTCATAGACGGGGTGTTCCTTTTATAATGACAAGGAACCCTAACCCTAACCCGTCCTACAAGAAAACGTGTAAAGAGATAAACATGATCTCTTCTAAAAATAAACTTACTAAACATACGGATAACTAACAATAATATCCGCAGCAACAAACACTATCAGCAGAAACAAAATATAACTATCAGCAGCAATGAGCTTCGGCAGGAACCAACACTATCGGCAGGAACCAACTTTCACTATCGGCAGCAACAAGAAATATCTTATTTCCAGAATTCCCAACAATCCTCCCCTAATCTTGAGGAAATAGTGTATTTCCGAAAAGATTCCCTAAGTGTGCACTCTACTCTGAATGTACTTTGAAGTTCATAGGGAGAGGATTAGACCAGCAGCAGCATCAGTAAGTAACCAGCAGCAACACTTGAAACTTCCAGCAGCAACTTCAATAGTTCAGCAGCAATAGGAAATCATCCTCAAAAGAAGATCTAAGCTGGTCACCATGTCATTCTTGATCTTGACTGCTACTATGACAATATGTACATCAAGTCACTTAAGTTTCATACTATTCTTATCACATCCAGGTGTGTTAACTCCTGTGAGAGGTGAATCATTGAAAATTAATGGATTTGATGTCTCTTTACCAATAGCCATCACTACTGGAGTAGCCAATGTTTAGGTGTGTTAGACCATGGTACATTGATAACCATCTGATTTATTAGCAAATCAGCAACTATAAACGGATTTGACTTGTCTTTACCTGTAGCCATTTGCTCAGGACTAGCCAATTCTTTGGTTTCAACTGAACCTTGGTGAATTGAATACCAAATATGGATACCAAATGTCTTTACCACAAACCATACTTTTGTGGACTAGCCAATTCTTTGGATCCCTTAAAGGGTTACATCCATGGTGAATTGAGAACCATTTCAACTCTCAGGAATGAACCATGGGTGAGTTGAAGTACCCTATAGCTTTGAGCAAGCTATTACAGCTATCAACGGATTTGATTATCACACCAGAGCCGTACCCTCATGGTGAGTCAACTCTTTCTTGTCTGCAAGACATGGTGAGTTGAATACCATTTGCTGTGTAGGTGTAAACACCAACACTGTACCTGCAAGGTGTTGCTCAAACCAACTTATTAGCACACAAAATATACAAGAATTTTTTATTTTTATTTTTATTTTTTTTGACTAAAAGAAACAAGAAACACACCAAAAGAAAAAGAAAGAAAATAAGAAAAGATAGAAAGATGTACAACAACAACAAGAACAAGCCTGATCAAGTAGATGAACCTTTAGCTGCAAGTTGATCTTTGATGAATTTGACCAACTGTTCAGCTGTGGTTAAATCATTGCCAATAGTATGCTTGGGAACTCTGACCTTCTGTGTGAGCATTCTCTTCATAAGTCCCTCAGATAAAGGATAAGTGACATCCACAAACATAGACAGAATCTTGCCAGAGATGAGCTCCACTACATGAACATTGGAAGAAGGATATAGCCTCCAAGAAAATACTCTCCAGGATGATTGATTACCCCACACCAATTTAGCCTTTTCACCTTCCAATGAATTCATTAAAACTTGTAAATCTCCCCAAAGCATTAGGCCTATCCCAGTAGGAGTATGAGTTTGATAGTGATTATCCACTATCTTATAAAGATTCTCCAAATCTTTCCTTTCAACCCTATTCAACAGCTCCCTCAGAAAGGTAAAGAATTTGACTGTCCCATCAAGAGAAAACCAAACATTGACTTCACCTTCAGGAGTAGACCTAATCTCCCAGTGAGCAATATGACCCCAAGAATTAATAGAATCACCTCCTGAATCACTATCGGAGTCCACCCTAATCAATTCTTGATCATCCACTTCAGAAATATCCCTAGAAGAAGGGTGGTGAGAGTGACTCTTCTGCCTTGTCCTTAGACCATATTGCAGGAAAGGAACAGAGGAAGATGGTTCAGCAGAAACAGAGACATGAGCAGCAGAATACCATCAGAAATAGGACCTTCTTGTGGTGCCTCAGATGTATCTACATTAGGAATTGGTGAAATGAATGTGGTATCCTGAGAACCTTCAGTAGGAATAAAAGAAGATGCACCAGACAATGTCTCTCCAGACTTCATTTTCTTTGCAACATCAGACTCTAAAGATGAAGGCTCTCTTTTCTTGCTTTGTGGAATATCTGTCTGGACTGAAGAATTTATCCTTGCATAGGTATCAAGGAACAACTTTTGGATTGCGGCATCGGTCCAACCTTTGAAGTCACTGAGCTTGTAGTTAGCTTCATTCTTCAGATATACCTTCATAAAATTGACATTATCTTTGTTTGTAGGCATCTTAAATCCTGACTTTTGTCTTTCACTGATCCTATGCATCAAGTCATTCCAAGTGGATGCTCTATGAGTCTTTAAGATAAATGCCTTGAGCTGATCTGACCTTTCATCCGAATCCAACTCTGAATCTTGAAGAATCATAAACCCATGAGCTCTAATAATCATATCAGAAGCCAACAAGTATTCGACTTGCTCACTGAACTCTTCTGAAGTAGGATCTTCTGATCTTGTGTTATTCATAATCCCAGCTATATTCCTCTCATCTACAGACATTTTCCTTGCAAGCTCCTCATCTTGAGCAACCTGAGCTAGTCTAGCTTGTGCATCAGCAATTTCCTGTACTTGGATCTGTCTAGCTATCTCATCATCATTTTGTGTTGCTTCAGGAGGAATGGTGTCACTACCAGCAGCAATGGATGGACTACCAGCAGTATGACCAGGAACCTTAGACTCAGAAGAAACACTACCAACTTCAGCAGGAACACCAGAGACATCAGCAGCAATGGTCCTTGTTCCAGTGAAGGCCTGAGGTTGAGTAGTGATAGTGTGCTCAGAAGAGGTAGGCACTTCAGTATGTGCACTATCAAGAGAAACAGAAGCCAGCACATTAAGCCCATCAAATGACATATCATCCTGATCTTCCTCAGACTCAGAAAGTACAACCCTTCTTTTCTTCTGAGGATGTTGAGCTTCCAAAGAGCTGATTCTATCATTGAGTTCTTGGATAGTTCTACTGAAAGTTTCCTTAGAATCCCTGAGCTCCTTTTCCAAATTCTCTACCTTCTCACTAAAACTCCTTTTAGTCTCTATAAGCTTTGATTCCAATGCTGCAATTTTCTGCACAGACCTGTCAAGTAACTGGGACAAAGAGGTGAGATCAGCAGCATCCTCAGCTCCACCAGCAGGAATACCTGAGGTGTTAGGAGCTTCATTGGATCTAGGTGGAGAAACATGAAATTCTCCCCCTGCATTGGTGTCATCACTAAAAGGCTGCCTAGTAGGACTAGGAGATGAAAGCCTTGACACAAAAGGCATATCCATTGAGGGTGTAGGTAGGACAACAGGTGAAACATCTGTGGTGGTCTGGACAGTGGGTTCATCAGGGACATTAGTCTCAGGTCTAGGTGTGGCTGGTCTAGGTGATGGTGGTAATGGGTCATCAGCAGCAACAGATGCAGATGCATCAGCAGCAACTGAAGTCCCTTCATCAGCAGCATTGGATGCACTAGCATCAGCTGCATTGGGTGATGGTGGGACACTGACATTATCAGCAGAATCTGGGTTGTCAACAGGATTGACATTGTGTAACATGGCAGGTAATAAAGGCAAATGTTGGCCTGCAAAATTCATCTTCATCAGAGCAAACATTTTGGGAGTCAACCGATTCACTATCTTAGGGGATGGGTTAAGGGTCTGAATACCTAAGATAATTTGAAGAAATCTAGGGTACATTAAAAATCTGTTTTTATTACCAGAGATATTTTCAACCATCCCATCAAAAATATATTTGCCCCAATTAAATATTCTACCCTGAGATAGACAAACAAGACCAGACGCAATGGGACTTGGACATTGGTCCCAACCACCTGTCTTAACAATCATACACTGGAGTAAAGTATGAACCAGAAATCGCCATTGAGGAGACAACTTACTTTTAAAGAATGTACAACTACCAGTGACAGGATAACCTATAGCAGCCATACCATCATTGATTTCTTGTCTGGAAAGATCATATTCCCCATGTTCCTCAGGAAATCGGAGCTGTACACGAATCAACTCCTCCGTAATGATGACTTCGTGCTCATCAATGGTGGCAACGATGTCGTCCTCCCTTCCCACAATGTGTCTGACCTTAGCTGTTGCCCAAAACTGCTTAATCAACGAATCATACACCTTTACTGGACAATAAGTGAGTGCATAGCGAATGGATGACCCACGAAGAAACGCTAGCACCTCATCATAACCAACACTTCTTGAAGATGACTCTAAGTATGCAACCTTGTTATGATCATCCTTGTAACGAAGTGTTGTCATTGTGTTGGATGAATGATCTAGGGTTCGAAATGAGAAAATTAGGGTTTGATAGAATTTTGAGAAATTGAAATGAGAGAAGTGCAATTTTAGGTTGGGTTGCCAAATATATCACTTTAAATTGCTGCACTTCTGCGCACGTAACATTGACCAATTGACTTAAATAGGTTTGACCAATCGGCAGCAACACTTGGTCAATCGGCAGCAACAAGAGGTTTGACCAATCGGCAGTAATGAGGTGGTTTGACCAAAGTCAACCTTCCGAATCCAGTCATTAGGAATAAACCTCCAGAATTAAAACCCAACACCAACCAACAATAAATTTGCATTAATCACCTTCTCATTATAAAGGCCCTTTTTCCCAAATCAAATACCTTCATTATCACAATAACTTCATCAAACCAAAAATCTTCAAAATCATGAGTTCATCTAAAATTCCAATCATTGAAATCTCATCAGATTCTTCCTTCTCCAGTGACTCAGGGTGGAAAAATTACTTTCCCAAAACTGCATCATCTTCTCAAAACAAAGGTAAGGCCAAGGTTGAGGAAGATTCATATTCATCTGATCCTATTCCATCTACTCCTTCGTCATTTGAGTACTCTAGCTCTGATGATGAAGGAACATCAGAGCTGAAGTCCTTGACTTATTGTCAGGGTGAATGGGAGACATATCCTCCCAATTTTCCCATTACGGATAAGCTAAGGGAAGAGATGAAGGCAACTGTGGCTCTGCTAACTGAAGAGATGGAAAGGACAACTGCAACCTTCTATAAAGTACCGATACCAAAAGGTAATGCAGATCTTCGAGAAGACTCCAGCCGTGAAAAACCTAACCCTCGAAGTCGAAACAATCAACAACGTGAATGCCAAGATCCAAGACAAAGAAAGAATCCCATCACACCAACTCCTCAGCCAAGCCGGCCAACCCCACAATCAAGCCACCCTGCTCCACAGCCAAGTCAACCATCTGCAAGGTTACGCCCTAGAACACATTAGAGGCAAACTACCTCAAGCTCTTCAACTCCAGCCCCTGAACCAAGACAGCCACTCCCAGTGGTGTTGGCACTTCCAGTCCCCCATGTGTATGAAGAAATTAGTCGTCAAAGAGGTAGGAGGTTCATGCCTGATTATATGGGTAAGGGAAAAGGGAAGATGGAATAAGTGGTAGGGTTTAGGTCGAGTGATGTTTGTAGGTTGGTATGATGTATGAATGATGTTGATAGGTAGCTTTTGGGATTTGAAACTGAATGTACTCATCTTAATCATGATGAATGGAAATTATGTCTTAAGTTTTAATTCCAAGCATTGAAAGATTGAAAGCTGCAAAACAAAGTTAGCTAACAAAAGACACTAAAAACCTGCAAAACAGAATTAGAGAAACACAAAACATAAACATAAATGAATAAAAAACAAGACAAAATTACAAGAATTAGCCTCCCCTTAGGCTAATGCCTCCCCTCAAAACCAGCAAACAAGAATACAACAACATGATCAGCCAAACTGGACAATTACCAAGGATACCATGGAGAGTAAGCCATTCCTCCTCCAAAGATTGGATTATAATAAACAGGCCTGAAATCCCTCTGAAAGGATGAAGAAGCACCAGCAGGAATGGTTCCCTGACTATTAGCAGCAACAGGAACAGGTCTATCAGCAGGAAAGGGAGCTCTATAAGGGTTCATTCCTGCTGCTTGTGGGACATATGGAGGAATTTGTTTAACATTTTTCCACAACGACCTGGTCTGTTGTTCCCCACCATTCATCTTCATTCTCTTCTCATGATAGTCACAATCTTTAATGAGATGATATTGACTACCACACACAAAACAAGTCTTCTTCCTAATAGCCTTGATCTTACCAGAACTTTTCTTATTACAGACAAAATTATTACTACTGGAACTAGAGACAACGTTGTTTTTTACAGAGTTAAGAGAGCTGTTGTCATGGGAAGCTATTTTAGAAATAGATTTATCATTAGTAGTTCCAGAAGTGTTGTCATGAGACTTGGGTGAAGTTGACTTCTCATTTGAATCACATGAGGTATAACCTGTGGACTTAGATTCATAGGACTTGTTACTTTTGGAACAAGAAACAAAGTCATCAGACTTACACTTAGAATCAGTTAAGTCATTTGACTTTTTCCCATAAGTCATGTGTGATTCATCTGAGTCAAGATCAAGGGCTGTGTGGATAGGGACAGGCTTGAAAACACCTCTTATAGTGGAGGAACTGCATTCATACCTCCTTCCTTAACAAACTTAACTGGATTTTGATAATCAACTTCCTTAGGGGTAGGGTCAAATATTCTAGGGTGATAATCCCCAACATCAAATCCCAACCCTTTCTTACGCCAACCTGACTGATTACCATAATTAACAAGATATTTTTCAGATTGTTGCCATGAATTTATCCTAGCCACCTCACTATCCAGTTTAGCCTGTAATTCCTGATTTTCTAATTTCATCTTAGCATATTCTCTTTCAGAATGTTTTAGACAGTTAATGGAGTTCTCTAAGTCTCTTTCCAAAACCCTAATCTTTTGTTCATATGCTAGCTGATTAGCTTCATGCCAAGCCTTTTGTTTTTCCACAGTTTTAAGAGCCTTTTTGTATGCTTGAATATCTACAAACAGTTTATTATATTCAGGCTCCATTTCATCAAATTCTCTTCTAAGGTTCAAGTACAATTCATGACAACCATTTTGACAATGTTGTACCTGATGAGAGGTTCCCACAAAAGCAAATTCTTCCACTTTATCCTTTGCAATATGAACCATGTTATGAGTTTGGTTGAGACTTTCAGCATCAGCAGGTTCTGTCCATTTTCTCCTTGAGTTAAACGAAAGCAGGGTTCTGACTTTCATGGTCCATCTTTCAAATTTATCTGCTGATCCAGACATAGTGTAATGGTTTAGAGAGAGATTGTTTTTGAGAACTTTTGCTTTATGATCAGTGATCCTCACGAGGCTCTGATACCACTTTTTGAATCTAACACGCCTGCTAGATCTTTGAGCCTATATGGATCGGTAGGATGCCTATGTAATCACAAGCACACTACAAGAGAACCTCTGATTGTGAACAAGAAAAGAAAAGAACTAATGCTATGATCCTCTATGGATTGTATAATGAACTAAAAGATGTTTTTATTGAATATTGTTAACTTACAAAGATGTCCAAAACTCATAGACGGGGTGTTCCTTTTATAATGACAAGGAACCCTAACCCTAACCCGTCCTACAAGAAAACGTGTAAAGAGATAAACATGATCTCTTCTAAAAATAAACTTACTAAACATACGGATAACTAACAATAATATCCGCAGCAACAAACACTATCAGCAGAAACAAAATATAACTATCAGCAGCAATGAGCTTCGGCAAGAACCAACACTATCGGCAGGAACCAACTTTCACTATCGGCAGCAACAAGAAATATCTTATTTCCAGAATTCCCAACAATATATATATATATATATATATATATATATATATATATATATATATATATATATATATATATATATATATATATATATATATATATATATATATATATATATATATAGTGTTGTATTCTATGCAGCACCCATATTAGATGCAGTACTTTACAGTACCATTCTTGACCAATCAGAATTTAATAAATTACTTTCCATTTATTTAAATCATCTTATTTTCGAAGGGTATTTATGGTATTTCAGTATATCAATAATATCCAATAATAAATAAAATAACCGTATATATCCTAAAAAGGTGTATAAATCTAGAAACCCACCCAAGAACCTGCATCTTCTCCTCTCCAGATCTAATATTCTAACCTAATAACCGCCGCCCTCATCTCCCCATTCTCTTTTCTCCTTTGCATCTGGAAATATTCATCCACCTTATCACTACCACTACCTTTATCACCACCAAAACCGAACCTCTAACAACCATAATTGTTTTTATGATATGAAGCAACACATCTGTTGAGAAAGTGAACCACACGGTTAATCTCCGATACGCACAACCGCCGAATCTACACCCATATCCTGGATCTATATAACCGACACCCAAACCACCATTTTTCCAGTGGTAGTGGTTGTGTTAAATTCTAGATTCAGGGACGGTATTCGGATCAAGAGTGAACAAATAAAGAAGGTATGATTTTTAATTTTTATGAGGTTAAGGATGAATGGCACATGATTTAGTTTAAAAGTTCATGATTGTTTTTTATTAAAATACTTTTTCAATGTTACTGATTGTTTGGTGGTGGTGATTCTTTGATGGTGATGATGTCGTGGTGGATTGGTGGGGGTTTGGAACGCGGTGTGGTGGCTTGTGGTGGGGGGTAGGTGGCGGTGGTGGGGATTTAGGTGGTGGGTATTGTGTTTGGTAGTTACTGAAGCTTATGATTTGGTTCAGAATATGCCGATGAAATGTAACGCCATAGTCTTGAGGACGTTATTGGCTGGTTGTTGTGTACACGGGAATATCGAGAGTAAGAAGATCAATGACGGCAAAAGAAGTTCAAAAACCGATCCCTGGAAGCAGTCTTGTTCTTACCTTATAACTCCTTCAAAATTTTGGTTGTTATTAGAAATTGGTTGTTGCTCACATATGCAAGTGTTAGCTAAAGAAATTGGTTGTTGCTTTAGTTAGCGTTATAAGAAATTTTGGTTGTTATTAAAAATTTAAAGAAACATGACTTGCATATGTGTTAGCTAAAGAAACATGACTTGCATATGTAGTAGCAGGTCTTGTTAGGTTATTGCTTTAGTCAGCGTTGTTGTACGAGATGTGATAGTGAGTATGGTTGTTATTAGAAATTGGTTGTTGTCATTGAATTAGTAGCAGGTTGTTTGTTATTAGAAATTGGTTGTACGAGATGTGGATCTTTAAGAACATTACTTTTTAAATGTTATAATAATCATGTATGTTCTCTTCAATGTGCAGATCATGTGCTAACAAAAAATTGCAGCGTGCACATATGTTTTCGGAAGACGGGCACATAGTTCTAATGAACTTGACGAGAAAGCACAATGTGCACATATGTTTTTGGAAGAGTGCACATATGTTTTTAGAAGAGTGCACACATGTTTTTGATTGACGTGCACATCTATATTTAACAAGATACATTTGTATTTGAAGTGTATTTTATTTTATATCAAATTTTGTGTATACTATTTATGTTTTGGTTTGTTATAAATTTAGAGGTCATATGTATAATGTTTATATTGGTGGCTTTAAACTTTGAAGTTTAAAAAATATATATTAGAAACATATACGCGGTTACCTTCTTGAGCAAAAAGCCTTAAATGTTAAAAAAATTGTAAATTGTATACAATGAACACACATAAACTTACATTCTTAAGAAAAACACATATGCACACATGTTTTTTGAAAACTTGTTAGAAAAACACATATGCACATATGTTTTTTGAAAACTTGTTTGCTAAAAAAAAAATAAAAAATAAAAAAAAAAAAAAAAAAAAAAAAACTACAAATAATTATTTTTTTAATTCCGAAAATTAATGGATTTAAAAAAAACATTTTTTTATTGAAAATATTAAATAAAAAGTAAAAATATAGTTTTACTATTATGCCCTTTTGAATTAAATAAAATCCTTGAATATTAAAAAAAAATTACATAAATGCCATCATGTATTATTAACCATTGATCAAATGATCCAAGGGTCTAGATTGCTCTAAAGTGGTACTGTAAAGTACTGTATATAATATTGGTACTGCATAAAACGCACTGTGTTGTATTCTATGCAGTACCAATATTAGATACAGTACTTTACAGTACCATCATTAACCAATCAGAATTTAATAAATTAGTTTCCATTTATTTAATTCATGTTATTATCCAAGGCTATTTATGGTAATTTACATTAGCATAAAATTCGTCCATCTATTCAGGAAACTGATTTAGAGAATCAGTTATCTTATAACTCCTCCTCACACACATCTCTTCCTCAAACCCTAGTCTCTCTCTTCTCTTTATCTTTCTCTCTTCTCTCTTACTTAAACACATCTCATTCTCTTTCTCTCTTACTAGCCGCCACCATCAATTGGCCACCAGCACCACCACTGCTACACTGCCATCTCCCTCATCAAAACAACCACAAGCCCTCCCTTATTTCACCATCTCATCTCAGATCCTTAGTGTACGCGCCTCGTAACTCCCAAACGCGCCACCAACCGCCTCGCTATCATCTCACCGTTACCGCCAAACACCACCACTATCATTTCCATGTATAAATCTAGCCATGTGGAGGACTTTGGAAGACAAACTCGCGGTTTTCTCATGACCCGCCACCGCCACCCTCTTCTTCTCTTTTCTTCTTTTTTTCTTTCTTTTGGTAAGTTAACTACTCTATTTTGTTAGATAGTGAGTAGTGGATTAAAAGATTAAATTTTGAGGAAGTTGGTGTACCTGTATATTAGAATTTTGGATGATGTTGATAGGTTATTGTTACAACTTATTTAATGGGTTGATTGCAGAATGAATCTTCTTATAGCTTTGATAAATGGTGCATAGTTTAGATAAAGGTTGCAGAATGCTAGGGCAAAACTGTGCTTTGAAAAAAGCTGGTGGGTCAAACTTTTTTATGCAATTAGCCAAAAAAAATATACTTGAGTTATGTCGAATTTGAGCTTCATTAGATAAACGGTGCATATATGTTACTGATATGTGTGCATATATGTAATGGTTGATGAAAATTTTATATTGAGAATGTCTTGTGTTGAAATTGAAAAGCCATAACCTATCATAAAACATTTTAGTAATGACAGATCATTTGTTTACTTATATTGTTATCCTTTTATGTTTGTTTGTTTTTTCTTAAGCGATAATCCGTTTGTGGCACCTTTATTTTGTTTTTGGTCTTTCAATACGTTTTATTAGTGGAAAATATAATGTGCATATGCTTGGACAGTGGATGATGTTGTTTTGGTGATAATGTGATGATACCATTTAGCGTAATTGTTTCATACAAGTGTGGAAGGATAAAAGTTTGTTTGAGTTTTTCTATGTTTTTATGAATATATATGTTCGTAAATTACTGTTTTTGGGTTTAAAAATATTGATAAGAACAAGATTCGTAACTAGGTGCATATGTGTTTTAAAGTTAATTTAAAATAATTGGAATGGTGCATATATGTTTTTTTGCTCGTACAAAATCAATAAAGTGGTGTGCATATGTGTTTTAAGCTTAATATAAAATCATGGATAAATAGACGCATATATGTTTTAGATTGTGCATATGTGTTATGCTAGTTATGATTAAAAAGTTTGTTTCCTATTTGTTTGAGGTTTAATTATTTTTGGGTATGTTTGTACCAGATTAATGAAGATGAGAAGTTGATCATGACAAAGATGTAAAGCAACAATTGCAGAATAAGATACAAGTGCATTTGACGAATGTGAATACATGTATATACAATAGATCATGAGAGTGCACACATGTATAATCAATAAAATGCATTTGTTTTTTCTTTTAGACATTTGTGTTTGAATTGTATTTCATGAGATATCAAATTTATACATATAATGTTTATATTTTCGTTTTATAGTTTGAATTCTACATAATTGAATGCTAAATGTTATCGATGTGTTCCCTGGCCATAATAGAAAATATTGTTTATATAGAATATTAATGAGATTCAGAAAATGAAAAGGTGCATATATGCACAACTCATAAAAAAAAGCTAGAAACATTCTACGATGAAGGACATTAAAAAATTATTGAAAATTTAAATTTTTTTCAACTTTCTAAAATTTAATTAAAATTACAAAACGTTTTTTAATGAAAAAATCAAAAAGAAAATATATATGTTTTTTTACTATCATACCCTTAGTAATGCATTTCCAGCAAAAAAAAAATAAATTATTTACATAAATGCCATCATGGATTATTAACCATTGATCAAATGATCCAAGGGTCTAGATTGGTCTAAAATGGTACTGTAAAGTACTGTATCTAATATTGGTACTGCATAGAACGCACCCCATATATATATATATATATATATATATATATATATATATATATATATATATATATATATATATATATATATATATAATATATATATATATATATATATATATATATATATATTAATGAAATCTTTTACAAGATTAAAAAATGGTCATGGTCATCACTCATTTTGTGGTGTTGGTTATACTAGATAAAGAAAGTGAACTTTATTTTTAATGATGGCCATAATTCGTATTAGACACCTTGTTATCAAGGTTTTCATTTGCATAGATTTCTTGAGTCGATCATTTTAGTGATCAGTCAAATGTTAATATTGGTCTAATTTGTTGCATATTTTCAAATGCAGCTACTCGAATTAGTCCAAGAACGAGGGGGAAGAATATAATAATTGAAGAAAATCAAGCCGAATGTAAGAATTTTAAAATATATATATATTTTTAATGCATCTTAGTTATTAGAGTGTGAAATTGAAGCCGAATGTATTCTGAGCGTAATAGTGTAATAAAATTTTAGCGATTGTAGCATCAGTGTTAGTGTATATGTGTTATTAGAGTGATAGAAATAGTTTTAGTGCATCTGTGTTAGTAGAATAAGATTTATAAAATATTATAAATAGTTTTAGTGCATCTGTGTTAGTAGAGTGATAGAAATAGTTTTAGTGAATCTATGTTAGTAGAATGAGATTTAATTTTAGTGCATCTGTGTTAGTAGTGTAATAGTGTAATAATTTTTTAGCAATTGAAGCATCAGTGTTACTGTATATGTGTTATTAGAGTGATAGAAATAGTTTTAGTGCATCTGTGTTAGTAGAACAAGATTTATAAAATATTAGAAATAGTCTTAGTGCATCTGTGTTAGTAGAGTGATAGAAATAATTTTGGTGCATCTGTGTTATTAGAACGAGATTTAATATAAGAAATAGTGCATTCTTTAACAGTAAACATGATATTTATATTCAATTTCAATTACAGATACCGAAGTGGATTCCGAACGCGAGGAAAGCAAAACTCCTGAAACAGAGAGATCGCAAAATAGTAAGTGAAAGGAGGACATTAAACAATTTATGAGGGTGTAATATATATACTGTAATTTTCATATGCGTATACTGTAATTTTCATACGCATATATTGTAATTTCATATGCGTTCATATGTACATACTTTTTATTATTGAATCAAATGTAAACTGTTATTTATTTTTATTTTTTTATATGTTTATATTTTATTATTATTATTATTATTATTATTATTATTATTATTATTATTATTATTATTATTATTATTATTATTATTATTATTATTATTATTATTATTATATTATTATTATTATTATTTATTTATTTATCTTTTGTATTTTATTTCGTTTAGGAGCATATTTTACAGCATATGTTTGATTGTATTGCAAATGTTTGGTGCATCAGTGAATGTAGATATTATTATATTCCGTATAAAATTGAATATTTTAGGTGCATCTGTTTGGGTTTGTATCGTGGCATATGTTTGTTTGTTTTTTGGTGCATCCGTATGAAATTGTGTGTTTTTGGTGCATAAATGTTTGTTTTATTTGGTTTAGGTGCATCTTAGTAATTAATATTACAACATCTGTTTGATTGTATTGCAAATGTTTGGTGCATCAGTGAATATAGATATTATTATGGCATCCGTATAAAATTGAATATTTTAGGTGCATCTGTTTGGGTTTGTATTGTGGCATATGTTTGTTTGTTTTTGGTGCATCCGTTTGAAATTGTGTGTTTTGGTGCATCAATGTCTGTTTTTGGTGCATCAATGTTTGTTTTTTGGTGCATCCGTATGAAATTGTGTGTTTTTGGTGCATAAATGATTGTTTTATTTGGTTTAGGTGCATCTTAGTAATTAATATTACAACATCTGTTTGATTGTATTGCAAATGTTTGGTGCATCCGTGAATATAGATATTATTATGGCATCCGTATAAAATTGAATATTTTAGGTGCATCTGTTTGGGTTTGTATTGTGGCATATGTTTGTTTGTTTTTGGTGCATCCGTTTGAAATTGTGTGTTTTGGTGCATCAATGTCTGTGTTTGGTGCATCAATGTATGTTTTTGGTGCATCAATGTTTGTTTTTTGGTGCATCTGTTTAGAATATTTTATGGTGCATTAGTGTTTAGAATTGCAGCATCACTAACTATCACTGTGTTCTTATGTAGGCACATACAACGTCAGCAGCGACTCAAGTATGAGCCAAGGAAGAAAGAAAAAAATAGCTACAAAAAAAAGGAAATTAAATAAGCAGACCGAAAGCAAGAAAAAGAAACAGAAAACAGAGAAGGAAGCTGTTCAAAAGGCGACGAAAGTGGTTTTCCCAAAAATCACATCTAGGTCTTCTCCGCGAGACTTGGTTAAAATTTTAGAGGGGCTGACAGTTTCCCAAAAAAAGGATGTAGAAGAGATGGGTTTTGGGTCATTGCTCGACAATAACTTCAAGATAAACTCGACGCCAACAAAATTGGGGTATTGGGTGGTCAATAATTTTGACCCGGACACCTGCACAATAAAAATGGAAGGCGGACGAGCAATTCATATTACACCAAAGATGATACATGAGATGCTAGGCATCCCGATGGGAGAGATGAAGGTGTCAGAAGTGAGGTTTGCAACAACTGAGTATCCATTGATAGTTGAGTGGAGGTACACGTATGAAGAACCAGATGACAGATTCTATTTGAAAGCAGTAGTAGAGAAGTTGTTGTATACACACCAAGTTGGAAAGGAGTTCAAGTTGAACTTCCTGGTAGCATTTATCTCAATCGTAGGGGAATGCACCAAAAATGGGTTGGTTAACCAAAGATTCTTGCAATGCATCTAGAAAGAGGATGATATAAAAAATATGGATTGGTGCACCTACCTGTTGGAAGTGATGAAGAAAGCCAGGAGAGAATACAAGAGCACAACCGGATTTGGCGGGCCACTTATGTTGATGGTGGTAAGTACAAAAAAATGATAGTATTCAGATGGTTTGAAATATGTTTCTTTATTAATTTATTTTTTATTTTTTATTTTTTTGCAGCTTTTGTATCTAAATTTGACTATTTCGAAGGAAGTTAAAGTGGATGAAGGAATCCCGGCTATACAATCATGGGAAACACAAACATTAAAGAAGAGGGAAAAACAAGAAATGAAAATGGGTGGTTTTGGAAAGCTGCCGATAAAAGAAGGTCTGGAATTTGCCGAACCAAAGAAGAAAAGAAAGACTACAAAGAAGGCAATAAGAAACAAGGAGAATTCACCAGGTAATATATACAAAAAAATTATATTCTAAATATTCTAAATATTAACGTATCCGAGTTATCATATATTCTAAATATTTTACTGATTTTTTTTTAAAATAAAATTCATCAATAAATTTACAGCAAAACAACTCGAGGACGGACATGAAGAAATAATGCAACAAGTTTACACTCCAAAAGTTGATTTGCGAGATCTAATTTCTAAAATTGGTGAAACTTCATCGAGAAATGATGAGATTGAAAGCTTCAAAAAGAAAACAGTTGAGGTAATTTTCATATATATTTAAATAAAATTTGCATTATATGATACGTATAATTAATGCAAAACTGAATCAGTAGAATAGATATATTGGTTGGAGCATTTTATTATAGAATACAAGTGCATATGTTATGTTTAATTGGTGCATCTGTTATATTTAATTAGTGCATCTGTTATATTTAATTGGTGCATATGTTACGTTATGTTTAATTAGTGCATATGTTATATCCTCTTTTTTTTTTTAATATTTTTTGGATTTAAATATTTTAAAGTTGTAGCGAATCATGGGTATAATAGCATATGTTTGTTTAGGGTAAGACACGGTTTTGTTGATAAATATTTGTTGCTGATAAATATTTGTTTAGGGTAAGACACGGTTTGTAATCTGTGTTGTTTTTAATTGGTGCATCTATGATGTTTAGTTGGTGCATCTGTTACGTTATGTTTAAATGGTTGTTTTGCTTATTTGCTCGGATTATTATATGTTCATTAGCTTATTTGGATTGATTTCACTTTAAGATAGCTTATATCACTTCCATGATGGGGTCTGCATATCAGAACATATTACTTAAATTCTTCATATGTTCTGGTTAATTGGTGCATATGTTAGGTTCAATTAGTGCATCTGTTTTTCTTTAATTGGTGCATCTGTTTTTCTTTAATTGCTGCATCTGTTTTTGTTTAATTAGTGCATCTGTGTGTTTACAGGAGATGAAGATAGAGATACACAAGGCTTTATCACTAACCATTGGAATACAAGGGCTGGTAGATGACATGCTTGAAATAGCAACGATTTCCTACCCGGAAGACAATGACATCAAAACACTAATCGAAGCAAGAAGTGAAAAACGGATGAAAGCTTTTAAACCAGGGAAAGCCGCTGCTGCACTCGAAAACGAAAAAACATTATCAGAGGATAATGAACATATAAGCGGCGCACATATATCTCAAGATGAAAATAGCACGGATGAATTTTTTGATATGGATTTAGTGAATGAAACACCAGAAGATGTATTGGAAGGAAATGTAGAAGAAAAAGAAATAGAGGAAATCATTGAAGGTTTAAACAGCAAACAAATGGCTGTTGATGAAGATAAAGAAGGTAGAGACGAAGGGGAGGTTAAAGAGAAAGGTGAATCAGTATCAACAACTGAGAAACGAGTAGAGGTGGAAGAAAAAAGTGTATCAAAAGAAACAACTAGAAAACCAGTAGAGGTGAAAAGTGTATCTGAATCACATGTTGAAGGTATAAAGACTAAGATGGGTGCAAACGCAGGGGTTGTCAAAGAGAAGGATGCATCAACGGAGGAAGGATCATCGATGAAGAATAGTAACAAAAATTCAGAACCAGGTGAAAAGAGGACCGTCAGCCAAATACTTAGAAACCTCCTGAATAAAGGACAGTTGACACGGTTCCCCCTATTCAATTCCCAGTTTTAAAAGAAAGAAGCTCAGAAGGTAAAGAAGGTGGATCAGTGGAATATTCACGACACAGGATGGGTTTCACGCCACCTAGTTTCAACCTGTTATCGCAAAGTGACGAGTCAAACGACGAAAAGGAAAGTGAAGAAAGTCTTGAAAAGGTTATGAGTCTACCAATAACTCAGGCAAAAGAGAAAAACGAAGCAACAAAAGATGATGCAGAGAAGAATGAAATGGTGGATAAGTTGGTGGATGATGTTACAAAAGCTGATGCAGATAAGAAAAATGATGAAACAAATGCTGATGCAGAGAAAAATGAGACGGTGGATAAGATGGTGGATGATGTAGTGAAAACAAGTGGTGCAATATATAATGATGCACCAGACGAGGATGTATATGATGCAACTAAACGGAAAGAACTAGCTTTAGTTGTTAAAACTGATAAAGCAAAAGGGAAACAAACAGAAACATCCGAAGAAGAAGCCATACTTAGTCCAGTCCCATTAAGGATGGTTACACCAGAAGATATAATCCGGATGGAGAAAGAAACAAAAGTTAGAGTGAAAAGAACGAGTGTACCTACTGAAGTGTTTCTTTCCCCATACGTCAAGAGAAAAGTAAACATTAACAGCAACTTACAAGCTTCTGAAAAATTTATAGTTGATTGCATATTCAGCGGGATGTTTCCTCCTATGTAAGTAAAACTAGAACCGCTAAATTTAAAATTATACATATATATATATATATATATATATATATATATATATATATATATATATATATATATATATATATATATATATATACGCATCATAATAATGTTGTTAATGCATCTTTATTTTGAATTAATACAGGGATATTGTGTTCAAAACATGGGATATGTCGATTCCAAGGGTCGTATTTGAAAGCATGTATCCAAACATACAAGTCGCAAGCGCCGCAATCGATGTGTGGAGCGTAATCCAGAATAACGATGAGAAATTGAAGAATAAGATGTCATCACGATATATTTTCTGCAAAACTGGCATGCTGGTAAGAAAGCCAAAATCATATACAATTGCCTAAAAAGTGCATCGGTATTACATATTAGTGCATCACTGTTAAATACTTGTGAATAAGTGTTACATATTAGTGCATCAGTGTTAATATTCCCTAAAAAAGTGCCTAAAAAGTGTTTCATGTTTTGAAGCTACAACGGAATCAAGAAGAGTTCAGGAGAAAAATGGAGGATGTGCTCAAATATTCTACAAAAAACAACTTGGAAAATGTTGAATTGGTAATATATATATATATATATATATATATATATATATATATATATATATATATATATATATATATATATATATATATATATATATTATTTGTTGATAGTATATAAATTTAGAAATATTGTACAAGTAAATAATATATAGTGTATAACATAATGAATATGAAACAGATATTCTTCCCGATAACAATGCCACAAAATCAATACAATCATTACTATCTGATTGTATACAACCTAAAGACATGCGAAGCTGATATCATCGACAACGTCTATCATGAAAGCCAGGACATTGTAAAGAGATACGGGGATGCTCCATTTAAGTTGGTAAGTTTTATAATTGTTTTAAAATTAGTACATCGCATTTATAAAAAATTGCATATGTTTAAGCAAATTTTGTCATTGCCTTTGAAATTTGTGAGTTCAGTATAGTAGTTTAAGTTGATTTCCTTAAGGTTATGAGGAGCTTTGTCTCAAACCAGTGTTAAAACTGCAGTTTTTTTATAGTCAATTTAAGTTCAGAAATTGGCGTATGTTCAGTTTAACTGTTATAAGGCTAAAAAAAAAAAAAAAAGTGTTTGAGCAAAGTATTATGTTGGTTAGATTGATGCATCTGTGTTGTTTAAATTGATGCACCTGTGTAGTTTAATTTGATGAATCTGTGTAGTTTAATTTGGGGTCAAAACGCTTTCATTGTTCATATACACTTAGGGATAGTTCAAACTAGCTTAATCTAAGCTGAATCAGTTGTTTGTTTGAGGTTCTCAGTTGTGTGTTTTTTTTTTAAAGGTATTGATAGTGTTAAGCTTGATTCTCCAAAATTGAGGTTATCATCTGATCCAATAAGCTAGTCTATAATCATGTTGATTTTTATGCTACATTTTGGTGCTTTTGAGTTCTTTTTAGATCACAAACTAATATTTCAAGGGACGGTTTCAGAACAAAAGGAATTGGTCAAAGTTTTGGTCAAAAACTGACTGCATCAGTATGTACTGATGCATCAGCATAAGTATTGCCCATATCAGTCATAGTCATATGTTAAATGTTTGGTGCATCAGTGAATGTAGATATTATTATGCATCAGTGAATGTTGAGATCGATTGATGCATCTGTGTTGTTTAATTGATGCATCTGCTTTGTACAATTGATGAATCTCATTTGTGTTTAATTGTATAACAGACAAAAGCACTTGCAACATATTTGGAATCGGTAAACCACCACAATGCATCGAAGATTGCTAAAGCAAAATTGAAGATAATGAAGCTGGAGCATGAAACAAGAAAAAACCAATTCGGGTCTGCAATATTCTTGATGCGACATATGGAGACTTTCTGTGGAAGAAAAAGGGAGTTCAACCCGGGATTCAAGAAAGAGTGTTTGGCGCAAAACGGGCAAATTTCAAGCCTTCGAAAAAAGTACGTCGTCAAAATGTTAATGAATCTCATAAACGAAAAAATGGAGCAGGCAGATATGGAATCAGAGAAATTCAAAAAATTAAATTACGCTCAGAAGCTAAATTTTCAAACTGCTGCATTCCCAAAGCTGCAAAAAAGGGTGTTGCAATACTTTGACGAGAATGAAAAGAAGAGTATGGTAAAATGGAACTTTCTGCAAAAAGACATCCGAGCAAACAATATGATGTAATAAGCTTATATTAGATTTCGAAACATTATGACATGTATCGCGCAACCTGTTTGTATCGCGCAACCGTTCGCACAGCTTCCCATTGATATCACCCACCTTGGATCAGAACTGATTACTTATGAATAGATTCTGATTGTTATCATTTTGTTTCATATGTTACTCATTAACTATATCTTCCAAAACAGTTCTTAGAATAAAAGTGATAACAAATGAAGTAACAGAAACCATTCATAAAATCATTAATATTACTCAATAACTTACCATAATTGAACAAGCTTTGATTTATGCATAATTGTGTGTTTTGAATATATCCTTATGCGACAGAGAGAGTGTAAGAATCACTATGACCTTGTACATCATTAAGTTGTAATTGATTTTTGATTAGTATGTATGTAAGTTGTAACTGATTTCATAAATTGGGTGAATATGTTTTGTTTAATTAGTGCATCTGTTTTGTTTAATTAGTGCATCTGTATGTAAGTTGTAACTAATAAGAAGTATAAATCAAACTAATCTATCATAAATAAGAAATAAGCTCAAAAAATGCAAAAAATAAGCAATTTAAACCAACTGAATCTTGTAATAATGCTAATAATAGGGTAAAAAAAAAGATGCATCTAATTTATAATAATTGATGTATTGTGTGTGTTTTTTTTTTTTTTTTTTACCAACACATCCAGTTTAACAAATACTTGAGTACCCATAAACAAAATGAAATCATCAAAACATATATATATGGTAACATATATAAAACTAAAAAAAAAAATGAAATTTCCATAAATCCAAATCAAATCCAAAAATACAATTCAATGAAATCAACCAGACAAAACAAGTCTTACTCTTTGCTGTTCATTTTTGTTGAAGTTCATTATTCAAACACAAGTCCTAAGGAAATTAAAAAATAATAATAATAATAATAATAAAGGAATAGAATGTATGTTTGAACAAGTTCATAAAATCTGCATATCAGTAACATAATAAAGCATCACTCCTGGTAATCAACATCAACAGAACGAGTAGAACGGGATGATCTTTTGCGGACACCACTGATGCTAGCCTTGTAAGGGCAGGTTCTAGAATTGTGACCCTCAGCTTTGCCACATGTAAAGCAAGTTCTTTGCTTCTTTGATGCTTCAACCTCTTTACGTAAAATTTCATCCATGTTCTTCCATCTTGAGTGGGAACCACTACCTTTGGTCTTCGATTGTCTGGGAACTTGAATATCAACACCAGATGGTTCAGTAACACCAAGCATAGAACAAAAAACATCAGTCTTATTCTTGTTAATAGGATCAGGAACCTCTTCTTGAGCTGAAGATAGTAAATCCATCAAATGTAAACGGTACAACTCAAGTTTTTCCTTAAATGGCATCAACCTATCAACCGTATTTTCAACAATCTGACGAATTCCACGAACAACAGAACATGAGCTTGTCTCAGCAGCATTTACAGAAGCATCAAAACAAATACTATCGGGTGTCTTCGACCACCTATCAAGAACATACTCCTTTGGAAAATCTTGCACATCGTTCATCCTCAAAACATAAAAAATATGACGACATAGAAGTCCAAATAGCTCAAAACGCTTGCAAGAACAAGTGATGCTCATATCAGACGAAGAATAAAACACCTGAATATAGAATAAAAGGTGCATCAATTTATAATCAATCAATGCATCTGAATATACAAATGTATAAATATTATATAAAAAAACTAATGCATCTGAACATAAAATAAAAGGTGCATCAATGTATAATCAATTAATGCGTCTGAATATATAAATGTATAAGCAAAAGCAATTAAGTTTTAAACAAAATGGGCAGATGACCTATCTTAAGCTAAATATAAACTACTATAAAGAACAAATAATCTCAGATTTATAATGCAAACTAGCCAAAACTCCTTAAATCCACTATAATGAACATTAAATTTTCATAAAACTAGATCTAAAAACAACTTATATGATTAATAAGCTAAATGGACTGTCTGCAAAAAATGAACAGTACATTTACTTTTTTACCCATTTTAAAGGCTATTCCAAACACCCATTTACTTGACTGCTTTTAATTTTTATACTATAAATGAACAAATCAAGATAGGAATATGAAACTCAGATCTTATACTAAGGTGTTTAAGCAATTATATATTCTAATATATGCTACAAAAACATAAATAAGTAAATAACGCATAATAAATTAATGCATTCGAATCTAGAATAAAAGGTGCATCAATTTATAATCAAACATACCTCATAAACTTCAAACAAACTCCTGTCCTTCCACTGTTTAACCTCAGTATCACGAATAAAGTATTTTTCAGACAACCCAATCTTCTCAATGTTGACAGATAAGCAATGTGTAATAGAAGAGAAAAGCTCATCTTGAACATCAAAAAACACACTCAAAGTGTACAGCTCAGCAGCATCCCTCTCCAATTTCAATTCAGTACGAAATTCAGGAGTCTTATAACGGGTGTCATGGTCATTCTTCCGTTGTAAATACCGCTGGGAATCCATAGCACTATCAAAGTGGCTAAGAAACTCAACTAACGTAAGGTGAGGAGTGGTAAATCTTCCAAAAAAGTGGTTCTCAGATTCAGAACGTGAAGTCGTACGCATTAGTCCAGACATGTCTTCATCTCGGAGAAAAGCTGGAATCCATCTAACCCTCATTTCATATATATCAGATAACCACTTATTCTCACTTAGGTCAAAATCAGCAATAATTCTGGCCCACTCTTCTTCAAATATACTAGGTGAAATTTGATCATTCCAAACTATCTTACAGAGCCTTCGCTTGAAATCAGTGTCTTTACAAATAGATGAACCAACCTGCAAAACAAAAAAAAAGTGCATCAGTGTTACATATTAGTGCATCAGTGTTACATACTAGTGCATCAGTGTCACATATTAGTGCATCAGTGTTGCATACTAATGTATAATTGTTATAAAATTAAAATATACACATAACTAATCTAAACATACCTTAGTCGTGAGCTTCTGCATAATGTGCCACATGTACAAACGGTGACGAGCATTTGGGAAAAAATCAGCAATCGCTTGCTTCATCGACGGGTCCTGGTCTGTAACAACAACCTGTGGATGAGTAATAAACGCCTTCTGGAATGCACGAAGCAACCACTTGTAGGAAGAGATAGTCTCATCAGAAAGAAGGCCAGCTCCAAATGTCACGGAATGGTTGTGGTTATCTATACCAGTGAATGGTACAAACACCATCTTGTATCTGTAAAAAAGTGCAACATTATAAAAAAGTGCATCATTATTAAACAAAAAGGTGCATCAGTGTAAAAAATAAAAAAGGTCATGACAAAAAAATATTACTTGTTCGATCTAAACGTGGCATCAAAAGAAATAATATCTCCAAAACGCTTATAGTTCATCTTCGCAGCATTGTCAGCCCAGAATAAACCACACAACGCATCACCTTCCCCCATGTAGTAATCCACAGAAAAACCTTCACAGTGCATTTCCATGTTCTGCAACTTCTCAACAGCCATCTGTGCATCACGGTCCCCGATAAACATATTCATATCACGTCTAAAGTTTTTGCAGTCAGCAACAGTCGCTCCAATATTATCAAACCCTCCATAAATTTCTTTCATTAACTTAAAAGCCCTAACTGGTCCAACGTTAGAATTTGAAACTTGCATAAGGAAATGTTGTTTCGAATAACCTAACTCCCGTGAGTTAATCAGAAACTGCATGTCCTTTTGCGAAACCAGTGGGTGATTATGCTCCTCAACAAACCAATAAACGTCATACCTATCTCCCTTAATCTTTCTAACCCTCATAGAAGCCAAACAACCAGTCTTACATGAAGTATTCTTTCTAAAAGCCTTCTTCACAACAGCATCAGTATCTTTACCTTTGTCAATGCACTTACCTTTCCCTTTGTCAACACACTTACTTTTCCCCTTCATATGCCTGTCAACCTCATAATCCGACTTATGCTTATCATATTTTGAAAATCTCTTCTTACCACTTTTCCTACAACTGAAGTATTTGATACTTATCTCATTAGAATCGTCCCTACACTCCGTCCCAAGCTTAATATCAAACCCAACTAATTTCGCATAATGCATATAAAAGTTATAAGCCTGAGTCAACGAAGCAAAAACAGTTACTCTGCTAGGCTTCTGATCGTCACCTACATCAAGGAATCCATTTCCT
Source organism: Artemisia tridentata subsp. tridentata (assembly GCA_021014915.2). Classification (NCBI taxonomy): domain Eukaryota; kingdom Viridiplantae; phylum Streptophyta; class Magnoliopsida; order Asterales; family Asteraceae; genus Artemisia; species Artemisia tridentata. The sequence continues at coordinate 57,949,469 of CP139502.1, read as the reverse complement.
AGAAGTTTCTACGCTATCATCAGAACGACAAACCACATTGCTAATACTAGAAACATCTATACTACCAACAGGTTCACCAACAACACCACTGGACGACGAACTACAACTAGAACTAGAAGTAACACTAAAATTTGACACAAAACCTGTAAAATATAAAAAATGTACATAAATACAATTATCATTCAAATCAGTTCATCAACATATATAACAAAATGATAGCATCAGATATAATAGCAAATGTAAAATGCATCAGCATCGGCATACATTTATGTTCGTCAACATCATAGCATCTGTATACATTTTTGTTATAAATGTAAAATGTATTAGCATCAGTATACATTTTTTTGTTATAAATATCATAGTTTCAAATATAATAGTAAATGTAAAATATCATAGCATCAGATATAAAATTAGTGCATTAGTATACTTACTTTTTTTTTTTTTTTTTTTTTTGGTAAATAACAGAAAAAACAAAACATAAATAGCGCATCAGCATAGATAATATAATGAATTAAAATTATCACAAAAAATCAGATAACATAATAAAATAAAAATATGCATAATGTAAGAACTATAATCACATAAACATCATAATCAAAGTTTTAAAAAAAAAAAAAAAAAAAAAAAAAAAAAAAAAAAAAATCTATAAAATTAGTGCATCAGTACACATTTTTTATTTATTTATTTTTATTTTTTTATAGTAAATGTAAAATATCATAGAAATAGATATAATAGTATGCATCAGATATAAAATTAGTGCATCAGTACACATTTTTTTTTTTTTAAATTTTTGTAGATTAAAAAAATAATAAACATATAATCAAAAAATCAATTAACAAACGATTCATAAACATCACATAAACATATAATCGATACAAAATTGAGCATACAATGAAAATTTACCAAAAAAAAAAAAAAAAAAAAAAAAAATCAACAAACGATTCATATAAAAGCTGAATATCAAACACATAAGCTTCGATTTCAATTTTAACTAACAAAACTTAAAAAATTATACTAAAAACAGTTAAAAACACTTACATTCAGGATTGAGCTGAGACATTGGATGAGGAACGATAGAATGGAGAGAGAATAATCTGCGTTAATGCGTGCAATATAATCGAATTGATATTTCGGATTATAAAGGGAGAGATCAGAGAATTTTGGGAAAGTTGTTGAAAATAATGAAGTTATAATTGAGCTTATATACGATTCAGTAACGAATTATTAAAAAGGAACGAATTAAACCTTGTAAAATAAAAAATGTTACAATAAGACCCTTGTAGTTGTTGAAAAAAAGAAGGTGGGAAGGGAGGGGCTAATTTGCACTATTTTTCTACTTTTCCACCAAAGTGTATTTTTTTCAAGAACCAATATATATATATATATATATATATATATATATATATATATATATATATATATATATATATATATATATATATATATATTTGAATTATGGAACAGATGATACGATAAATCCCATTTCTTGACAAAAAAGAAAAAAAATAGTAATAAAAACAAAAAAAATAGCATATAGCACACCAACGCCATTCAAAACAGCCATTGATTTTCAAGGTACGTAAATTATTTAGTTTACAGGATGATTATCAAATTATCGCTTAAGTGTTCTTGTACCAAAAGTAATGGAGGAAGAAGGGACCATAAGCATCACACCACAGTTTAAACATGTTCTGAATGAGTTGATCCATCGTATACAATCATTGTTGCCCGAGAAAGATGCCGCCCGCACATGTGTCTTGTCCAAGTCATGGCTATAAGCTTGGTCTACCATCCCTACCCTCCGGTTTACTACATGTGTAACTGATGATCATTTCACCGAAAGAGAAGAAATAAACTACATTAAGTTGATTGACCATACTCTTCTACGGTATCTCAACAACAACATGTCAATCGAATGTATCTTCACTTAGACATTGAGAAATTGTCTTTTCCTTCTCCTGTTGAAAACTGGTTTCAAGTACTAGCCTCTAGAAATTGTCTCAATGAGCTTTCCCTAAGAATATGTGGAAAGAAGCTTGTTAGGAATACAAATGAGGCTGCTTGGCTTACAATTTCGGGCTCGATAAGGTTAAGAGCTGATGACATCGGGCTCGATGAGGTTAGGATAAATACAAATCCTGTGATCAAGTGTTCGTATTTACGCGTACTCGAGTTACTAGATGTGTGCATAAGTGAAGGGGCACTTCATAACTTATTCTCTTCCTTGTAGCTTACTTGTGAAGATAGCAATTCTTGTTCCCTAGCACGGGGAGACTATAAAAGTGAAAAACCTCCGTTATCTTCGTGAATTGCATATCAAACTAAGAGGGAATATGAACAACATTTTCGAAATTTATGATGTCCCAAGTCTTTGGTTCATTTCTTATGCATCCTTATCAAGGTTTACTATCAGAATGGATACATTAGGCAGCATAAGAGAATTGATTTTAGCAAGAAAGACAATAGATGTTGCATTTTTCGACATGATAATGTCTAAGTTTCCTTTTCTCGAGTCTCTGCGCCTTACAATGTCCGACTGCTTGCTAGAAACCCTTGAATTTACTTGTGTCACCTTAAAGAGAGTCACTCTTTGTTGTTTCTCAGGCAAGCAAATGAACTTACAAATTTATGCTTCAAAGTTACTTTATTTCTCATACAAAGGCCTGATGCCTAGTCTCTTGTTTCCATCTAATACTCCCGCACATATTAAGCTCATACTATTTCTTCGTAAATCCCATCCCATTGATCTGTCATTTTTCCTTAAGCTGAGAGAGGCACTTGATTTATCAAGCAACTTTGACATTGAAATAGAAGATAATTTTGTGCCATTGAACATAGACCTTGGTGATCTTAGAAGAATGGTTCCGTTTCCAGCTAGGAACGTGCAACAACTATCTTTTGGGAAACATTTTGAAAAAGAGTTATGGGAGCACTCACCACTTTTTAATTTTCTTTTTTCTATTTGCCATCCGTGTTACGTTAAGACATATTATAGGTCGTCCAACGGCAAGAACTACTGGTATAAGCAAATGGTGCGGATCATGGAAAAGAAAATGTGTGATCTAAAAGATATTGAAATAAAAAAATCCTTGTGATGGAAAATGGGAATGCCTAACAAATTCTTGGAGAAGTTACGATTTTCTTTTTGAACTACCTTGGAGAAGTTTTTATGACGAGGGCAATGATTACAATTCGGATGAGTTCAAATTGAATTGGTTTTCTTGAGATAACGTGCTCTCCTCATCATCTTGGTTCATTTTCTTTTATCGTTTTTTTTATACCTCAATTATGAATTACAGTATTTAAGGTGAACTTTCACGGGCTGATTTGGAGCTTTCCCATATGACATGGTAACTAATGATATGAAAAGCTACTTTGTGATATGATGTTTCATGTTCCTTACTGAATAGGTCGGTCTGTGATGCATAAGTCATTTGATATACTTCGTAGTATTTTTTGAAATTCATGTAACATTCTAACACTAAAATGTACATGGGTATAACGCTGGTTGTCTATCCTCTTTACCATTTACCACGACAAGCCCCGCACCTCTACTTTCACCTTTCACATTTCTTTGTTTCTTTATTTCCTTAATCTTGTCATCCTGTGATAAGCTTTTGTCAAAAATAGCGAGTTGTCAGTAAATCAAACTTTTAAAAGAAACGGGTCAAATGAATCAGAAATTCACCAAGCCTCCTGAATTGCTTTTTTCATATATGATTTGATTCTTATGGTACAGATATAGTTTTCTAAATCAAATTTAACACACTAACTATTCCCAACAAATGGACCAAATCATCCACTAATAAATATTTCTGGACTAAGGATTACTCAATTTGACTTTTTACCCAACTGAACAACACGTCAATGTGCCATGTCTTCCTCTTGGGAAGTATCCATTTTCAAGAGATACCAAATCATCACAGAAGGCAAGTATGTGAGAAAGAAGTAAAAATAGTATGGATGTATTTCATACTGATGTGAGCTTACTAAGAGTGCCGTTAGTGATAGCAAAATAAGCTTCCAACAACATCTCCGTATCCTCAATGTTTGTGCGGTACTTCTTTCAAAGCTAAAAGATTTATTAAAGCTTTCGAAAATATGGAGGTGAAAAAACTGGAAATACTGGAGTTGATACAGAATGTGGACCATGATAGCCTGTATCCCATCATAGATTGATCTCCATTGTAGGATAGTGAATCCATTCTCATTTTCTTCTCGGTCAGGTAAATGTCAGCCATATCTCCATCATCATCCATCAGCTGCTCTATTTCATCTCTTATCTGTTCGAGCCTTTGATTCAATGCAACAAGTATGCTTTTTAGTCAACGAACCCGTTCCAAGTTCAATGTAATTATTATTGATGTAGCAAGGGATGCACTACAAATTCTAATTTTGCTTCCTGATTGTGGATGAAAAGACTATTATCAAATAAGTAAACAGAACTTTACAAGTGGAATAAAACACATAGGTCTGTTTACTGTTTGACTTTTAAAGTCAAACCTTTGACTTTCTATATCCATAATTTTATCATATGAGCTTAGTTTTTAACATAACTTGATATACTCCTATCATTTAATTAAAGGTATTTAGTTCATGATTAATAGTTTAAAAATGCAGTAGCACATATATAATAACAAATCAATTATAAGTTTTGGAAAGGTGGATGGAAAAATGCAGTAGCACATATATAATAACAAATCAAGGGTCGCAAATTTCAAGTTTTTAGGAGTCAAAAACCAAAGAAAATAGATGGAAAAAGACACACATGGCAAAATATGTGAAAGGATTAGGTAACAAACATACAACATCCCTTATTTTCTCTTTCAAAACTACACAAATTTGTGATGGATGGTGATGAAAGTATAATCTTATTCTAGATTTGTATAGTTCAGGGACTAACTTTGTACATTTGTAAAGTTTCAGTTATACTTAGTTTGAGCTGTTGACTTGATAAGACAAGAGATAAAAAGTAGGAGGACTGAAGCTGACAAGTGAAGAAAGTTGTAAAGCTTGGCTATAAACGCTCGATCCTTCTCTCAGATCTTCATAACCCTAGATTGATATCATTCGTATTCTCTCAACTCACAAAACCTTCTCTAAAGCTGTTCAGCTGTGATCCATTGTTGTTCTTTTATTGATCTTTGTAATAGAACTATTATCAAGTTAGATAATAGATCCTCAACTCAGTAGCAGTAGGGGATTTTGGTTTGGTTTCATTGATTAGTTCTTATGGCTGTTATAACTGATTTAGATCAGTTATTGATATTGTTTACTGGGTTTGTGGTTGTTTTAATAAAAGAACTTGGATTAAAATCCAAGATTGGTGGTTTGGTTCTAAATTTGTTCATGGTATCAGAGCAGGCTCTGTATCTGCTCTATATCGGTTCTTGAAAAAAAATATTAGGGTTTCGCTAAAAATTAGGTGTTTTCAAAATTGAAATTGGTTTTTTCAATTAACTGGATTTAATTGATTGTCTGTGTAATTAATTGCACAGATTTTAAAGTTTTTCCAAAAACGCCTAATTTTTTGAAAAAAAAATTGAAAAAAATTAGGGTTTGGTTGTTTTCGGGGTTTGTTCTCAAAGACTCCCTGGGTTGATTAACATAGTTAATCGATAGATTGTTGGTTGGTTTGTGGATCTTGGAGTAGATCTGGTATTTCTTGATTCTTGGAAGTTTGGTTGGTTTGTGGATCTTGGAGTAGATCTGGTATCTTCTTGTTTTGGAAGATTGGAGTTGATTCTGGGTTTCTTTATGTATTCTTGACTAAGTGAATCAAGAACACAGAGAGTGTGCTTCCATGATTATTGCTATTTGCGTGCACTGTAACACTTCTCGCACTATCTACCTTTAATTTTCTATTTTATTTTCTTGCATTATCTGCTAGATAATAGGATTGGGATCTTTTTGGGTGTTGTGCTTATTTGCTTATTGGTGTTGTTGTGTTCTGTTTTCTTTTTTGCTTTTGATTTCTTGTGTGCGCCCTTGACCTACCACCTTGAGTGGCAAGGAAAGCCTGAGAACTTCTTTCTCTACCTTCTTTGTGTGTTTTATTGTGTTATGTTGTTGTTTGCATCATGTATATGCATAATTCTGAGCATAATAGTCCACCACCATATGTTCATGCTTCTGAGGAAGAAGATGATGATCTTGAACCTGTTACATTAATAAGTAAATTGAATTTAAGTCACCCTCTGCATTTACACCCTAATGATTCTGCCTCATTAACTGTGATTTCTATTAAACTTAAGGGTACTGAAAACTATAATTTGTGGTCTTGTGCCTTGTTATTGGCTTTAGAAGGGAAAAATAAGACTGGCTTTATATATGGTACTTGTAAGAGATCTAATGTTGATGAAGTTTTTTTTGGGGGGGGGGGGGGCAATGGGATAGGGTTAATGTTGTGGTCCTTGGTTGGATTCTAAATTCTATAACTAAGGAACTATATTTGGGCCAATTTTTTTCAAAAAGGGCATCAGATGTGTGGAATGAGTTAAAAGATACTTTTGATAGAGTTGATGGTTCAGTTACTTTTAATCTGCATCATAAAATTCACTCTTTGAATCAAAATGGGACAACTATTGCTGAGTATTTCAACAAGTTAAGTACATTGTGGAAACAGTTTGATGCTCTTGTCAAGTTGCCTGGATGCACTTGTCATGCAGCAGAAGATTTTAAAAAGCATAACCAACTTATAAAGTTAATGCAGTTTTTAATGGGTTTGGATGATTCTTATATGCAAATTAGAAGTAATATCTTAGCTAGAGATCCATTACCTGATGTTAAAGGTGCATTTGCTATAATCTCTAGTGAGGAGTCTCACAGGGTGGTTGTGTCTGCATGGGCGGAACTACATGCAACCCAGGGGTAGCAGTCGCTACCCCTGAACTTTTATCCGGTAGTGGAATTTTAGTGAAATTTTTGGTTTTTTTAAACGTTTTTTGTACTATCTTTCGTATTTCGCTACCACTGAAACAAATTTTCGCTACCCCTAAACAAATTTTCGTATTTCGCTACCCCTGAACTTTCATCCTAGTTCCGCCACTGTGTGTCTGGTTCTAATTCTGGTACCTCTCAAAAGTCCCAGTCTTCTGTGTTCTTTTCTAATGTGGGGAATAAAGGGAATTTCCAGAGGTCTCAAACTTCTATGAATGCTCCTAGACCTAATTCTGGACCTAGACCCAATATAATAGAAGGACTGCTGGGGGTCCTTCTCTTGTTTGTGAACACTGTGGTTTTAATGGTCATATTATAGATAGGTGTTTTAAACTGATTGGATACCCTGCTGATTTTGGTAAAAAGAAAAATGGCCAACCCTCTAAAGGGAAAAATGTTGTTAACAATTCTGTTAGGTCCAGTTCTTCCTCTGCTTTTTCAGATGAACAAATGGCTACTCTTATTTCTTTGATTAAGGAAAACTCTGTTTATGGAAAAGTTTTACAGGCCAATATGGCAGGTACATTTTATAAATCTAGTAGAGTCTTTAATGAAAACTTTGATATGTTTTTTTTCTCTAATAGTCAGTTACATTCCAATCTTGTTAGTAAAGGTGCCATTACTTATTCTGGTGTTAATGTTGTTGATGTTTCCCATCTTAAAATCAAAGTTTCACGTCCCAATGGGACAAAAGCTTTCGTTACTAAGATTGAAAACATGCCATTAACAAACTACTTAACATTATATGATGTTCTGGTTGTTCCTGAATATTGTGTCAGCCTCTTATCTGTTCATAAGGTTGCCAGGGATAGTAAATTGATAATTGCTTTTGATGAGGCTAACTGTTATATCTTAAATCGGGACTTGAGGGCAGGGAAAATTCTAGGGACTGGTAAATAAATTGGTGGATTATATTACTTTGATGGAAATCAAGGTAAAAACATTGAGAGGTTTTCTGTTAATAATGTTTGTTTTTTTTCCAAATATACTTGGCACTGTAGGCTTGGCCATCCTACAGTACAAGTTTTAAATGTTTTAAAACCAATTTTAGGTTTTACAAATAAAGAGTTTCACATTGCTTGTGATGTTTGTTACAAGGCAAAACAAACAAGGGAACCTTTTCCTTTGAGTGATCATGTTTCAAAACAATTGGGTGACTTAGTTCACTTAGATTTATGGGGGTCTTATAAAGTCACTAGTAGGGATGGGTACAGATACTTTCTCACTATTGTTGATGACTTTTCTAGGGCAGTTCTGCTAAAAAATGAAACTGAAGTGTTTGAAAACTTAATGGTGTTTTATAATTACATTGAAACTCAGTTTAATAGACATGTTAAGTCTTTTAGGAGTGACATTGGAACTGAGTTTGTTAATCATCAGTTTACTATGTTTTGTGAGCTTAATGGCATTTTACATCAGACCTCATGTAGTTATACCCCTCAACAGAATGGCATTGTTGAGAGGAAGCATAGACATCTTCTTAATGTTGCTAGATCTCTTTTGTTTCAGGGAGGGATTCCCTTGAATATGTGGTCTGAATGCATTCTAACTGCTACCTATTTGATTAACAGATTACCTTCCTCTGTGCTAAATGGAAAGTCTCCTTATGAGCTTGCGCATGATATTTCTCCTCCTCTTGAGCATTTAAGGGCTTTTGGGTGTCTTGCTTATGCTACCATTCTTAATAATCATGATAAATTTGGAAGTAGGTCTGAAAATTGTGTCTTAATTGGATATTCAAATTCAAAAAAAGGTTATAAACTGTAGAGTCTTGATAAAAAAACAGGTTGTTTTTTCTAGAGATGTGAAATTTTTTGAAGATATATTTCCTTTTAAACAAAGTTTTTCTTCACAAAGTCAACCTGATCAAGACATAAATCACTTGAATTTTTTCAATTCTGGCTTTCTTGATGACCTACCTGATACACCCAATGACGAGGAAATAAGAAAACCCAGCCCTAAGAGGCATGGCAGTCCACCACCTCATCTAGGCAGTCCTTTTGAGTCTATGAGTGAGGATTGGGGGGGGGGGGGCATTCTCATGACTTAAATGTTTCTACTAGTGAGGGTGAGAGGTCTACAGCCCTTGAGGATAATGTAAATAAAGAAACTTCTGAGGGTAATGATTTCAATATTCATTCTCAGGAAGATAATCATAAAGAATCAGGGTTTAAAAGGTCTTCTAGGCCTTCTGTGTTTCCAAAAAAATTTAATTATTTTGTGGTGGATTCTAAATTCAAGTTTGGTTTAGAAAAATATGTTAACTATTCCAACTTAACAAAAGAAAATTATTGTTTTTCCACTGTTCTTAATAAACATACTGAACCTAGAAATTTTGGGGAAGCATCTCAGCATAGGCATTGGATTGATGCCATGAATACTGAGATGAATGCTTTACATAGAAATGATACTTTTGAGATAGTTGAGCTTCCTGCTGGGAGGAAGGCTATTGGTAGTAAATTGGTATTTAAGATCAAATATAAGTCTGATGGAGATGTTGATAGGTTTAAGGCTAGGTTAGTTGCTATTGGTTTCAATCAAAGGGAGGGAGTAGATTTTGATGAAACCTTTTCTCCTGTTGTTAAGATTGTGACTGTTAGATGCTTAATTAACCTTGCTGTTCAAAATAATTGGAACTTGATTCAATTAGATGTTAATAATGCCTTCTTATATAGTGATCTTGATGAGACTGTTTACATGAAGTTGCCTCCTGGATATTATGATCCCCATGATAAAAGATTTTGCAGGTTGAAAAAGAGCTTATATGGGCTAAAGCAGGCTCCTAGGCAATGTAATGCCAAGTTGACTGCTATTCTTATTGAAAATGGTTTCTCACTACAACAAACACCAGTTTCCCCATCGACATTTTCCCCAGCGACATTTGTCGCTGGGGTATCCTCACTAAACGACAAAAATAGATCCGACGTGGCACAAATTCTAGTAGAAAAGTCAAATAAATTATTTCTCACTTTTCCCCGGCGACATGTCGCCGGGGATAACACTGTTTAATTTTGACCAAAAATTTCTTCGGAAAACGCAGCGGGAAATTTTCCCGCTTATGTTTCCCCAGCGACATGTCGCTGGGGATTCATTTGTTTAGTTACGGATTTGTAATTAGTGTTAATAACTCATACGGTGACGTGGACAAAAGTTTCCCCAGCGACATGTCGCTGGGGATACTTTTTTTTGGGCTTTAAGTTTCTCAATTGGGCTTAAGTTTTGGGCTTTCGTATTAAGCAAGTGCATTTTCCCCAGCGAGATGTCGCCGGGGATTCAGTTTGACTTCGTTGACTTTTAATGAAACTACGTTTTTTAGGTTTGTTTCGGTCCGATTTTCCGTATATTTTAACAAAAAATATATATACGTTTTTAAGGTGATATCGTTATACATAAACACAATAATATCGTTATACATAAATATATCGACTCATCCGTTAAACGTCTAATGTGTAATCATAACATATCGACTCATCTGTTGGAACATTTTAAAGCGTACGAATTAAAAATATAAAGCACGTTCGACATCAGTTTTCACAACAACAACAACATTTTATTAAACAACAACAATAACACAACAAACAACAACAACATTTTATTAAACAACAACAATAACACAACAAACAACAACAACGACAATAACAGCAACAACAACAACAATAACAGCAACAACAACAACAACCTACATACGAAGATTTCCCATATCACCTACCATGTCATTATAAAGGTCATGAAATAAGGCAGCTGAATCAATTGTGTGTTTGTTTGGATGCATGTACACTTCTAGCATTTTATTGAGTACCATTATCTGGTGATTCAGTTTGATGCAGTTTGAGCACTCTGTATTTCCAGGACTCGATGTTGAAGGTCCTGCGGTGTAACAAGGTGGAGTTATGGATGGTCCTGCGGAATGAGTTGGAGGCGTTGAAGCTCCAAGAGAACCGGTCATTTTGGCTAGTCGTTCCTCCTTCCATAAAAAAAAAATCGCAACCATACTCCTTTGTCCCACCCTGTTAAAGAGTAAAAATTATTATTTTTAACAACTAACCAAATTATTTATATAACACACAAAAAAGTATGTAGGTGTTCACCTTTGATAAAGGACACGCATAGTATTGTTTACCACGGGAGTAAGGTTTATGCGATTCTCGCAGAATTACGTCTCCTCGTTTACAAGGACAAGCAAAAGCTTCAAATTCCGCCATCTTCACCATGATAACAGTGTGTGTTTGTGGTTGTGAGGTTAAGTGGTTTTGAGTATAAGAGGCTGTGAAGTTGTGTGGATAAGATGTTAGTATATAAGAGCAGATCTTGGTGGGAAATTCTTGGAGGGAAATTTTTGGGGGGAAAATTTTGGTGGGAGATTTTTGGTGGGAAAAGTTTTATTGACAGATGGTGTGATATAACATCTCGTGTAATGTGTAACACTAACATATCGACTAACCGTTGAACGTCTAATGTGTAACCTAACATATCGACTCATCCTGTTTGAACGTCTAATGTGTAACCTAACATATCGACTACCGTTGAACGTCTAATGTGTACTAATAAACACATTAACCATAATCGACTAACCGTTGAACGTCTAATGTGTAACCCTAACATATCGACTCATCCGTTGAACGTCTAATGTGTAACCTAACATATCGACTCATCCGTTGAACGTCTAATGTGTAACCATAACATATCGACTAACCGTTGAACGTCTAATGTGTAACCCTAACATATCGACTCATCCGTTGAACGTCTAATGTGTAACCATAACATATCGACTCATCCGTTGAACGTCTAATGTGTAACCATAACATATCGACTACCGTTGAACGTCTAATGTGTAAAAACATCCTGAACTTAATTACATATATCGACTCATCCGTTTGAACGTCTAATGTGTAACCATAACATATCGACTCATCCGTTGGGAATCGTCTAATGTGTAACCATAACATATCGACTAATCCGTTGAACGTCTAATGTGTAACCTAACATATCGACTCATCCGTTGAACGTCTAATGTGTAACCATAACATATCGACTCATCCGTTGTAATGTCTAATCCTCTGTTGAACGTCTAATGTGTAACCATAACATATCGACTCATCCGTTGAACGTCTAATCCGTTGAACGTCTAATGTGTAACCATAACATATCGACTAACCGTTGAACGTCTAATGTGTAACCATAACATATCGACTCATCCGTTGAACGTCTAATGTGTAACCATAACATATCGACTCATCCGTTGAACGTCTAATGTGTAAACCCTAACATATCGACTCATCCGGTTTGAACGTCTAATGTGTAACCATAACATATCGACTCATCTTAACGCTATTGAAAATCGATCACGTTGAACGTCTAATGTGTAACCATAACATATCGACTAACCGTTGAACGTCTAATGTGTAACCCATACATATGACTCATCCTGTTGAACGTCTAATGTGTAACCATAACATATCGACTCATCCGTTGAACGTCTAATGTGTAACCCTAACATATCGACTCATCCGTTGAACGTCTAATGTGTAACCATAACATATCGACTCATCCGTTGAACGTCTAATGTGTAACCATAACATATCGACTCATCCGTTGAACGTCTAATGTGTAACCCATAACATATCGACTCATCCGTTGAACGTCTAATGTGTAACCCTAATATATCGACTCATCCGTTGAACGTCTAATGTGTAACCATAACATATCGACTAACCGTTGAACGTCTAATGTGTAACCCTAACATATCGACTCATCCGTTGAACGTCTAATGTGTAACCATAACATATCGACTAACCGTTGAACGTCTAATGTGTAACCCTAAATATCGACTCATCCGTTGAACGTCTAATGTGTAACCATAACATATCGACTCATCCGTTGAACGTCTAATGTGTAACCATAACATATCGACTCATCCGTTGAACGTCTAATGTGTAACCCTAATATATCGACTCATCCGTTGAACGTCTAATGTGTAACCATAACATATCGACTCATCCGTTGAACGTCTAATGTGTAACCATAACATATCGACTCATCCGTTGAACGTCTAATGTGTAACCCTAATATATCGACTCATCCGTTGAACGTCTAATGTGTAACCATAACATATCGACTAACCGTTGAACGTCTAATGTGTAACCCTAACATATCGACTCATCCGTTGAACGTCTAATGTGTAACCATAACATATCGACTAACCGTTGAACGTCTAATGTGTAACCCTAACATATCGACTCATCCGTTGAACGTCTAATGTGTAACCATAACATATCGACTCATCCGTTGAACGTCTAATGTGTAACCCTAACATATCGACTCATCCGTTGAACGTCTAATGTGTAACCATAACATATCGACTCATCCGTTGAACGTCTAATGTGTAACCATAACATATCGACTCATCCGTTGAACGTCTAATGTGTAACCATAACATATCGACTAACCGTTGAACGTCTAATGTGTAACCATAACATATCGACTAACCGTTGAACGTCTAATGTGTAACCATAACATATCGACTCATCCGTTGAACGTCTAATGTGTAACCCTAACTCAAACGAAACAACTCGACAACCAAACGAAAATTCAACACTGCCGGGCTCGGTCAACCCTTTTTTTTTGTCGTTTTCTTCACATTGCCGTCGACATTGTGTCCACGGGAAAAATCTCGTCGCCTGTTCTTCCTATTCTTAGGGTTGGACATACATAAACCATTTGAAAAAAAAAAAAAAAAAAAAAATATTATATATGATAAATAAATACTATAAAATAAAATTAAGTTGCACATTCATAAACCATTTGGATGAAAAAAAAAAAAATACTATAAATAACTAAAAAAAATAAATAAATAATTTTTATTGTAAATAAATACTATAAAAAAAAAATCAAATTTTATGATAAATAGGTTTCCCCGGCGACATGTCGCTGGGGTTACTTTCTATGTCGCCGGGGATACTTTCCAGCCAATAATTCATTAACGCGCCATTTTCAATAAACGACAAAAAAAATAGCATTCCCCAGCGACATGTCGCCGGGGATTGTCGCCGGGGAAACATACTTTATGATAAAACTAGATCTTGCTTATCTATCAGTGCACAGAAGACGGGAAAAAAAGAAAAACCGGATTCCTTTGGCGATTTTTGCAATAATTCGAGCACCTCCATCACCAACAATTCGAGCACCTCCATCACCACCACCACCACCACATCAACCACTTCAACCTTACCCACCACCACGACGACAACTAGCCGAATCGCTAGCCGAGCCGACAACAATTCGAGCACCTCCATCACCACCACCACCACCACATCCACCACTTCAACCTTACCCACCACCACCGGCGACAACTAGCCGAGTCCACAGCCGAGCCGACAACTAGCCGAATCCACAGCCGGCGACAAGGTATGTTATAATTTTTTTTTCCTTTATAATTATAATAAGTTGTTAATGATAAATTATTGTGCACTTTTCCCCGGCGACATGTCGCCACCGTTTTGACCCTTTAGGAATGTTTTAGGATTTTAGTGATTAATTTTGGAAAATCCCCGTCTGAAATTAATCATCCTATAGAAAACCCGTCCGAAATTAATTTATTAGAAATTAATTTCGGAAAGTCCCCCGTTTGGGACTGCTTTTTGAATGTTTTGTCTCATTTAGGATATGAATGCGTATAATTGGTTTACTATTTGAGATGATTTCGACAGTGTTTCTCCTTTACTCCTACGAATATGTCTTTAAACACATATTTGGGGAGTTGAGGGGAAATGCTGCCGAAATTTTCTCAAATAGAAAATTGGTTATACGCATTCATATATAAGACGAATCATTCAAAGAGTGGGTTAGGATCGCCTTCCATAGTTGCACTAGGTGAACAAACCATCTGGTATTCTTCGTTTGAATGTGTTTAATTAAGTTGCATATAATAACTAAATGTATCGTTAAAACGCAGTTATGGTATTCGAAGATAAGACTTGGACACTTTTACAACATCATGAACCATTATTTTTTATCGGTCTTGAAAAATTCGTCAATCATTGCAAGCCGTTAGTGAATAGTACCGGGAAAATAAAATGTCCATGCAAGTCTTGTCGAAATATATTATGGGTACACATCAAACACCTTTCAGACCACGTTATGAGAAAAGGGTGGGACCCACGTTATAAAATATGGGTGGAACACGGTGAACCAGCTCCACCTATGCCACCGCCAGTAATAGATAACACAAGACAACCTCTGATGAGTGACATGACAGCGTTAATTAATGATCTTAGCTATATTCCTCCGAATAATGAACACAATGAACCAACTCAAGGAGATATTGGTGGGACTAGTAACGAACCGACTCAAGCTACACGTAACGAGTTTGAAGAGTTATATGCTAGTGCCAACGAGGAGCTGTACCCCGGTTGTGACTATGTGACTCGATTAGACTTTATGGCAAAGTTTACCTATTTTAAGGCTAAAGGTAGATTGACTGATTCTATATTCAATGAAATGTTAGAGTTTTTACAAAATGTATTTCCCATGAGTAAAGGATTCAAGCTCCCACCATCATACTATGCAATAAAGAAGACATTTAAAACGATTGGGTTAGGGTACGAGTCGATACATGCTTGTGAACACGATTGCTGCTTATTTCGGGGAGACAATAACAAAGATTTGGATTTTTGTCCGGTGTGTAATACGAGTAGATGGAAAGACAGTAACACGCCGGGGAAGAAAGTTCCTAAGAAGGTGTTGCGTTACTTTCCGATCATTCCTAGACTACAACGTTTGTACAAGTCTAGTCACACTGCAAAGGATATGATTTGGCATGCTACTGGAAAGTGTACGGAGCCCGGTAAGATGCAACACCCGGTTGATGGTGGAGCATGGAAGAAATTTGACACCAAGTATCCAGATTTTGCAAAAGAACCAAGAAATGTTCGACTAGGGTTGGCTGCTGATGGTTTCAATCCGTTTGGCAACCTTAGTCAGGCCTACAGCATGTGGCCGGTGATATTGACAACATACAATCTGCCTCCGTGGTTATGTATGAAAGAGAGTTCTTTTATGCTGACGTTGTTAATTCCTGGCCCTAAATCCCCGGGTAAGGACATTGATGTTTACTTGAGGCCTTTGATTGAGGACCTGAAGGATTTATGGGACCGGAAAGGTGTCGAGACTATAGACGTTGCTTCAGGCCAGAAGTTCAATATGAGAGCGATGGTTTTATGGACCATCAATGATTTTCCTGCTCGAAGTAGTTTGTCTGGGTGGAGTGGGCAAGGTTACAAGGCATGCCCTACATGTAATAAAGACACTCCATCTGTTCGTGTGTTAGGCAAAACAGCTTATGTTGGCCACAGAAGATTCTTAAAGAAGCCCCATAAATGGAGGCGTTCACTTGAATTCAATGGCCAAACCGATAACACAAATCCTCCTGAAGAATTTGGCCGGGATGTAATCCTGGCTCAACTTGATAGATTGCCAACGCGTGTGAAGGGTAAACATCCGAGTTATGGGGGTGTGAAGATAAAACGCAATGTTCATGTCGAGCTTAACTGGACTAAACGGTCTATTTTTTACGAGCTTGAGTATTGGTCTTTTCTTTCACTAAGACACAATTTAGACATCATGCATATCGAAAAAAATGTGTTGGAGGCCATCTTGAACACTTTGTTAATGAATGATAAATCTAAAGACACAGCCAAGGCAAGACAAGACTTGCAAATGTTGGGCATTCGAAGTGGCTTGTGGCTCGGCCAAACCAAAAACGGGAAGTGCTTGAAGCCTCAGGCTGCGTATTCTTTCACACCAGAGAACCGAAAAAAGTTTTGTCAGTACATCAAAGGAGTTAAACTACCAGATGGGTTCGGATCATGCTTCAAGCACAAAGTGACCGATAATGATACCAATATAAAGGGCCTGAAGTCTCATGACTGTCATATAATGATGCAACGTTTACTTCCTTACGGACTTCAAAATTACTTGCCCGATAAGATTGCAAAACCAATAATCGAGCTATGTTCCTTCTTTAAGCAAATCTGCTCTGCAACTTTGATGGAGGATGACATGTTGAAAGCTCAGATAAAGGTGGTCGATATTTTGTGCGAGCTTGAGCTCATATACCCTCCTGCTCTCTTTGACATTATGGTTCACTTGGTTATCCATTTACCTATAGAGGCTCTTGAAGGCGGGCCTATTCGCCCCCGGTGGATGTATCCATTTGAAAGATACATGAAGAAGCTAAAAGGTTATGTTCGAAATAAAGCTAAGCCGGAAGGTTCGATTGCGGAGGGTTATGTTGCTGAAGAAGCATTGACTTTCAGTTCTCATTATTTTCGGGATGTTACCACGAAATTTAATCGTCTCGACCGTAATGTGGAACCCCCTCCCCCAACATGTCGGTTTCAGGTGTTTCGATCGGTATGTAAACCGATTGGTTTACGGTCATTTATTTGGTTTGATGCCCAAAAGTTGAAAAAAGTGAAATGGTATGTACTTCACAACAGTCCTGAGATCGACACGTACCGGTCCCAGTTCAAGAGGTACGCGTTTTTTTATTTTCAAACTTCTTTTTCTTAACTTACCATTTCGACGACTTATTCTAATACCATGAACGTTTTTCAGTTTATTTCCTAACAAAGACATGCAAGAAGAATTCCCCGACTGGTTTGGGTCGCAGGTAAACTTAAGACTTATTTTGTGTACTTAACTGTAAAAATAACAATATCATATTTTGTGTTCTCTATCTAATCCTATCTTCTTCATAGATCCGTCAACGTCACGTAGACAATGACCAAGACCCAGAGGTTAGCGAAACCAGCGAGTTATTCCCTTTGGCTAATGGACCATCATGGACTCCAATCTCAGTAAACTCTTGCGTAGTCAACGGTGTGAGGTATGTCGTGCACAGCCGCGATGAACGTCGCACAACTCAAAACAGCGGCATTTGTTCGCCTGGCCCTGACGGAGAAATGTATTATGGTCAGCTTCAAGAAATCCTCGAGTTTAAGTATTTGTTGTTCAAAGTTGCGTTGTTCCGAGTTAAGTGGTTCGACACTAGCAACAAAGGACATAAAGTCAAAAAACTTGTCTTTAGAAACAACATGACACAAATCGTCGACTGCAGTCGTGAGGCATTTAAAGATGACCAATACATTCTCGTAACACAAGTCAAACAAGTCTTCTACCTTGAAGATACGACCAAACCCCACCGGAAGGTCGTCGAACATGTTAATCATAAAAAGTTTTCCGACGGGGGTGTCATCGTGGTAGAGGACGATCCTGATATTATACATTTCGACAACTCATCTGATCTCCCACTTTCTACTAGTTTGAATGACTTGGATAATGCGACCTTGCATATAGATGGTCAATCAACGGTGGTTGACGCACCGCCAGATATCATTGATGTTCTTGACGAAGACGATGATATTATTGATGATGAAGACGCCCTTCCTCATGATTTAGCAGATTCTGATGTTGAAGACCTCATCAATGTTGATGATGATGGTGTT
This sequence comes from Artemisia tridentata subsp. tridentata, assembly GCA_021014915.2. NCBI lineage: Eukaryota > Viridiplantae > Streptophyta > Magnoliopsida > Asterales > Asteraceae > Artemisia > Artemisia tridentata. The sequence continues at coordinate 57,931,026 of CP139502.1, read as the reverse complement.
GAGAAAGTTTATTCTAGTGAAGAAGAAGATTGATCTTGAGTTGTAACTTGCAAAATACACTTATATATTTGAATGAATGAATGAAATTGTTATGGATTGTTTAAATATGTATATTTATTTGGATGTGTGCATGCTTATATTATTTTGTTCATGAATTTCTATATGTTATGCTAATTGTACTTGTACAGATGTCGTCAGCAGATGTTGCACGGTCCCACGGCGGTGACGGTGGCGGTGAGGATCGTCCCCCTCCAGACCGCGTACCCACCGGTTGCGGGGGTTGCTTCATTAATCGAGGTAAGAATTTCTGGATTATTGTAATACAAGCATAAATTTGATACATATATTGAACTTGCTTGCCTTGAATTTTTATGACTTTATCACTAACTTGATTTTGCAGGCAAAGGTAAACGAAAGCCCAATTTGGGCGGCAGGGGAGCGGGCAGGCTGAATACCCGCGACAAGACCCGAAACCTTTTGTTAAAGGAAATCGTGGATGCGGATGGCCCCGTCTCGATCCAGTTTGATGTGGGTGACAAACAAACCCTAAACCCTCTCGGTAACCATGCGGCTCACTGGGGAAACTACATCGGGGAGGTCGTTAGGAGTGTGCCGTTGTACTACCCTTCTTGGGAGAAGGTCCCGAAGGAGCGAAAGGCGGCAATTATTTCAGATATCGGGGTTAGTTATCCTTTTATGTTTATTTCATTATCGTGTTCATTTATTTAATTGTGTATATTTATCTAAATTCTTTTATTTATTTATATCATATAAATAAATAAACAAATTTAAATAAATATATAAATTATATCTCTAACTCTGTTTTCGTTTTGTTGTATATGATTGCAGACAATGTTTAACCTGCGGCCGCACATGGAATCCTCCCGGTGGACAGAGATCTTTGAAGGCATTAATAATCATTTGCAAAAAGCCTACAATACCAATAAGGCTTCTTTCAAGGCCAAGCATTGGAAGGCAGACCCCACCACCGGGACTTACGATGTGGAGGCGATCAGGCGGGCACGTCCTGAGGAGATTACAGCGGCTGAGTGGGATAAGTACATTCAGTTTTGGAATAATCCCAAGAACCTTGCTCGAGCTGCTCAAAATCGGCTAAACCGGCAAAAGAGCCTGGTCGTATCTCGACAGGGATCCCGGTCGCTGGCTCGCCTTCGAGATGAGATGGTAATAAACATTATAATTATTTTACATGCATATATACATATATATCTGATTATACGCTTTGGTGTGTTGTGATTTTTCGTTTTTAATTAGTTTCATCTTATATGCGTGTGTATGTACAGAGGCAGGCCTCAGACACGAAGGAGTACCCTTCACTCATTGACACCTTCTGGCGAACACATACTGTTGACGGGGTATTCCCTAACGATGAGGACCGCCGCATATATGTAAGTTTTGTTTCAAAACACACTTTAATGAATTATCGAGAAATAATGTAGCAACCCAACTAATATATTTACTATCTTGTGTTTTTGTCACTACATAGGAGGAGATGAAAAGGCTTGAGGCTACGGGTGAGTACACGGAGGATGAGATCAATGCGTTGGCAAGAGGGGGTAAGCTTCGTGGGCACATTCCTGGTGTGGGTCGGGTAGTGTCATCACGGGCCACATCCAGGCCAAGTATGCCCGCCCCCGACAAGTCGTTCAAGAGCATGCAGAGAAAGGTAAACTTTATGATGAGTATTTTCAGAAGCGACGACAAATACGCGGATATGTTTAAGGAGTTTGAGTCGGGTGGTGCTAGCGGGAGTGGCGGGTGTGGTGATGACGAGGAGAGTGGCGATCATGAGGATGGCGAGGATCAGAATGACGACGACGACGACTAGAGGTAGTTGTGTTATATATTATTAGTATGCTACATTGGTACTTTAGGTTCATCTTGGCGACATTTAAACACTTGTTTCCCTATCTATCATGTTGAATATATACTTGTAAGCCATGTTTATGACTAGGAAGCAACGTTTTGTAGACTTATTCGGATTTTGGACGATTTAGCTTTATTATCTTTTGGTTTTGGTAAAAGTTGTGATGTATTTGTATTGCGTTGATCCGTTATATAGTATTTGTGTTTTGGTACAAGTTGTGGTGAGTCTATATAGGTTTTGGTAAAATCTGGGAATCGCCTGCTGCGCAGGTTTGATATTTGTTTTTGGTAAAATCTGGGAATCGCCTGCTGCGCAGGCTTCACAAAAAAAAAAACTGCAGACTATCCCCAGCGACTTGTCGCCGGGGATACTAAGACTAAACGTTGACAAGTCAACGAAAAAACAAAGTTTCCCCAGCGACTTGTCGCCGGGGATACTCTGCTTACTCGTTGACTTGTCAACGAAAACATAGCTATTCCCCAGCGACATGTCGCTGGGGAAACCTTGTTTTTTCGTTGACTTGTCAACGTTTAGTGCTAATTACTTTAGCTTAATTCGAATATTCCCCAGCGACATGTCGCTGGGGATACCATTGCCACCGTGGCACTACTTCTTTGACTGAAAAATGAGTGGGACCCACATCGTCGCCGGGGATTATCGCTGGGGATACAATCCCTGGCGAGGCTTCCCCAGCGAACATTCCCCAGCGACATGTCGCTTGGGAAAGGAATCCCCAGCGACATGTCGCTTGGGAAAGTAACGAAATGTCGATGGGGAATAGGGTAAATGTTGTAGTGTCTTGCAAAGCAAAAGTGATTATTCCTTTTTTACTAAGACTAGTGATAATGTGTTTATAGCATTACTTGTTTATGTTGATGATATCATTGTTACTGGAAATAGTTTGCATGAAATTGAGAATGTTAAAAAGTTTTTGAAAAACAAGTTTATGATTAAAGATCTTGGCAAACTGAAATATTTTCTTAGCATTGAGGTTTTGGAAACTGAAAAGGGCTTATGTTTAACTTAGAGAAAATATTGTCTTGATCTTATTGCTGAATTTGGTTTACTTGCTGGTAAGCCTGCTTCTGTTCCTTTGCAGCCTAATATTGCTTTGTCTAGTGAACCTAATGATAGTGATCCCAAATTGAGAAATATTACATAGTATCAGAAGCTTATTGGTAAGCTTATTTACCTTACTACTACTAGGCCTGATATTGCATATGCAGTTTCTTGTCTTAGCCAGTTTATGCATAGTCCTTTGAAATCTCATCTGGATGTTGCATTAAAGTTAATAAGGTATCTTAAGGGTTCTCCAGGTAAATGTTTGAATATAGAAAAAGGCACTAGTTTAGTTATTGAGCTAAAAGCTTATTCTGATGCTAATTGGGCTAGATGGACATTTTGTTGTCACTAGAAAATAGTGACTAGATGGACATTTTGTTTTTATGTGTGGATGTTTAGTATCCTCGAAATGTAAAAAGCAAAACACTATTTCAAAATCCTCCACAGAAGCTGAGTATAGAGCTTTAGCTTCTGTGACTTCTGAAGTTATTTGGATTCTAAAAATTTTAAAGGATTTAAACTGCAAAAATTTTTTGCCTGTTAAAGTGTTTTGTGACTAAATTCCTTTAATTAAATCATAAGAGTATATCAAAATGCTACGAGTAATATATAAGGGGAAATGATCGCTCATATTAACAGCAGTCAACTTGCTTACTGCCTCAAGCCTGTTCATCTTTTTTTTTTACCTTCCATACCCTTTCTCCTTATTCAATCGCATGATGTCAACCTTCTTTTCACATTAATTTTGTTGTTTCCCTTCAGTGGGTGATGAAAAAGTGTTAAAACAATAATTTAGATGAGGATAAATGGGCTAAAATACGAGAAAATGGGCCACCAAAACAAAGGCAGCAGGCAAGTTGGCTGTTGTTAATAGCAGCGATCATTTCCCCAATATATAAACATGCTTTTTTCATAGGTAAAGCTTAAAATGTACCAAACATGCATATTGATGCATGGATACTCCTGGTGTTGACTAACCTTAATTATCAACTATTTCTATAGGGTTAACATAGGAAGTTTTCCAAGTAACATGCAACTTAATTGTTAAATTAGGATACTTAAGACAGTTTTGAAAGAGTGTGCAACAAAAACATGATTCAATAATGTTTAGGAATTAGGAATACAATTTACCTTTAAACCAGAATAGTTGGATCTGCAATGTTTTTATATATTGAACCCACCATGCCATCAATGCGGATTTCCTAAGAATTTGAGTTTGTTAGCTAATAAGTAAACGTATATTATATTCCTAATTCTTAACCATTATTGAATCATGTTTTTGTTGCACACTCTTTCAGAATTATCTTAAGTATCTTACTTTAACAATTAAGTTGCATGTTACTTGGAAAAGTTCTTAGGTATGGGTAAGGCTGTCTACGTCTCAACCTTCCCCATACACCGTGGAAGACGGTATTGGGACCCATAACCCGTGGAAGACGGTATTGGGAGTTACTTTACTTTACTTTACTTTACTTTACTTTACTTAGAAAAGTTCTTACGTTAACCCTATAAAAATAGTTGATAAGTAAGGTTAGTCAATACCAGTAGTATCCCATGTTTGGTACATTTTAAGCTTTAACAAAGAAAAGGTATGTATATATGTTACTCGTAGTATTTTGGAAAGGTGGTTAATTAATAACCATAAAATTGAAAATACAGTAGCACTTATATAATAACAAATCAAATATAAGTTTTGGAAAATATTTTCAAATTAAAGGTCACAAATTTCAAGTTTTTAGGAGTCAAAAACCAATGAAAATAGAGGGAAAAAGACACACACATGGCAACATGTGTGAAGGAATAGGTAATAAACGCACAACATCCCTTATTTTTCTCATTCAAAACTACACAAATTTGTGATGGATGGTCTCCGGTTAAACGCCGGGATTAATCCGATCACCGTCATTAAAACTCATACAAACCTATGTCACATTACCACCTTCCGAACATCCACAAGTTATGCTTCATGGATTGACCGAAAAATAGGCCCATGGGGTTGTTATCTCCAAAACCCTAAAAAATGTAATGGATATGATGTTGTGGACGTAGAAGACACGGATGTGGATGATAAAATGGAAGTGAAGAATGGGCAAAATGGGAATTGGGTGTTTAAGGTTTTGCATGTGAGGTCTCTGTGGAAAACGAACGAAAGTAATGATGGTGAACATGATCTTGGTAATGAGGTTTCGATGGATCAAGAATGTGATACATGTCAGGTTGATGTTGATGATGAAAATGTTCAAGTTGAGTTCGATAAGGATTCATTTCCTAAATTGCTTTGGACAGTTTCTTTAGTTGATGCAAGGTTGTATGCTCAAATGGCATATTTGGGGAGTTTATCCTACACCATACCAAAAATCAAGGTGCTAATTTTCATTTTCAATAGGTTTTCCTTCATTTCAACCAAAGTAATAATAATAATAATAATAATAATAATAATAATAATAATAATAATAATAATAATTTCCTTCATTTCAATAATAATAATAATAATAATAATATTAAACATGATGCTTAAACATACTTGTCCTAGACTTGAACCCATGACATTTTAATTAATTAGTTGATGGCCAATTAACTTGATATTGTTTTGTCAAATGTGTGTGGCACCTACACAATTTGTTGTATCGACAGCTTGGTAATCTGCTCAAACGTCACAAACTACGTTTTGTTACATCTTCATTAGAAAAGAAAGCCGAGGTTGCTTTGAAAGCTAACAAAGAAAAAGCGTCAGAAGACGTCCAACAAAGAGAATGCATCAACTCAGATAATAACGTGGTTGCTGATGATTTGAACTCCTTATGGTCATCACCATGTGAATGGTACATTTGTGATGCCGATGAAAGTAGTACAAGATACTTTGTCATTCAGGTTAGCTTATGGAAAATTGTATGTTAATATGTGCATGCCGTGCTTATTGAGTATGGCTAGTATCTTAAATCCAGTTAATCAACATGATTGCTTGTATTTAAGTTAGTTGTAACATGATAAAAGCTTATTGATTATCATTATGCTTTGCATATACAAATATCATATACATTGAATCAGTTATCAAAAATAGTTATGGTCTGCAACGATTGTTCTTGTAGGGATCGGAATCACTTGCATCATGGCAAGCCAATATACTTTTTGAGCCAATTCAGTTTGAGGTGAAAGCTATCTTTCTATACAACTGTTATATTATATGAATTTAACATCATTTTTACTAGATAATTAACCGTGATGTATAGGCATCCGATGCTATCGTGCATAGAGGTATATATGAAGCAGCAAAGGTGGTTTATAAAGAAATGTTGCCTCGAGTCCATGAGCACCTTCAACGTCATGGCAATCGCGCAACAATCCGTTTAACTGGGCATTCTCTTGGGGGAAGCTTGTCTTTGCTTGTAAATCTTATGTTACTCATAAGAGGCGAAGTCCGTATCTCTTGTTTACTACCTGTTATTACATTTGGAGCACCATGGGTGATGTGTGGCGGAGATCGTCTACTTCATAACCTTGGATTGCCAAGAAATCATCTTCAGGGAATCACTATGCATCGTGACATTGTACCTAGAGCCTTTTCTTGCAACTATCCTACTCGAGTTACAGACCTTCTTAAGGCTATAAATGGGAACTTTCGGAAACATCCATGCCTCAATAACCAGGTATTCCATTCATGTTAATTAATTTATTATGCTAAAGTTATTTATATTTTTTCACTCGTTTGACAAGTTATAAATAAAACGGCAGAATCTCTTGTATACTCCAATGGGGGAGTTTTTGATTCTACAGCCAGATGCAAAACTATCTCCAAGCCATGATCTTCTTCCTTCGGGTGCTGGTCTATATATTTTGAGGTCAGATTCATCAAATGCTGACTTAGCAACGAAGCTAACTCGGGCTGCTCAGTCTATGTTCTTAAACACACCACACCCTCTAGAGATTTTAACTGACCTGGGCGCATATGGCTCTGAAGGAGCCATACTACGTGACCATGATGTTGATACGTACCTAACAGCAATTAGGAGCGTCATTCGTCAAGAACTTAACCGTGTTAGAAAAATGAAACGACAACGACGTAGGGAGTTTTGGTGGCAGCTTGTGGAGGTGAATCGAAGTCAAGTGAAGTTGTTGTTCGATGGTGGAACAAGGTGGTCGAGGACATTGGTTGCTTCCCAACATATGTATTTGTTAGTAGGGATTTTAGCCCCTTATGCCAGATTGTTGATCATAAAAGCATGCAATTGGATCAATATGGAATTCTGCAAAAGAGGGTCTAAATTTGGCCATGGTTCATTCTTTTTCTTTTTGTGTCTGCATTTGTTCTTGCATATAATTGGTACTTAATTAACAAATTATAGAAGTATAAATTCATACGCCCTCCATATGAACCAGATCTTGCAATTAGTAGATATACAATATATGGTCTAACACGGTAAACTGGTTAAATATATATCAATGATCGAAGGATGACTGATATGGGTTGGTTTATTAACGGTACGAACACCTCATTTAAATGCAGATACCTAGTTTTTTCTTCTCTTTTTACTATACTGTCATCTCCAGTTTTTTTACTGCATAGATCATTTCATCTAATGACTTCTATTTGTTTTTACAATTTTTACCAAAATAAAGAATTCACACATGATATTGTCATATTGACAATTTCTAACTATGTATGAATCTAACATAAGTGATGATTTCATCTTTGTTACTTTCATACCAGAGTACATGCAAAATCTTTTTCTTGCATGTGCATCAGTGCATGTATAATATTCCAATTGACTATCTTGCATTTCGTTCATTGCATTTGGCCAAGGGCCTAAAATTAGGTCCATGTTAGAAGAGACGTAATAAAAATCCATTGATATTAACAGCATAAGAAAGCTAATTAGGAAAACTTTCTCTGAGTAATATTTTCTAATGGGCATGACTTGCAAAGCCATACAGCTTTCAAGCCCATTTACCAATACTTTTGGGCATTACAAGATATTGCTCATGACCCAAAAGCCCAGCCTACTTGCTCTTGTTGTTTTTGTGACCCAAAAATGCATTTTTTGCAATTGTAAATTGACCAAAACCACATCTAATCTCTTTTACCATTTTGCTTCCAAATCAATGAATTCACTACATAATAACGAGAATATACGATCTTGTTCTCTTCACGTTAAAGCATCACATTGTGTTTCTTTTAACATCTAAAGTCTCACTCTATCATGATACAGGAGGAATAGGAAGTTTCTAGAGTGTTATGGCAGTTTGAACACAAGGTAGTCAAAAGGACAGTTTGAATGCAAATTTTAACCATGTTTGTTTTCAATCAGTATTGAAATTCGTTACACTAATTATTGCATTAATTTTGTTTTCTCATGCTTGGAGGGATGTTCCAAGTGCCTTTAAAAACCCCCCCAAAGTCATGTTTTGGGAGGGACTTGAAATGGAAGTAATATTATTTGAAGCTTGATAGCATATTGTGTTCTGTATCTCATTTGGTTCTTTTCCTTTGAGTGGTGAACTTATATCAATTCTGTATCTCTTAGGTGGATTCCTAAGGTGGTGAGTTGATCTCTTCCTGTATCCTTTCGGTGGATTTCCGTTAGGTGGTGGAAAGTTTCTTTGTCTCGCACTACCCCCGTATCAAGTGGTACCAGAGCTTAGGTTCTAAAATCAATGGTGGGTCGACGCCGTCGTGGTCTTAATGTCGAAGGCACTCCAGTTCGTGAGAGGGATATTCGTGACATTGAAATTGATGATTTGCGGAGACAAGTGCAACAACTTCAGGAGCAACTTCAGCGTTTGCAACCACAAGATGAACGTCATTCACAACGTAGTAGCCAACCGAATAATGAAGACAGTAACGATGATGAAGAAAATCCATTTTTCCATTCCTCAAGTTCTGAAGAAGTTGAAGGTTATAATTTTCAGAATCGTGGGCGAAGAAATCAATTCAGGGAGTATGATATAAAGGTTGATATTCCAGAATTTGAAGGAAGAATGCAACCTGATGAATTCCTTGATTGGCTTCACACTGTCGAGAGAGTTTTTGATTTCAAAGAAATTTCTGATGAAAGAAAGGTGAAGCTAGTTGCATTGAAGTTGAGAAAATACGCTAGTCTATGGTGGGAGAACATGAAGAGGCAACGAGTTCGAGATGGTAGGCGTCCCATTCGTACTTGGGAAAAGATGAAGAGAGAACTTAGGAGGAGATTTATGCCCGATGATTATAGGCATGATTGTTTTCTTAAACTTCATAATCTCAAACAAAAGGAGTTATCCGCTGAAGACTACACTGCTGAGTTTGATCACCTGATGATTAAATGTGACGTGGTGGAACCTGAAGAGCAAACAATAGCTCGTTATCTTGGAGGTCTAAGGGCTGAAATTAGCAATATTCTTGAATTACAACCTTACTGGAGTTATAGTGATGTGTGTAAACTTGCTGTTAAGATAGACAAACAGCAAAAAGAAGGTCGTGATGCTCGTAAGGATGGATCTTTTAATCGAAGAAATTTCCCAACTTCAAAACCACCTGCTGAAAGTTCTTCATTTTCTAAGGCTCCAAAGAAGGAATCCTCTACAGCCCCAAAGCAACCAAGTTCATCTAATGCAGGCTCTAGGAAGTGCTTTAAGTGCCAAGGCTACGGTCACATTGCATCGGATTGTCCCAATCGAAGAATTATCTCCCTTGTTGAAGAGGAGTGTGAAGAAGATTATAAACCTGAATCTGAGAATGAAGAAGTACTATATGCGGACCAAGGAGAGCTTCTTGTTTGTATAAATCTTAGCGTGCAACGAAAAAGCGAAGATGATTGGCTGCGACACAACATTTTTCACACAAGGTGCACCTCACATGGAAAAGTTTGTGATGTTATCATTGATGGAGGAAGCTTTGAGAACGTGGTATCTTCAAATATGGTGGAAAAGCTACAACTGAAAATGGAGGAACATCCGCATCCTTATCATCTAACGTGGCTTGACAAGAAGAAGGAGTTTAAGGTGAGCAAACGATGCCTTGTGCAATTTTCAATTGGTGAAAAGTATAAAGATGAAGTTATGTGTGATGTTGTGCCTATGGATGCATGCCATTTACTTCTTGGTAGACCATGGCAATATGATAGAAAAACAATTCATGATGGTTATAAAAACACTTATACTTTTTACAAGGATGGATTGAGAATTATTTTGGCTCCATCTAAAATGGTTAGCAGCCCTATACCACCAGGAAAAGAAGGAAATACATTTTATCCAAATCTGCCATGTTTAGAGAGGTTAAAGATGTAAAGAAATGTTATGCTCTTGTGACTTTTGAAGAAAATAAAGTAACTAGTGATCATCCGTCTATAGTACAACCTCTACTCAATGAGTTTGCTGATGTTGTTCCAGAAGAAATGCCACCTGGTCTTCCCCCTATGAGAGACATTCAACATGGGATTGATTTCATACCCGGGGCATCTATTCCAAACAAAGCCGCTTATAGAATGAGCCCTAAAGAGCATGAAGAGTTGCACCGTCAAGTGGAAGAGTTGATGGCTAAAGGTTATTTGAGAGAAAGTAAGAGCCCATGTGATGTACCTGCTCTTCTTGTACCAAAGAAAGATGGTACTTGGCGTATGTGTGTTGATAGTAGGGCTGTGAACAAAATTACTATTAGCTACCGCTATCCAATTCCTCGTTTGGATGATCTTTTAGATCAACTATACGGTGCCGTAATATTTTCAAGAATTGATCTTCGTAGCGGTTACCATCAAATCCGAATGAGACCGGGTGATGAGTGGAAGACGGCTTTTAAAACGAGGGATGGCCTCTTTGAATGGCTTGTCATGCCTTTTGGGCTTTCGAATGCACCAAGCACTTTTATGCGACTCATGAATGATGTGTTCAAGTTACTTATTGGAAAGTTTGTTGTCGTCTATTTTGATGATATTCTTGTTTATAGCAAGAGTAAAGAACAACATTTGAGTCACCTTCGAGAAGTCTTTAGCATTTTAAGAGAACAAAAGCTTTACGCAAATTTGAAGAAATGCGAGTTTTTTTCGGACAGCCTAGTATTTTTGGGTTATGTCGTGTGTAGCAATGGAATAAAAATGGATGAAAGCAAGGTGGAGGCAATTCGTAGTTGGCCACAACCTCAATCAGTCCATGACATCCGGAGTTTTCATGGATTAGCATCATTCTATCGTCGATTCATAAAAGGGTTTAGCACTATCATTGCTCCTATTACCGAATGTTTAAAAGGAGGCACTTTTAAATGGAGTACATCGGCACAAAAAAGCTTCGAACTCGTCAAAGAAAAGGTAACTCAAGCTCCTATCCTTTCACTTCCAAACTTTGACAAGCTTTTTGAAGTTGAATGTGATGCTTCTAATGTTGGCATTGGTGCTGTTCTTAGCCAAGAAAACAGGCCCATTGCATTTTTTAGTGAGAAGTTAAGCGATTCTCGACGAAAGTATTCAACTTATGATAAGGAATTTTATGCTATTGTTCGTGCATTAGATCATTGGAGTCAATATCTTCTTTCCAAACCATTTGTCCTTTATTCAGATCATGAAGCTTTGAAGTTCATAAATGGACAACATAAATTGGATCATCGTCGTGCTTTATGGGTGGAATTTTTACAAGCTTATACCTTTGTTATCAAGCATAAAGCAGGTTCTCAAAATCGAGTTGCTGATGCATTAAGTAGAAGACATACTTTGTTGTCAACAATGCAAGTGAAGGTTGTTGGATTTGATACAATTAAAGATTTGTACAAGGATGATCTATTCTTCGGAAAGATTTGGGCAGAATGTTCTAAAAGGCCATACAAGCATTTTTTGTTACAAGACGGGTTTCTATTCAGGAAGAATTGTTTATGTATTCCTCATTGCTCTTTGAGAGAGGCTATTCTCATAGAAGCTCATAGTAGTAATCTTGGGGGACACTTTGGTAAAAATAAGACTCTTGCTTTGATTCAAGAGAATTTTTATTGGCCGAAGATGGAAAGAGATGTGATAAGGTATGTTGAGAGATGTGGCACATGTCACATGGCAAAAAGTCGGGCTCAAAATACGGGTTTATACACCCCACTTCCTGTTGCTGAAGCTCCTTGGCAAGATGTTAGCATGGATTTCGTCATTGGATTACCAAGAACACAAAGACAAAAAGATTCAGTCATGGTGGTGGTGGATCGTTTCTCAAAAATGGCTCACTTCATCTCATGTAGCAAGACCATAGATGCATCACATGTTGCTGATTTGTATTTCCGTGAGGTAGTGCGGCTACATGGTATTCCTTTGACCATTACATCTGATCGAGATCCCAAGTTTATGAGTCATTTTTGGCGAACACTTTGGAGGAAACTTGGGACACAACTTCAATTTAGTACCACAGCCCATCCCCAAACGGATGGACAAACTGAAGTTGTCAATAGAAGTTTGGGAAGCATGTTAAGATGTTTCGTGGGAAAGAACATTCGACAATGGGATTTATTGCTACCACAAATTGAGTTTGCATACAACCATTCCAAAAAATCAATCAATTGGTTGTAGTCCATTTGAGGTTGTTTATGGGAGAAATTTAGTTAGCCCACTGGAATTACTTCCTTTTCCTACTAATAGTTCTTTTAGTGGTGATGCAAGTGAAAGAGCGGGTCAAATCAAGAAGTTGCACGCACAGGTCCGTGATCATATTATTAAACAAAATGAGCGGTATTGTAGGCAAGCTAATAAGCACAGGAAGCATGTTGAATTTAAAGAAGGTGATATGGTATGGATACACCTAAGAAAAGAAAGGTTCCCGCAAGGTCTTTATTCCAAATTGAAGTCCAAAGCAGCTGGCCCGTTCAAAGTACTAAAGAAAATCGGGGAAAATGCATACAAAATTGATCTTCCAACTGAGTACGAGGTTTCAAACACCTTCAATGTGTCGGACCTTTCACCTTATCATGGAGAGTCTGATTGTGAGGACTCGAGGACGAGTCTTTTTCAACCGGGGGAGCATGATACAGGAGGAATAGGAAGTTTCTAGAGCGTTATGGCAGTTTGAACACAAGGTAGTCAAAAGGACAGTTTGAATGCAAATTTTGACCATGTTTGTTTTCAATCAGTATTGAAATTCGTTACACTAATTATTGCATTAATTTTGTTTTCTCATGCTTGGAGGGATGTTCCAAGTGCCTTTAAAAACCCCCCTAAGTCATGTTTTGGGAGGGACTTGAAATGGAAGTAATATTATTTGAAGCTTGATAGCATATTGTGTTCTGTATCTCATTTGGTTCTTTTCCTTTGAGTGGTGAACTTATATCAATTCTGTATCTCTTAGGTGGATTTCTAAGGTGGTGAGTTGATCTCTTCCTGTATCCTTTCGGTGGATTTTCGTTAGGTGGTGGAAAGTTTCTTTGTCTCGCACTACCCCCGTATCATATCATGTTTTGATAATCTACGTCTTGAATCCAAAACTTTCATGTCGCAAAAGAGAGAATTAGTACTTGCAACGGATCGGTTTAGGGGTGTTCACAAATCGGTAACACCTTCAGGAACCGAAACCGAAACCTAACTGAATAAAACCGAACTGAATTGTAACCGAACAGAATTTGCCAAAACCGAAGTAAACCGAATTAAATATTCGGTTTTCGGTTTGGATATGGTTTTGAAAAAATGAAAACCAAATCGAACCGAAAATCGAATTCCCATAAATATATATTAATTTCGTATATTTATATATATATATATATATATATATATAATCCATTTAAAACTATTTTCTAGTATAAATATAACATTTTTTAAGTTTGAATTTTTATTGAATTTTTTTTTCTTCTAAAAATCTATATAATTAAATAAAAAAATATATAAATTATGAAATTCGGGTTATTCAGGTCAACCCAAAACCGAACCAAATTGAAGTTGAGTTTTCGATTCGGTTTAATCCAATTTGAATTTGGTTTAGTTCGGTTTTGATTTCACTCATAAAAGAAAAATATAACCAAACTAACCGAACTGGATAACCCGATAACCAAACTAATGAACACCCCATCGGTTATTTATTTTATTTTTTTAAAAGTTAGTCTCATGCTTTTCTAAACCTACAATGTCAAACATAAATTTTTTAAAGAAGATGCAGTGAAAGAAACTATAATCACCTTGATTAAATTTTAACCAAGTTGGTGGAAGAAAACGATTTAGAATTACCCATACCCTAACTAAAAAATAGATGTGTAAAATTTATAAACGTGTTCCCACTAAGAGCCTCTTCATACATTACCTTTTTTCAACATTTTCAAAAGTATAATTTCAATGTTGTTGAATATGTAAGTATTCCTATTCTAATCTGCAAAATTCCAAATGCTCATTCTCATACCACATTATTATTATTTGATGTTCCTTTGGTAGTCTAGTCACATGAAATCACATCTTGACTAGATCTGCCCCCAATATTCAAACTATTTATTCAGTGTATGTTTCTTTTTTTTCTTTTTTTTTCAAAGAAGTTGAGCTATAAATTTCTATTATAAACCAATGCATCCTTTTTCTCGTTTACTTTTTTGCTTGTGAAAAGTGGAAAAGTTATGGACCTTTAACATCAACAAACGTTTATGTTATAGTAACATGTGTGTATTTAACTACTACCTCCGTTCTAAAATAAGTGTCCAGTTTGACTTTTCAGAGTCAAACTGGTTCAACTTTGACCTTCTCTATTTTTGTGGGTATTATATAATACTTGATGCAAAATATATGAATGGATTGGGTTTTAAGTGTATTTTTCATTGGTATAATTTTTCATTAAGTATTATATAACACAAAAAATATATATTTAAGGTCAAAGTTGAACCAGTTTGACTCTGAAAAGTCAAACTGGACACTTATTTTAGGACGGAGGGAGTACTGTTTATCTATATGAAAGAATTCATATTTTTCGATGAATAAGAGAAAAATGAACAAGTTGAACGAATTTGAACCAACCTTTTTTTGAACGAATTTATACCATATATTAGTTTAAGACAAGATACTAAAAACCATCACCTTTCTTATCAAATAGATTCACATCCTAATAGTAGCCTTGATGGGACAACACACTCACAATTAATGTTTCCTTACAAAAAGAATATCAATTGTGTTTCTCAAACAACGTGATCAACGGTTAAGTTAATTAGATGATTAAGAAATTAAATAATGAGATAATGAAAAACAAATAGTAACAATTCATGATGATTATAAATGGTCATAACTTTTAACCCGAGTAAAATTACAAGTTGGTGTTCGGAATAATCGCTTTTTGATGAGATAATCGCTCTTGCAAAACCTATAGAACTAGACAAATCGTCGAGCCTGTCATTCAGATGAGTCGATCCCAACCCTAATCGAGTAGGCATACAATTTGATCACTACTCTTCTTTTATATATTTTGTTTTCTTAGAAACCCTGTGAAATAAGTAATTTCTATTAATCTCGTGAAAATTGTGAAATCAAGAAGTCGATTTTATTTATTTATGTTAGAAACTAAATATATTTTTCCCAATAGTCTAGAAAATAGTATTCTTTTATACGCGCGCAACTTTAACATGAACTTAGCAAATGATCAATATAAAGTTATTAACTCAGAACAATGTATGTTAGGCTACTCGCAGTAATGTGAAGCGATCGACTTTGCCGATCGATTACAAGTCGATCCCCTTATTGTGGAGCAATCGATGGGCAACGTTTTTTTTTTTATCATGGTCGTATAGTCGATCGACTAACATACACACATAAAAACAAAACTCCCACTTTCCAATTAATATTATTAAGGTCGCCTTTACTAGGGCACCCAATCACATGTAGGTCGATAGAGAAAGAAAGCTGACGTGGCAGAGAAAATAGGAGGGATTGACCCACCATACTGGGGCCAACCTTAATAGATTTTTGAGTTGTTTAATTAATAGGAAGATGGGCATGAAGAAGTGATTAGTGGAGTCGGTAATTAGCGAAAATTCCTGCAGAGGCCACTGCAGTAATATGTTGCCTTTTTTAGGGCGGGTTTTTTTTTTATTCCCTGGAAGGCCACCTATTTCGCTGCAAAATGTTCCAGAAATTAAATATGTACACGTGTCAACATCTCGTCATTTTTAGAATAAAAAAAAAAAAAAAAAAAAAAAAACATATTTCGGTTAACATTTGCAGCGAAATACAAATCAAAGGGCCCCACCTCTTACCTCACTTCTTTTTTGGGCCCACCCGAATATAAAAAAAATTAAATTTATGCATTCCCCATGCAAATTGCAGCGAAATACCTTTTTCAAATACTTTGTTCGCTGCCAATTGTTAGTGAAATGGGTTTTTTTTTAAAATTAAAAAATAAAACTTACCAAAAGCACCCTAAACATTTTAATATTTACAACTTTTTTATATAACATATTTTATTAGTCAAATATTTAGCAAATATATAGCGAATTCGTTAATAAAAAAAATACCGTTGCGAAGAGCTCTAAATTACGAACAAAACGAACCCAATATTGATATGTTTTTGATACACGTACGATTTTATAAAAAATATTAAAATTTGATAAATATATATATTACAACTTTTTTCAAATTAAAAAATAAAACTTACCAAAACCACCCTAAACATTTTAATATTTACAACTTTTTTATATAACAAATTTTATTAGTCAAATATTTAGCAAATATATAGCGAATTCGTTAATAAAAAAAATACCGTTGCGAAGAGCTCTAAATTACGAACAAAACGAACCCAATATTGATATGTTTTTGATACACGTACGATTTTATAAAAAATATTAAAATTTGATAAATATATATATTACAACTTTTTTCAAATTAAAAAAAGTTTTATTTTTTCAATATTGGTAAGTTTTATTTTTTAATTTGAAAAAAGTTGTAATATATATATTTATCAAATTTTAATATTTTTTATAAAATCGTACGTGTATCAAAAACATATCAATATTGGGTTCGTTTTGTTCATAATTTAGAGCTCTTCGCAACGGTATTTTTTTTATTAACGAATTCGCTATATATTTGCTAAATATTTGACTAATAAAATTTGTTATATAAAAAAGTTGTAAATATTAAAATGTTTAGGGTGGTTTTGGTAAGTTTTATTTTTTAATTTGAAAAAAGTTGTAATATATATATTTATCAAATTTTAATATTTTTTATAAAATCGTACGTGTATCAAAAACATATCAATATTGGGTTCGTTTTGTTCGTAATTTAGAGCTCTTCGCAACGGTATTTTTTTTATTAACGAATTCGCTATATATTTGCTAAATATTTGACTAATAAAATATGTTATATAAAAAATTTGTAAATATTAAAATGTTTAGGGTGCTTTTGGTAAGTTTTATTTTTTAATTTTAAAAAAAAACCCATTTCACTAACAATTGGCAGCGAACAAAGTATTTGAAAAAGGTATTTCGCTGCAATTTGCATGGGGAATGCATAAATTTAATTTTTTTTATATTCGGGTGGGCCCAAAAAAGAAGTGAGGTAAGAGGTGGGGCCCTTTGATTTGTATTTCGCTGCAAATGTTAACCGAAATATGTTTTTTTTTTTTTTTTTTTTATTCTAAAAATGACGAGATGTTGACACGTGTACATATTTAATTTCTGGAACATTTTGCAGCGAAATAGGTGGCCTTTCAGGGAATAAAAAAAAAACCCGCCCTAAAAAAGGCAACATATTACTGCAGTGGCCTCTGCAGGAATTTTCGCGGAGTCGGTAATTAAACAATTAGCTCAATTTACTATAAGTAAAAACATACAAAATAGAGGATGTCATCTTGGTTTATATACAGTGAACCCAATGACTAAAAAATTTACAAAGATTTATTTTTGGTTTATGTTCTCCAAATTTAGCATCCCCACAACCACAACACGACATAACCAAAGGAATATTTGTACTCTCATTGATTTAACCAAACAATCCACAGTATCATTAAAATAAACATAAATTTTCAAACACAATCACAAACTTTCTTTCATTTTATAAGAAGAATAATAATACTCGTAACTTGTAGTACATCAAATTATTTTGTTGTATATACTACAAGAAATATCGTAAATTTGATATGATTGATAAATTTGTCGACTGAAATAACGTGCACATAATGCATATAGGTTCAGAATGATTCTGAAAACGTTGAATGGTACTAGTATGTATGTACTATGAAGAAAACATGAAAAATTTCAAATTTTGGTACAACTCGGTTTTGTAACAATAAAAAATACAAATGTACGGATTCGTTTTTTATTATAGGAAAAAAGGGTTATTTAAGTTTTTCCCACATGGTAACATGATTATTAATCATGAATTAGGATGTGCTTTTCAGTAATTAAATCATTTGATCTTGGTGTCCCTTTGTTCCAAATTCCTACTACTACTTAGATTCACTTAATCACTTTACAAGAGATGTGATATGTACACCGAAATAATTTTATACAACATGGTTTCTTAATGTTAAAAAGTCGCCTGACTCCAGATCAACATTGACCAGAGACACATGTATCTGAATGAGTTCGCACAAAAACTCTCTTTTTTCTTAGCCTTTTAGTGTAATATAGTTGAATTCTTTGAACTTAGTCGATAAATTTTCTAGCTCCGGCCCTAACACGACCCCATAACCGGTGCTCTAAATATAGATTGAACCACTTTTTTCAGATTACCCAAAGTGTGATACCAAAATCACCTATAGTAAAAGCACTTTGTGTAGTCTTCGTTGTGGCTCGCCGTGCCATGATGGCATCTTCGTTGTGTCTCGCCACCACACCGCCCCCCGTTTTTTCTCGCCACTCACTACCTCGTCGTCTGCACGGCGAGGTTGAAATCTGACAATTGAGACGTTGGAGTGGGCCAAAGACAAGATAAAACGGATATATTACTGTTTATTTTCAATGGTTACTTTTTGTTTCTTTTTTTTGTTTTTTTTTTGTTTTTTTTTTTAAATAAACCTATCACACCCTATAAATATCAAACCATTACATATATATTTCTCACATACAATTCAACCAAAAAATAACATTACTCTCTATATCTCAACTCCAAAAAAAAAAACAATGTCTCAAAACACGAATGAAGACGGCTATTTCATGAACCTTCTCACATCAAACCCACAACAATACGGGGGTTCGTCAAACCCGTCTACCCCCTCGTCGCAAAATTCTAACTTGTCGTCGTTATATGGTACGCAATTGACCCCGGAGACAATTTACCTTAATTAACAATATGCGTTTCAACAAGGATTCGCAAGTCAGCCCCAATGATTTCCGTCACCACAATTTTTTATCCCGTCACAACCTTCAACGTTTCCTCAATCTTAACCACAACCACAATTTGAATCACAACCATCAGGTTCACAATTCAAAGTACCACAAGCACGTAAACCGGCTAAATCCCAAGGAAAAAAACGATGGCAAAATAATCAAAAAAAGCCGTGAATTTGGACGCGGACGATGACGTGGAAGCAGTAGGTACACATGTGAATAGGAAATGGACCAAGGCCGAAGAAAAGTTACTTGCGAAAATTTGGATAGAAATTTCCCAAGACAAAGAAATGGGAAATGACCGTTTCGAAGATTACTTTTGGAACCAAATTATGGAGATGTTCAACGTTCAGACTGCCGGTGACCCTCGTTCCAAAAATATGGTCATGGGTAAATGAACGAGGATTAATGGTGCTTGTCAAAAATTCAACGCTGTTTATAAACATTTGCAGCGTAGAAGTAGTTAAAATGAGGCTGATCATCTCGAAAATGCGAAGACGAACTTTGAAGAACGCTTTGGTTCGAAACAATTCATGTATGTTCACGTTTGAGAGGTCTTGAAAAATTACCCGAAATGGGATGCTGAGGACCCGATAGACATTACATGTCTCGAGGATATATTCGGCCCTGACAAACGACCTCGTCCCGACGGCGCCAGAAAGAGTCGAGTTGCAAAGAAACAAAAGTCGAAGGATACGTCGAGCGCAGCGAGCTCCGGTGGGAGTCAAACGAGTACTTTTTCGGGACACTTATCCGAAAAATATTCGCAAAAAGCCAACGTTCAAATGGCCGCGTACGAGGCGAGGAGACAGAAGGAAGTTGTAACGCCCCTTGACCACTTTGACCAAAAATTTTGAACTTTACACACGAAAAACGCTTTACCATTACTTTCGACCCTTTTGACCGTTTACAAAATCCTTGAACATAACCAAGATGACTAAACTGGATCCACACTTAGATTCATATCTTGGAACCTAAAAGTAGATCTCAAACTGAAACCAAGGATCCAGACTAAGGTCCATACTTTGGAACCTAAAGGTAGATCCCAAACTTATAACCAAGATGAGGAAACTAGATCCACACTTAGGTCCATATCTTGGAACCTCAAAGTAGATCCTAGACTTAAGGCTTGATCCACATCAAGGATCACCATTTTGAACCTAAAAGTAGATCCTAGGAGGATCCACACTAAGGTTCAGACTTCTGGGACCTAAAAGTAGATCCTGGACAGAAATTATACTTTAGGATTTGACGGAAAACGCTTGACTTTACTTGACATTCCGCTACTCTATTGACCCTTTATAAGAATCTACATTCATAACCAAGATGAACATTTAACTCATAACCAAGATGAGAAAACTTTATAACCAAGTTGAAAAAAAACTGGATCCACATTTAGATCCAAATCTTGTAACCTAAAAGTAGATCCTGGAGGATCCACACTAAGGTTCAGATTTCTGGGACCTAAAAGTAGATCCTAGACTGAAAATCATTCTTAGAATTAGACGGGTTGTGCAAAAACCACTTTTGACCCATTTTCACAACAAACCACTTATACCACTTCCGAATTACATCAAACTTTCCAGAAATCATTATATTAACATAATAAACATGTTCCAAGATCACTTGACCCGTTTACAACCCAAAATGGGTACATTCTCACCTTTACCAAACGCCCCTTTAAACATTGACTATAAACACATAATAAACACTTTGACACATCGTTAGACCACCAAACTATTTCACGACTTTGACACACAATAAACGACTCATAAAAGAGACTCTCGGGGGTACAACTTTGACTCGAGCTCGGTATTCTACCTAACTCCTATCGTTCACTACCTTCCAACTGCTTCCATATCCTTAAGCTATAATCCAAGCCAAGTTATCATCATCGCCATTAACCTACAAAACATTGACAACTAAAAGAATAAGCTTACGCTTAGTAAGTAAAACGATAATCACATACCATCATACTTCAATCAAACACATAAGCATCACATATCTCCAAACACTTACTTAGCTACTCCACTCTCTAATTCTTGCATAAACACCTACCATCAACTTACCATCACAACCAAACTCACCACTTAGATCATATTCATCCTAGCATATAAGCACATATCAAATCTCTTATCACTAACCACAAAACAT
This sequence comes from Artemisia tridentata subsp. tridentata, assembly GCA_021014915.2. Lineage (NCBI taxonomy): Eukaryota > Viridiplantae > Streptophyta > Magnoliopsida > Asterales > Asteraceae > Artemisia > Artemisia tridentata. The sequence continues at coordinate 57,909,703 of CP139502.1, read as the reverse complement.
ACATAACACATACATGTTAGACATCCATATAATACATGCCATCATCATTTTACTTACCTTAGTCCAAGCTAAACAATACCAAGAACATCATCATCATCATAATCTTCCATCATCATCATCATCCTCTACCATAACCAAAACCTAACAACATAACAATTAATAATATAACAAGGGTTGACAAAACCCATTAAATACACTCATTTTCCCAATCATATCATCATATGATCATATCTTGATCATATGATAAAAACCCACTTTACTCATAATCTTTAACTCCACTAATATCAAGAACATAGGTACTTACTTGCATAAGATCATAGCTAAGGAAGGCCATAAGCACTTAGGACTTGATCATCTTCATCTTCTCTAGATCACCATCTCACTTTTTCCCTCTCTATCTTCTCTCTAAAATCCGGTCTTCACACCTTCTCAATAATTGTGGATATCTCTAGATTATCCTAGATATAATAGTTAGGTGTAGACTTTGGCCTTTTGACATAATTAGTCCCTCAAGTCCCTTTTTATCCTATTTTAGTCACAACTAACTTATAACATATAATTAACACTTGGCAAACTAGGTCCCTTTAGTTCATACATCATAACTTATATAGCCACATTAGTCATACTTTGACTATTAGTTTGACTTCCACATAACCTTGTTGACCAACTAATCACATAAGTCCTTAACATATTCCATCTAAGGTGGGGTCTACTCATAACCGGGATATGGGTCTAACAGAAGTGAAGACCTTAGAGATGAAGTTTCTCATGATTGATCCCGACCAGACCACACCGAAAAAAGCCGCTATCATTCGCCGGAGACAAGAACAAATCATGAGAAAATATCAAATCGACGACGAGGAAAATGCTTAAGTTTCGTTTTTTTTTTCCGTATCGTTATTTCCCGTATCGTTTTTTTTTTTCTGTATCTATGTTTCGTATGTTTTTTATTGTGTTGTATTGTATTTTTATTTTTAATGAAATGAATTTAGTTTATTTGAAATTTTGAATAAAAAAATAAAGTTGTAAGTGGTGGGGGCCAAATGAGTAAGTTGAGGTTAGTTATTAGTGAGGAGGGTTGGTTGTGGAGGTTTGTTAAAGTGATGTGCCATCCCGTAGAACCGAAAAAAGGAGGTGAAGTTAGGTGTTGTGGTTTAATAAACACTTGCACCAAACATCTTTTAGAAACACCACTACCTAAAAGGCAAAAAGCCAAAATCATCATTTTGATGCACCCACAGTAGCATGAATACAAAGGTAAAATAATTACATTTGGGGAAAGAAAGGTACTAAAAACAAAAATAAAAAAGTGGATAAGGCTGAAAAAGAGGAAATCATTCATTTGTACCCAAAGCTCTGCATCTGCTAAACCTGCCTATCCACTATCCTTCACACACTTTCTGGTGTACATGATCACATTCAATTCAACCCAACCAATCACATTACTACTTCGATGTTTTTGTTAGTCGACATATATTTAGCTTGAGCTTAGTTATTCTGTTTTAGGCTTAGCCCACTTTTAGAACAACCCTTTTATAACTATGTAATATAATTTGTTATTAATGGAATACTAAGCATATTGTTTTCTCCAACAATTTTAGGTTAGGGTGGTACTATTGCTACTCTCAATACACTTACTATCCCCTTTTACCTGATATATTGACCGGACAAGATTTTATTTTATTTTATTTTATTTCCCTTTTTTTGTTACGTATTTTTTGTCTTTTACTATTTTTGACTCGTCAAATTTTATATTTTTTGTTTCGTATTTTTTTCAACAGTTTTACCCATTTTATTAACAGGACAAAACAATGCTTTATGTCTTTCTACTCTATAGTTTTTGAGTTTTACTACTTTTAATTTCTTTTAATTTTATATTTTATGTTTTGTATTTTTGTTTCGCATTTTTATAATTAAAATACAAAAAATAAAAACCTTAGAAATTACAATCATTTTTGGGATGTAGGAATAACCAATCCTTTAAGTTATGTTTGAGCTAGTTGAATCTTGTTTCCATGACATCTGATTCATATAGGTTACTGTGGATAACAGGGATAGTGGTAAATTTATGCTACTGAAATAATATAAATTTTTTACACTTGGGGTGAAATGGAAAAACATACAACTGTGACAAAATTTCCCAAACACCCCAACCCACATTTGTACATTACCATTATTCATAAATCATTTTCGGACTCGATTGTACCAGCACTAATTCACGAGACTCCGTCACTGAATCGTGACTTTCATCCCCCCATAAGCATGATTACCCCTTGATCAAACGTGTTGCGAAAGTCTAACAACTTAGACCTTCGTACTTGACAGTTATTGGACGATTAAACCCTGCTTGAGACAATAAGTTCCCTACGGCCGCAAGGTCTCTACAAAACACCCCTTGAAATGCATTTTTGTTTTCAACTATTGTACTCTTCTTGGTAGGAACTGCAGGCACCATTTTAACCGGTTTTGACTCTGCCTCGATTTTCATTGTTTGTTGTAATGCTGCGGAAGCCTTTTTCCTTTGTTTTTCCGCTGCTTCTTCGTCCAAAACTATTCTCATTAGACTTGTGTAACCTCTTTGAATCAAACGGTACAATACTAATGCCGACATTTTGGCTCGATCCTTTATCGAGTCAATATCACAATGCTCATCAAACTCACACCGATCAATAAAACTAATGGATTTATCGGGTTTGTGTCTTAGGGTTAACAACAAATGGGCCCTTTCTAATTCTGATCTCGAACAACCCCGTCTTAGACCCATCAAAGCATAGTGATCAACATTCCCAATTTCACCCGAAGCAACCCGTTGTTTCAATTCTTGAATTTTGGTTGACATCGAACGAAGCTTTCCAGGGATTTCATTGTACCCGATATTTTGACGTTTCCAAGCAGGACCAGGTAGTTTTCGGTCACGAAGAATAGAGTTGTATAACAGTTTTAGGTGTTCAAGGTCATGAAGAGAATCGGGTAAACAACGGATGGTCTCAAAAAGTGAAGCTCGGGTTGTCAAGGCTTCAATACATGTCGGGTCTAATGCTAATGTTCTATTACAATCCGCTATAGCTTCAGCTATTCGACCTGCAGATCGGTAAGCTGAGGCACGGTGCATATAGCATTCAGCTAGGAAGCCTTGTGGGGCCCCACGTCGACCATCAACGATTTTTGAAAAATGTCGAATTGCTTCGGGGTAGAGACCGGCTTCGGCAGCAGCTATTGCTGCGGTTTTTCGGCGTAAGAGGAGTTTGATGTGGCTCACTAAGTGACATATGTTCTCAGAGTCCCCCCGTGGGGGACTCTGCGGGTGGGCCCTAAAGGTGAATGTTTCGCCAAATGAGGTGAAACTATCATCCGACCAACATACACTTTCGCGACGAAAAGCAGCAGACGCGAGGCGCTTCCCTGTCTGGAGAAGCGCCATCGCGTCCTCCATTAATCCTAGATGGCCACAAGCTTGTCCTAGAATTAAGTACCTAAAATATACCAACCAAAAAATACATGAGTAAACAAGTCTAAACAATTTCAAACATAAGTTTAATATAACAAAAAAAAATAGACTTATACCTCCATTGACCCTCTTTGTCGCGATTTTTCGCTAAACTAGCCATAACTTTTTTCTTCAAATCCGAAACCGAAAAACACTTGAAGGGTTGCTCCAATCTAGTGGGAGACCCACTCCCTGCAGACAACAGCTTAACTCGTTCTCTAGAGAACGAGTTTGAGCTGTTGTCAGATGAGGAGGATGACGTGGAATATACGTCATCCGACCCCATTTTTAGGCTAGGAATATAATCTTGAAGCATATCAGCCACTTCTTTAAATCTTCTAAGATTTAAAAGAGCATTTGCCTTTAACTCCAAAGCCATTTCAAACCGAGGTGATAGTGCAAGTGCAGCATCAAGTAGATTAAGGGCAGATGTTATGTTGGCTTGGTCTTGTGTAGCTATTAATGATCTTGCATCTTTTACATACATATCAACAATCTAGAAACACATAAAAAAAACACATTATTAGATGTGTTCAAACTAAGAACATGTTATTTTAGAGTCTAAACAATATGTTTGATGAAATTTATTAAACACAAGTTACCTTTTTTTTTTTGTTGCAAAAACCAACAATTTTAGTAACTAACTTTATATCAAATGACAAACTTTAAGTTGATGTTAAAGAGTGTGACATATGTCACGCCATGTTATATAAAATGGCAAACTATGCATATAAAACAATGGACATAACTCTATATGTAAAATGAGAAAAATGACAAATGTGACAATCAATATATAGGAGTACCTTTTTATTGGTAAGCCACCAATGTTTCTTTTCAAGACAACCATGAGAATGAGGAGGAGATGAAACAACCATTGTTCTTGTTGTTGCCTTTTGATGTTGATAATAAATATAATTAAGTGATGAAGAAGCTAAGAATCTTGAGTGTAAAAGAAATGGCTCATTTTGGAGAGAAAAGGTGTATGGGAGAGAGAGATTGGAGATATGTGTGAGTTAAAGATGGGGGGTTTTAAATGTATGCGAGTGCCAGCTTTGACCTCAAAGACAAAGCTTTCATCCTTGTATTTCATAGCTGGCTTTTATTTCATTAAAGTATATAATGTTCATTTTTTATCTTTTTAGTTTGACTAATGACTTTGGTGGTTAGGCAATAAATGGTTTTGTTAATCATGAATGTTCATTTTTATTGGCCTAACTATTTCATAAAATCCTCAACTTGTGAAAATCGACATGTTAATAATTGGATAAACTATATATATAATAGAGCGTCAGAAACGACGCCACCACTGTTGTTTTGATTCTGTCCGTTTTTAGCCAAGCCCATTGATGTTGTCCAGACCCGGTATGGTTTTTCTAACTTGTGTCTTAAGGGCACAAGTTAAGCATACTAAAAGGACTCAAGAATTCACTAAAAATGACTTAAAGACCCATAAAAAAGTACAAAAAATTGTATCATTATGTGAGTCACTGAGTCCTTTTTCGTAAGTCCATGAGTACTTTTAATATGCTTAACTTGTTAGAAAAATCAAATTTATAATAATACAACACTAACGCTGCGTTCTAGAGAAAGAAAATGAATGAAAGTGAAAGAAATGAGAAGTAAAGTAAGAGAGGGGAAGTAAAGTGACTTTCACCCAAAAGTGGAGTGAAAATTTTATAACTAAAATATAACCACTTTACTTCACTTTAACTCACTTTATTTTCTAAAAAAAACTGAAGAACACAAACTTTCTCACTTTCACTTTACTTCCTCCCTTTTACTCAACTCGAGAACACAAGTCTAACTAAATCTGAGTTTATAATTGCATTGCTTTCTTAGCATATTGATAGGGGATTAAAACGCTAATGCTTAGGGCATTCACTATCATTGTTAATATTTATAAAGCATTAGAAAAATTAATATTTCATGCCACATCAATATTTTGTAAACCTTTTGTGTTTATAAACTTATCTCCACATAATAGTACAATTAGAATTTATTTTCTAGGTTAATTATCAGTCTTGAGGCAGAAATAAAGCTTATATTTTATATAATTTTGTTCTATTAGATTTTTGAGCTTAGTCTCGTAAAAGTTTTATGAAAGCTTTTTTGCATCGTCGCGAATTTACGTTTATCCATGTATTCAAACAAATAAGCGTTTTGGAACTACTGAAAATGTAGATGTCACAACTCAACTTTATTTTCTTAGAGAATAATTTTACGAATGTCACTTTTAAGATTACCAATTATTCATGAAATAAATAGGATAGCATATGAACCACGATACAAGTTAGTATATCAAGATTTGTGTTTTTATGATTTTGGGTTATATAAAAGTTTTGCTAAACGTAACCCTAAGAGCTATATTTAAAACATAAAAATATGCATAATTTGTGTTACATAAAGTCGGTTGATAGAGATTAACTGTATAGTGGTCAGTTATTATTTAAAGTATAAACAATCAATGCGTGTTTGGATATCTTAAACGTAACTCTTAGACCAAGAGTAGTGGTGTTGCAATTTTTGGGTGTGGGTTGGGGCAAATGTCGACAAGTGACAGTGAGAGAAAGTTGTGTGTTGAAGCTAAAATGAGGGTAATTGGTTGGGGCGTTGAATGAGAACAAATAATCATTATTTTATTATTATTATTATTATTTTTTTGATTTAAAATAACAATTAAATTCATATTTTAGATAAAGTTGTCTTATCCTTTGCATCTTATACTTCCTGCTGTTGACCATCATCATCAACACACACACACCACAAAAAAAACTTATCACTGCCACTTTCTCTCAAACTTATCACCATCATCATCATCATCAACAACAGATCGTGCCATCATCTTTATATCGAAACAAAGATTCAAGTCGAAGCTTATAAAATTATCAAAGTATACAAACACCTTGCACTCTGCTGTTGACATCTTCTAGTCAAAGATGGTATTTTCCTTTTTCCCTTTCTTTTATTTTGTTTTAAGTTCTATTTTAAAGAATTAAAAAAAAAAAAAAAAAAAAAAAAAAAAAAAAAAAAAAAAAAAAAATTCAAACATGCAAACTTCAACGCCTGTTGTTGGATCAACGGGCGTTGATTTTTTGCCAATTCAACGGGCTTCAACGGTTGATGGGGGTGGTCCAACAGGCGTTGAAAGTGCAACTAAGCCAACTTCAACGCCCACTACTCTTGGTCTTAGTGGATATCTTAAACGTGGCACTTAGGACAACATTTAGCAATTTCCAATAAATAATTTAATAAAAAAAAAAAAATTGTCTTGAAATAGCTTTTTCCTTATTAATATTAAATATCATTATCAATGTCTCTGTCATAGAAATCACGCATATATTTATTACTGTATTCGGCATGTTATAAATTTGTCTCAAAGCCAATAAATAATTTCAGAAGTTTTCACTTGTTTTGCTACTTTAATCATGCAGAATTATATTTTGTGTTGTATGGATCATGTAGTAAACATTATTGAGAAGTACCATGTACGTGTCCAAGGTGATAAATCTTTCATAGTGGAACTTAATTTAATTTAATACACCAATATTGTTGTGTTCTTGATTAAAACAATGTCGATATTGAAGCGCAAAACCACGACCAACATTTTTGGTTTGCGGAAAAATATAACCATTTCAACTCTCCTTTCCATGTAATTATACTTTCATTGCCCCAAAATAAACCCTGTAATTAATAGTATTTTAAAAGCATTGCTATCATCAATAAATGTCCATGATTCTCCATCACAATTGATTTAAAGTATGCAGGTGTTCATGATAATTAACATAAATCGTATATTTCAATCCAAAAAAAAAGGTTTAAGTTACAAAAAAAAAGTTTAAGATGATCAAATATGACTTTAACATGCAACCTTTCTAATATCAGCATGTTTCGGCCATGTCTTTATTATAAACCCTAAGTAAGGTAAAAGGTTTAAGTTACAAAAAGCATGCAATAAAACGTATACAAAATAAGTATTTAAATTAGTTGTCAATGAGGTGGTACTGTTTTATTATTAACAACTCAAACAAGGACCATTCAACAACTTATGATATCATTTTCATGTGATTGGCAGTTCAATTTGATTATAATTCCCTACAAAGCTGGAAAATAATTACTCTAGAAGAATATGGTGTGATGGCTTACTAATTACGGAGTACTAACATATAAGGCTAAATTGTTTAATTCATATAATTATAGATATGATGTCATATGGTAGATGAAAATGACCCTCTTAAAGCAAGGCTCATGAAATCATGAATCACGCCTTTTATTTTATGGTGGAGATAGCAAGTAAGATATTATATGGGACACAAGATCTCATAATGATTTCCTAAATCAGTAGTTCTAATTAAAGGTTTGGTGATAATTGCTTGTCCTCTTAAAAGTAGGTTAAACAAGACTGTTGATTCACATTTGCACACTTAGTAGCAACTTAATATAATTCACCTTTTGCACCAAAAAGACTGTTGATTCACATTTGCACACTTAGTAGCAACTTAATTAAGTTCTACCGAGTTGGTTAACATCAATGTATTAAAATTCGGGTTGATAAGAATGGTTGAACCGGCTGATTTGGGGATCGACTTGGTCATTAAAAGCCGGTTTTACGTATAAAAACTAATTTAATCGTCGATCAACCCAACCCGATTAAGTGAAAGTTCAATAAAACCGATTAAAAAGTGGTTTTTAAAGCCTAGTTGGTATATAATGCGATGACTTGCTCACCATGCCACATAACTTAATGCAATCCACCTGTATCCAAGTGGCACATGGACCCACCATCTGACGTGGACATCTCAAATCATTAATTCATGTCGATACAAATGAGGGTTTTGCTGTAATTACTTTTGCATCAAATCAGAATCACGAAACAAAAGGGGACTTAAAGTCCATACATTAAATTCTAGCATTTGTGCTATGGTAGCTAGCTGATACAAGCATCCATTGCACGTCGTACAACATAAATATGTAACACAATTATTATTCATGCAGCTTGGTATCATGGTATGATAAAACAATCGACCAACCATGTCAACTTCATATTTAAGTTGAAGAAAACAACTAAAACTAAATACTACACATGCAGGACAAATTTGAGAAAGACATACCGTGAACAACATATATATATACATGTACATAAAAACTCGCTTAATACTAGTACAATTCATGTTGTCGTCGGTCACTAGGGTTTTAATTGTGATAACAAATAGCGAAAGGGCCCATTTGGGTTAACTGAGGAACAACTCAGGCAAATGGACCAAGATATGCAAGTCTTACTGGAAATGGAAGCACTTGAAAAAGAAGAGGAAGCTGCTCGTTTGGAGCGGCAAGCCAGGGAGGATGAAGAACGTAGGAAGAACTGGGAAGATGGTTGGTTCCCACCTGATTCCTCTTCGTCTGAAGCTGGTTGGCCAGACTCAGAGTATAGTTTTTATTAATCGTTCGTTGTTTATGTTAATCGTTCGTTGAAGATGGTTGGCTGTTTAATGTAGTTTTTATTTGACGTTTAATGTATTTCTATTTCATGTTTAAAGTATTTATATTTCATGTTTAATGTATTTGTATTTGATACTTTAGAAAACGTTAAAGTTTTTTATAAAACATTACATATTTTATTTCTATGTAAATAAGAAAAGAAAGACAAGGCCAAAAGTGAAAAAAAATAAAAGATTTCGTCCAAACTTTCCAGGGGGCAAAAGTGAAAATTTTTTTTTAACAAAACACCCCCTTAACATTGCGTTAACTTTCGAGGCTTCCAAGGGATAACGCACCTTAACGTGCGTTAAATGTCCACAATTTCCCTCGTTAACGCAAGTATGCGTTATACGTTAGGGGTCTGATAAAACAATCGACCAACAATGTCAACTTCATATTTAAGTTGAAGAAAACAACTAAAACTAAATACTACTACACACATGCAGGACAAATTTGAGAAAGACATACCGTGAACAACATATATATACATGTACATAAAAACTCGCTTAATGCTAGTACAATTCATGTTGTCGTCGGTCACTAGGGTTTTAATTATGATAACAAATAGTGAAATATCATGGTGAATTGAATATTTGACAAGTGCCAACGGAAAACAACATACTTTCTCACTTTTCTTTCTTCACGTCTCACAATAACAGTCATTCACGCGTGAAAGAGTTGTTTCACGCATACTCGAGGACACCCTTACGACCCGTTTTTCAATTGAAGGGAGGAAATATAACTTTATGATGTTAGTTGGTTACTCTTAGGGATGTGCTTTAACTATATACCACTTAATATATGGTGTTCAACAAAGTAGTTAATGTGGCATATACATCGATCAGTACGGAGTAGTTACCTTCCTCTTTAATATCTAGGTTCTAGTTTTTGGTAGTTTCTTTTTGTATCCATTGTATGTAAATGTCCACACTCTATAGTGTATTAATATGCAAGTAGTTTTATAGCTTTTTAATACTTAACCAAAGTTTTTGGCCTTTGGGGCAAAGATGGGTACGTTTGGAATAATGGCAGAGTATTATTGATGGAGGTCTGCTTAAGTGGTTGAATAGGGTTAGGACCATAGAGTGAGCATATTTTCATAGGTTTGGGACCATTGGTTGGTTCCTGTTAATCGATACACAGGGAGGTCTAGAAAAAAGCTAGTATAAGGTTAGGTACCTTTTATATAAAAGCCAAGTAGGTGCCATCTGGAATGACAGCTAAGCATCCAAGATGGAAGTACATTAATGGTGTGGCATTCTAACTTACAACTACCTAAAGTTGTTTTTTTAATTGTTTTAAACTGAATTTGTTTTGAAATTGTCTCTTCTTTTGTAGGACACTCCAACTTGTATTATTTAGGGCACATGCAACACCATGACCATCTTCTTTTGTCAAATAGTTAAATGCTTATCTATTGATTAGTTAGACATTTTAGAACAAAAATAGACTTTATTGGTGACTTTTGCTTGGTTGTTTTGAAGAGTTAAGTTGTACCTTGTTAAGTTTAAACTTGCATATACTTAATGTAACGATGAAAATGATTTGACTATACTAGGAGAGTGTTACACCGGTAAAACCGAACTAGAATTTTAATCCGAAGCAAAATCTGTAACACATGTATTTGTGATAGCATGATGGCGAAGGAGGTGCCGTTCGTCCCAATTTTAGTTAAAATGTGTTTTTCATGAAGGTTTGGAATTAGGGTTCCTCGTAACATACTAAAAACAATTTATATATGGAAGTATGGAACAATAGATATGATTATCTCATTATCTATTTGAAGAAGTAAATACATATGTTTAAAGGGCTTAATGAGTCTTGGTCTTTTTGACCTTTACTTCACAACAACAACAAACCCAATCCCGCCGGAGTAGGGTATGGGGTTGTAGAATGTAGACAGATCCTACCCTTACCCCAAGATAAACTCGGGAGTAGAGAGACTGCTTTCAACGAGACCTCCGACAAGTGCAGGTGTGCGGGTGAGAGGGGAAAAAAGAGAGTGCAACAAAGACAGTAAACAACAAGCAAACGAAAACAGGCAAAAGCAAGCAGGAAAAACCAACAAACAGAGCGAAAAACAAGCAAGCACGAAAGGGACACGGCCAAAAGCAAAATCAAAGGAGCACAACAACAAAGCATAGACAAAAACAAAGTGCCAAGGTTTGACCTTTACCTCACAATACATTAAAATTGTCAAGGCTGGCCTCTTCACAATGGTTTGTTGGCATGGCGTTGACATATATAGAACCAAAATTGGCACATGCAAATGGATTATTGGGTGTTTGAAATAGTTGTTATGGATGTAGATAGGCTTCACATTATTGCATTACAATAATATGAAGAAGGAAAAAAATAAACATTTCATATCTCTAGCATTTGCACGTATGAAGTTTAAATGATCGAAGTTGCAATATTATGCATTGTTTGTTGGATCATATTATCATAACCACTTTGGTTTGGTTGTTATTCCATCTACAAATAATTCATGTATTATATTGTTGTCAAGTATTTATACATGAATAATACTAGCTTGTGCTTCAATAATTTCAAACCAAATTATTTAACAACTTTGCTTTGAATTATTTGGAAAATATATATCACGTCTATGTTGATGTATTGCTTGTAACTTTTAGTAATTCGAATTATAGATAAGTTTTTAATACAAGGATTTAACGTATATGCAAGTTCATTTTGCGTAAGTTATGCTACGTTCTACCAATTTAATCGATGCAATGTCAATAACTTAACGATCATTAGGAACTAGTTTTGCTTATGTAACGCCACATTGTCGGGTACATAAGCTGGCCTAATCATTATTTTTTTATGAGTTAGATATAACTTAGTATTCACATAACATAACATGACTAGCAACATGTATACATGGACATGTAACATGGAAGTACATATAACTATGTAAGCTAGCCAACCAAAACCTTTTTAGGACGACATTCATCATTGTAATGAACAAACTTTATCTAGTGTCACAATGAGTGAAATGTAAACATGTTGTTGTCCATGATGGCATGTCAAATTCCAAGACACTTGTATAGTTGTATACATGCACATTTTTATTTTTCTTTGAATATGTTTGTAAGTTTTGAAAATGGAGGGAAAAGGTGATGAGGGGCATGTGAGGTTAAGCATATTTGCAAGGCTTTACAACTAGATCCTTGTTTAAAGGGAATCAACAACATGGGAGCTCTCTTCAAGTAATAATGCTATTTATATTCTAATAAATATTCCATTTCAATTCATTAACTAGTATTTTAACAAGTAGCGTAAAGTGTTGGTATCCAAGGGAGCACTTGGATATATAGTATCATATTATTTGAATCGCTATAACGTATCTTTTACTTCTTTTTGTTCTATCTCACGGAAACAACGGTCATTTTACATGGAACGACACGATTAAACGACAGTAGATCAAATCGTCTTACAAGCTCGACCCATGTATTATTGATTGTTACCTTATTGTAATAGCCATTATGTAAATACAATATCTCATTTGCATTCTATACATTTCGATACATATTTTGTAGTAATTGGCAGGAAAACGGATACCCGGTTAACCCGCGTGTACCTCATTCATCCTCTTTGATTAAAATAAACAGTAAAACCCTTGTATGTTTTACCAGCTTAGTTGTTCATGGTATTAAGTTAGTATTAGTTGTGGTCATAGTTGGTTTCGACTTTGGATAGTTAATACTTAATACTTTAATAGTGTTAAATGGCTTAAGAATTTGAATCAAGTAAGTTGATGTAATTTTAGTCATTAAAAGTAAGTACTTTTTCTGTCTCAAAAAATTTTTTTTTTTTTCTTTCTAATTTTGACTTTAATTATTTTCGTTTGTGTTAAATTATAATTGATGAAAGTTATATAAATAAAAATACATTTAAAACTTAACTCGTTTATATATTTTGCGTTAAATATTATATAACGTAAAAGTAAAAAATTGATGTAAAAGTTGTAAAAAAAAGATTTAAAAAATTAAAACAAGAAAATTATTTTGAGACAGATGATTTGCGCATTATTTTCAATTTTTGAAAATTTTCGATTGAAGCTAGATTTGGATCTTGGATGACACAATGGTGTGGCTTAGGAAAATGTTAAAAAAAGGTGTGCAATAAGATGTACCTTGGTGATGGTAACATCCTTTTCAAATTGACGGCATGGTGACAGTATTAAAATTGGATTTAAGTATGTAAGTACAGACTTGTATTAAAAAAACTACGGAGTACATTACAAGATAAGGGTTTGCATGTGCTTTCTTCTTTTAGAAAGTAAAACAAATTTATTTATTTATTTATTTATTTTTTTTGAACAAAGAAAGTAAAACAAAATTCAACATTGAGTTATGGATGACACTTCACGTGGCTAGCATGTGCTTTCTTCTTTTAGAAAGCGACTATATATATCATTCATCATTTACATATATACTTCAATTCACGGGTTTATCATCTTAACAAATAGTAATACTTTACAATCAACTTTTATCATCACATAGATCCAAACATGAGTTTATGATAGAATTTGTAAGGGTGAGGGTGTGGTAAGAGGTTTCCCTCGCCACATCAGCTTTTTCTTTCTCTAAAATTTTTTCCTTCAACTTTCCTTTAACAATTGCAGCACCTTCTCTCTTTTTTAATATTTTTTTTTCTATATTTTATTATTTAAAAATACCCCCAAAATATCAATACCCGCCCACAACAACCAATAATATAATCTCTCTCACTTAAGTATTTCTCTCAATTGCTTCTACTTTCGAGACTTAAATGCCGAACAGGAAAAAGATTCTCATTTCCCGCTAAGTAAGATGTAGTATTATTGCTTTTCTAGGTGACATGGCATACTTTCCCGTAAGAAAAATATTCTCACACCCTTCCCACTAAGTAAGGTACATGTTCTCATTGACCAAAGTGAATTATTATTATAAAAAAAAGTATACCAATTTTGATACACTTACTATTTATGGTTAACTACTTTTAGGCTTGAAAACCATTTATAGTTCCAAAACTTTTAAGAAATTAAAACTTAAGATAACAATTAACCAAGGTTAACCGTTTTGTATATAGCACGGCGAAATCATGAAAGCAAAACAAGATAGCATTCACAATGGTCGAAATTTATTGTCACACTTCATGGATTGCGAAAATGCTCTATTTCAAAAGCCTTTCAAAAGTTAATCATCCGATTTTTCTCTTTGTAAACAGGCAATGAGGACATGGACGTCTCAAAACGATAATACGGTACGCCTAAAGTAACTTTCTAACTAAGCCCTAAAAGTTATGATGCTATGAAAAAAATATCGCGGTTACATTTATGAAACAACTATTTTTTTTTTTTTTTTTTTTAATAAAATGTATATACTTAGAGCTTTTACAAATAATTTCAGTAAATAGAACTCGATCTTTTGCATTGTCTTAAATGCATTTTTTCCTTATGAAAAAGCTATATCTTAAATGCATTTTTCATGAAATTATTGATTTTTGACTCAAAGCTTACATGATAAATGAACAAATAATGATAATAGCTACTCCCTCCGTCTCATATTAAGTGTCCACTTTCAAAATGCATAAAATTTTAAGAAATTCCACTAACTACACTCTCCACCAATCAAATATCACTATTACCCACTAAAGTCTCTTCTCATTGGTTGAAAATATCCCTGGACACTTAATTTGGGACATCCCAAAATTCCATTATGGACACTTAATATGGGACGGAGGTAGTACTACTTACGCGTCATATTAATTGTCCAGTTTGACTTTTCATAGTGTTTTTTCTTCAATTTTGACCCTAAATATTTTTGTTTGTGCTATATAATATTTGATGAAAATTATACCAATGAAAATACCTTTAAAACACAATCCATTCGTATATTTTGCATCAAGTATTATATAACATAAACAAAAAAAATTAAAGTCAAAATTAAAGAAGAAAGACTATAAAAAGTAAAACTGTGAGACGTAGAGAGTATTTCTCGTATTGAATTACCCGAAAATAGTGACTAGATTGGATGAGTTGCCAGCGAGGCGTGACTTTTAACGAACACGTAGCATCCCATCATCTAAAAAACGTATCACATCACTTTGTTAACATATCTTTTACAATTCGCTATAAAAGTGTCTAACCTATAGTCATTCATTATATAGTTCAGGCCCTATACTTTTTGAATAAAATGTATCGAATCCTTTAAAACTAACTATACCCAACAGCTTTTGGATATTGACCACATCAACTCTTTACTTTTACTTTATTTTTTTTACTGCAATTAAATGGGTAAAACCCAGTGGACCTTTAACTTTTTACATTAGACCAAATGTAAAAATGACATTCTCATAGTTAATTTGAAAGTGTTGATGGTTTATTTTTCACTCAAAAAGACAAAAACTAAGACCAGATTTAAAGGTCATCAAACATAACAATCAAACAGTCTTCTCATAACCAATGTTTTAAATCCCGGTTTTTTATTGACCCGGACGAGAGGCCAGTTCACTGGTTCAAACGGTTGAACCACCGGGTTGAATCGGTTTTATGAGTAAACGAAAAAAGCAATATATATTTTGTTCGAACAACTTTTAAACACTGAAAATTCAATAGAAACATCACCAAATTGTAAAAGACCCTTAAACAGCTCCAAGATAATAGATGGATAATTTAAAATGATAGTGTTAGTTTTAAACATGTAACAATTGTTAGTTTCCAGATAGTAAATAGATGTTTTAGATGTGTATGAGTGTTACAGGGTTACTATATATAAACCACTTTGTGTTGGTTAGCATTGATAGCTACACATTTTTGTTTAATTAGTATTCTTTTTGTGCATCACGATTAGTGTTCTTATGAAGAACAGTTTACATTACTAATTTAGTCAACTATTTAATGTATTACTACTAGAGGCATCAATTTAAGTTTGAATATGGTCATCTACATATCCTGTTTTTTTTCTTTTTTTTTTTTTTTTTTTTTTTTTTTTTTTTTTTTTTTTTTTTCTCTTCCAGTTTTTGCATGCAAATTTAAGAAACAAAAAAGCTTGTTATCATACTTTATTTTGAACAAAAGTATGACCCGGCAGGGTGAATCAAACCGGATCAACCTGGGTCAACCAAAAACCGCCGGTTCAATCCGGTTCTTAAACAAACATAAAACCGGTCACATCCAGCCTGGTCTCCCATCTGATTTCTGGTTCAATCGGTTGAACCGACCGGGTTAACCCTGGTTTTAAAACGTTGCTCATAACCACCAAATCAAACACATAACAATAACCTACTTTAATACCAACATAACCTACAAGAGACTCTACAAACAAACACAAACAAAAACCGCTTGTACCACGTTAGGTGGTCTGTACCAAACCAGTTCGAAAAAAGCACTACCATGTGTGGTGATGGCTTAGCTATAACAATGATAAAGCGTGGTGGGGGTGACCATTACTGCTGATCTAAGAGGTTTATGAAATTTGATAGTTTTTTGTGCCACTTTAACTTGGTAATTAATTATTGGTGAACATTTTCGATTACACATTTTGCATTATATACCTTAGTTTTGTGGACATTATTTTAGTAGTCGTATGTTAGGATCGAACTCGAGATCACGGGATTGCACACTTTACGTATGAGAACTAAAGATTAATAATTTTATATAAAACGTTATGTTTAATTATTAATTATCACAAAACGTATAACGAACGTTAGTATTTAACGGAAGTGACTAACGATCGTTAAATAAGAAAAGGAAAGGGACTAGATTGAAATTGGATGACAAGAATGTTCCGGAAACCCCTTGTGGGTTTAGGCCGATCGGTGGGAAGGGGTTCAAGCCCAATCCTACTCAAACTTGGTCATCAAGTTACTTCTAGTATATAAGCAAACCAAGGGTTATAGTTTTGTGATTTATTTACTTGCATAACTTTAGTTTTTGTGCACAAGAAACCCTAATTTTTTAAAAGTTTTGTGATTTATTTACTTGCATAACTTTAGTTTGATTTAGTACGTGTGTACAAGAACGTGAATCAAACACATTATTGTTTGATTCTTGGATTGAATTGCAAAATCGGTAAGGGGCAATTCGTGTAATCCGTTTAAACCCTAATTAGGGTTCATCACTTTTGTTGCTTGGATTGATTCTTATTTTGCTAGAATCATTAAGGTACGTATACATTTAAATTCGGTTAATTAATTATGTGTTATTGTTCCTACGCTTCCGCATGTGTTCTTTGATGTTATTGTTTATATATGATTGTCATGATATTATAATTCCAACAGTGGCATCACGAGCCGTTATAACGTGTAATTAATTACCGAAACACATAAAAAAACAAATCTTGATTGTGTTTTATACATGTTAGTCGATTTAGGGTTAATTCAAAATTGAAACCCTAATTTTTTTAAAGGGCCGATTGCCTTATAATTATTTAGGGTTCGGTTTTGTAATTTAATTTGATTAGAAACCCTAGGCTTAACATGTTTATGTGATTGTATGCGATCTTGTGGCAACTTGCTAATTGTTAGGTAGAATCAATGCAAACGTGCATGTTTGGTATGGATTCATTGTTGTGATGTTTTAAATTGTTTTTCACATGTAATTTAATTGATAGATGTTGAATTGGGGAAGACTCCAATAAATTAAGTAATCAATTATGTGCTATGTGGTGTATATTTAATTATGACTAACGCAATCGATACGTCGATGCATGTGGCTCACTTACCATTCTAAGTGATAGTCTTAGTTAAATATATGCATAATTAAACATAGATTGATTATTAATAGGTTTTATCGAATTTGTTTGCATGTGGCTAATTTTTTATAGAAATTAATTGTTAAGTTATGTGCATTATTTAGTTTTTTATTTTTATTATTACTTGTTTTTTGTTTAATTGTATGACATGTTTTAAGCAAAAAGGGTAATTTTTGAATAGAAAATAAATCGACTAAATAATGGTGAAACTTGATGTAATAAATTATGAATCTTGCAAAGTCTTATGTGCCGATAGTGGTTCGCTTCGCACGGTAATTTGCTCCCAGGCGAGACTAGCAAGGTTATAATTTATAAAATGTTTTTAAGACTAAAGTCATAAACTTTTAATTAAGTGATGAGTTTTGTACCAATAGTACAAACGGCTCACCCAATTGTGACAAACTATAAGAGTGGTTTAAGTAAAAACGGGTTTTTAATAAGATTCGCTCTGACCTTTGTTTCTACGCTCCTTTGTGCGTCAAATTGGAGCTACCAAGTACGACTATTTTATGTACAAAATTACCTTAAGGGTGAATTGACCTCAATTCCACGTACCACTTTGTGGTAATTATCCGAATAACTTGGGTCTTTTGACTCATGCAGTAGTAGGATATAGTGGGCGATAATTGTAGGTAATTCTTTGATTGGTGAACCCAATACCTCAATTAAAACTTTGTTGATTTAATCTTAGCTTAAAATTGGTAAATAAAAAGGTTTTGAAAAACTCATGATACGAAGATGTATGCATGCTTCTTCGTACACATTTTGATTATAAACATCAAAACTAGTACCTTTTAAAATTAAGTTAATGCCATCTAATTAAAAGAACACTTGAAGTTGTAATTTACGTCATGTGAGTGCTTGGACTAGATTACAATGGAAAGGTAAATTTCATACATTCATTACTAGCAGAACAACTGATGTAATGGGACTATGGTAATTTACAGTTTTTTAATTAGACGACTTAATTGAGTTGTAAGTGAGAGCTTGGACTCAAGGCATAAGATCGGGATAAAACATGCTTATATTAGAAATTGTTTGCCAATATAAATCCCATAATGATCTAGGAATTGGAAATTGTTTGCCAATTATTGTTCGACAGATTACCTTATTATATACTTTCATTATTAGCAGATCAACTGATGTAATGAAACTATGATAATTTTGATCCTAGTTTTCAAGAAAATACTATTGTTATATGAATATTTCCTTGGGTATTTTATTTTCTTGAAAAATTGTATTATCGAAAATACTAATTTTGAACTTTCTTTATCTGTAGAAATGGCTCAAACCAATAACACTACTATGAGTTATGCGTTCAAATCATTCTTTGAACGGGAAAAATTGACTGGCTCTCAAAATTTCAATGATTGGTATCGTTCACTCAGGATTGTCCTGCGAGTGACAGATCAATTTGAATATTTATATAAGCCTTGTTCTGCTGAACCTACTGCTGAAACTTCAACTGATGAGGAAAAAGCATTGTGGAAAACTGAGTTTAAGACGCATAATGATGTGGCCTGTTTGATGTTGGGAGCAATGACACCTGCTTTACAAAAGCAGTTTGAGAATTACTTTCTGTTAATACAAATATCGTCCCAAAAACGTTATTTATATTTTTCGATCTTTACTTAGTTTTGTTAATGACAATTACAAGGTATATCTTTTAGCAAATTATAAATACTAGCTTAAGTCTCATTAATACACATTTTACATTTTGCAAGATAACTTAGAATTACAATTTTACACTTTTACAAACTTATTTCCTTAAAAGGAAACTTTATTTTTAAAGTTACACCATGACATCATGGCATACATCACAAGTGATATCTTAGTTAGATTGTGTAATATTTTGTTTAGATTCACAAGTTAGATAGTTGACATTTGTGGATCTTGGAAGATTTGGCAAGATATGCAAGATATGGAATGATACACTAAATCTCTTAGCTGTCAAGACCCACGGATCCAAGTCCAATGAAGGACGGATCCATATTTTGGGATCCGTGGGATCCGTGAGCTGGATATCAGCTTGCCTATAAATAGCAAGCTGATCATTTGGCTTTCTCATCACTCATATAGCTTAAACACACATATTCATTCAGTATATATCTTACTAACATCATTCATACTTGCATTTCACTTTGATCTTTCTTTTTGTAGAAAAGAGATCAAGCTTTCAAGGATCTACAGAACCGTAATCCTTTAGTTTCATTACTTTGTGATATTGTAATTTGTTTCACACATCATTATCTATCATTTGTAATCAGTGAGTGTGGTTAGTGTTTTAGTCCTCAAAACATAAAGAGAGTAGGGAGTGGTTGTACCCTTGTAAAGAACTCGACATCTAGCTTAGTGTCGGAAAAGTATATAGGCGACGTCAGGTTGGTTCTACCTTGTAAAAGAACCCGGTGTTTAGCTTAGTACCGGAAAAAGAAGTAAGCGACGTGTAAAGGTTTTCTCCACCTAGAAAGGGAGTTTGTTTCTTAGTGAAGGATAAACTCTCGAGTTGGAAGCTCGAGGAGTGGAGTAGGGCAAGGAAGAGAGTCCTTGTAGCCGAAGCACTATAAACAACAGTGTTGTGTGGTTTGATCTTTCCTTTCTTTATCTTTTGTTTATATTGTGTGATTATTTGTTTGTGATTGTTTCCTTTGAATTAACATATAGTAACAAAGCAAATAAAACTCGAAAAACGGTAAAAAAAAACTATTCAACCCCCCTTCTAGTTTTCCACACTTTCCTACGGACATGCTAAACGAACTCAGAAAAATGTTTGAAAAACCACAAACCGTTGAGGTCTATGATTTGATGGAATCTCTACGCGGTTGTAAGCAGGCAGATGGTGAACCTATAAGTGCTCATATGTTGAAAATGAAAGGTTACATGGATCAACTACAAGCACTTGGCAAAGTCTATGAACAAGACATTGCTATCAACTTAATCAATAGATCACTGACTAAGGAATTTAGTGGTTTTGTGCGTAATTTCAATATGCACTGCGTGGGGAAGACAGTTTCTGATTTACACGCACTGCTTATTGATTACGAGAAAGGTTTACCACCAAAGGCTTCTACACCCCAGGTACTTGCTATTCAAGGGGTAGAATTAACAAGCCAAATGCGAACAAGAAGGGTAAAGGAAAAGGAAAGGCTGATAAGGGTAAGCAAGTTATGGCTTATCAACCTCAACCCAAGAAAAACCCTCCTAAGAAGAAGGATAATCCAAATAAGGATCAGGCTTGCCACTACTGTTATGTAGTTGGTCATTGGAAGAGGAATTGTCCTCTTTATATCCAAGAGTTGCGAGAAAGTAAGAACAAGAAGACTGGGCACTTGGGCGCCAGCACTTCAGGTAACTTACTTATGATTGAATTATTTACTCTAAATCATAAAATTAATTCCTGGGTATATGATACTGGATGCGGTATTCACATTTGTAATACGCTGCAGGGGTTTAGAGTGGAAAGGAAGCTTGCCTATGGGGAGCAATATATGCATGTGGGAAATGGAGCACCTGCAGCTGTTGAAGCCATATAAGTGTTTAATTTAGTTTTTCCTTCGGGCTTAGTACTGTCATTAAACAATTGTCATTATGCACCTTCAATTGTTAGGGGTGTTGTTTCCTTTTCTTGTTTATTGGATCTTGGTTTTAATCACACTATCAATAGTAATGGAATTTCTGTTTCTTTAAATGGTATTTTTTTTATTTTAATGCTATTGCTGTGAATGGTGTGTTTGAAATTGACATGAATGATTATGTATCCAATAATAATAATTTAATGTATAGCATAAGTAAGAGAATTAAGTCAGACTTGAATTCTTCTTACCTTTGGCACTGTAAACTTGCTCATATAGGCAAGACTCGCATGAAAAAGTTACAACATGATGGGCTTTTGAAAAGTATCAATGATGAATCATGATGAATCATATGATAAATGTGAGTCTTGTATATCTGGGAAGATGACTAAGAAACCTTTTCATAGTAATATGGAAAGGGCTTCTGATCTATTTGGTTTAATATATACTGATGTGTGTGGACCACTTAGACATGTGTCAAGGAAAGGTGCTAGCTACTTCTTAACCTTTACAAATGATTTCAGTAGATATGGTTATGTTTACTTGCTTAAACATAAACATGAGGTGTTTGAAACATTTAAAGTTTTCAAAGTAAAAGTAGAATTGCAATTAGGAAAGAAGATTAAAGCTCTTCGATCCGATAGAGGCGGTGAATACTTAAGCCAAGAGTTTAAAGATTACTTAGCTGAGAATGGAATTGTCCAGAATCTCACATCTCCATATACTCCACAACAAAATGGTGTATCTGAGAGAAGAAATCGTACATTGTTAGACATGGTACGATCAATGTTTAATCTTACAACTCTTCCTTTATCTTTTTGGGATTATGCCTTAGAATCTGCGGTTCGTATTTTGAATATGGTTCCCACTAAGAAGGTTGATAAGACACCATATGAAATATGGAATGGAAAAGCTCCAAACTTGTCTTATTGAAAGGTCTGGGGTTGCGAGGAGTATATAAGACGTGACTCAGTAGATAAACTCCAACAGAGATCTGTAAAGTATATCTTTGTAGGATACCCAAAGGAAACGATGGGCTACTACTTTTACTACCCACCTGAAAACAAAGTAATTGTTGCTAGATATGGAGACTTTTTAGAAAAGGAACTTATATCTCAAGAATTCAGTGGGAGAGTTTATGATCTGGAAGATGATCATGTAGATACATTACCTTCTGAAAACACTAGCATACTTCCTGTGGAACCTGAAAGTCTGGGTCCTCCACCTGAAGTTGAAATTGTTTCCATTCGCAAGTCTTCAAGACATGTGAAAGCTCCTGAACGTCTATGTCTTAATGTAGATGTAACACCCCCATTTTTGATATACGCAGCGGAATATAAGTTGGGGTATTACTTCAGGTATCGTAGTCATGAAAATAGAAAACGACTCGAAAAGAGACGTTTTAGATAAAATTGTTATCATTCATTTATTAAAATCAGAGTTCTGAAATACATTATAAAAGATACATTATTTGTTAAATGATAACAAATAGACACTCTTTTTATAAAAAGAAAGTCCATTGCCACTTCGTGCCAAGACGTGTTTTTAGTTACCTGAGATAAAACATGCTAAAAGGTCAACACAAAGGTTGAGTGAATCCATAGTGTTTGTAGTAATATTCAGTTGAACACAAGCTAAGAGAAAGTAAATCAGTAATATTGCAGTTTAGTATATTGCCTTAAGTCTCATGATACGCAAACGTTAACAGGTAGGACATCATAGTAATGAACTATTGATGTAAATTACTAACATAGTTAAATGTAGTAATAATGCCCTCGAGTAGGAGTTTGCCATTCTCTTTATTGATCTCAAATAAAGTACATTTGGTTACTTTTCCTGTAACACAAATGGGTCGTCAATTCCAATAGATCTATTCACTATATTCACGTTCACCCGCAAGTGATTAATGGTTCATGATTGAGGGTCTTTTAGGGGCAACAGTTAAACTTAGGCAATATCAATCAGGAAAGCATACAGAAAATACTTGTGTTCGGTTTGTAGCATGTATCTCCCCACAAGTTTGAAAAACGTATAAAAGTGGGACTATGAACTCACCTTAGTAGTCTGGATGGAAAACAAATCAAGTTTAGTTGATAAACGTCTCTGGCACGCGACCTGGGTTGGTATGTCAAGTTTCAGTATTCGTATTCAATTATATGTGAGTTTTAATATTCGTGATGAAGCGAAAAGTGTACCGCTTTTAGGGGGTCATTTAAGCCCTAAATCGTATTTATTTGATCAAATATTGCCCTAAATCGTTCCTTTTGTCATTTTAGGTACTTTGGAGAAGAAATCTGGAAAAGGAAGCATTTTGGACGTTTTTGGAGCATAAAAGTGAAGAAAACGACAAAGTCTCAAATTCGGCTGGAAAAGTACATGTGACGGCGTCAAGAGTTGTTCCAGACGGCGTCACGGCTTGGCAAAAGAGGTGGATATGAAGATTACTCATGACGGGCCAGAACTATTTTGGTACTGGAAGGTGACGGCGTCACGCTTTGTGACGCCATAGGTGGTCACGGTTTAATTTAAAGAGAGACGGGCCAGAATGATTTTTGGAGCTTTTACACGAGACGGCGTCACGTGTTATTTTACCAAGGTGGTCACGTTTTAAGACAATGAGAAAAAATCAAGAATTAACACTTGACCACGTACCTGAAGGGGTCAAGTGCTGATGGGCCAGAACAGTTTATAACGTGACGGCCTAGGTGACGGCGTCAAGATTATACCTGATGGCCATCACGTTATACGGGCTGACGCCGTCAGAACCCCTCGGACAGCAAACTGCCTATAAATACAACATCATAACTTCATTATTTGTAAGCCCCAAACCCTAAGTCCGATTCTAGGGTTAGGGTAGGTGTTTTTACAGCAACTTAGAGGGTCCTAATCATGCCATAAACATCTTGTAATGGTTTGTTTATCGATTCAATCCTATGTTATGTCTTCAATTATGATTATTGTTGATTGCTCTTCATTAATTATGCTTGGCTAAATCACCTTGTGTCTACTTATGATTGTGTGAAACTTGTGTATAACTAATTAGATCTTATTGATTTCTTGTTGATGTGTGTGTCCATCTCCATCAATTAGGGCGTGACAACTTCAATAGATCTAGTTGGTTTAGTTTATAATTCTTGTTTCCTATTGTCTCTTGTTTGATTGGGTGGTATCGATGTTAGGCTTAAGAAAACTAGCTAACCTACTATACGGTAACTTGCTTGAACGTCTTAAGAAACATGAACCAATGCGTACTAGGTTTATTTGGTTGTATTTAATGCATGAGCGAATTCTAGTGATCCCATGTTAGGAGCTTCTTAGCCGGCTCGACATAGGAGTGAAGTAGGAGCTTATAGAGTTGGGGAAGTACGTACGCCACCCCACGATTGGTATTAAGGAATACAACCCGTCAATTAAAACAAGGTGTGACAATTCAATAGGTAGAATTGGATAGCTAGCAAGGAGTGACATATCATAAGTAGACATGCTTCATTTCCCTTGTAGAACCCTAGTTTACTTTTCTTGCATATTAGTTTAATTAGTAGCTTTTGGGTTAGTTGATTAGCAACTAATTCCGCCCCTTCTTCCAAAACCAGAGATTTTTACTTGCTTTCCATAAAATATAAAAATACAAAAAGAATCATCCCTCACCTTTAGACCTAGTTAGATTAATTTCAATCCTAACGAACACTATTCTTTGAGTTGAACGATCAATCCCCGGTACTTGCCACTTCACTATACTACAACGGTCAGGTACACTGCCTGGTGGGGATTGCAAACTTCTCAAGATCCCTTGAGAGGTAAAACCTGTTGTAAGGTCGCAAAACCACGCATCAATTCGTATCGTAACGTTTTGGTTGACGAATAAATGTTGAAATGAGACAACATGAAGTCTCTTCAAAAGTTAGATAAAATTTTATCTTATTTCGCATTTTTATGTTTATGTTTCGTATGTTTGTTAATGAGATAAATATATCTCGTTTATTAGTTTTTATTATAAACCAAGCCAAAATATATTTCCCGTAATGATTTATAAAATGTTACGCTTTTTACCCTTATAGTTTCATATATTGATAGTTTATACCCCTGAATTTTCATGAAATGACAATTTATACCCTTCAACTTTCATAAAATGACAATTTTTACCCCTCAACTTTGGTGAAATGATAGTTTCTACCCTATAGTTTCAAAAGTGATAATTTATACCTACAACTATGGATCGTTGACAAAAACAGTCCTTATATTAATTACTTTGAATTAATTTACACTTTTGGCTAAAGAAAACTACAATTTTCTGTTTTGGCAAATTTTCACCCTTAAGGATTTAATACATTTCGTTATTAGTCCTAAATATGTTTTAAATGCGTTTTTAATTTAGAAAGAGGCGAGACTTGTTACGACTTATTGAAATAAGTTATGATAAGTTTGAAAATAAGTTGATAAGGGTGATGAACTCAAATAAGTACATTTTATTACTATCATTTATCCTATTAATTTGACTTGTTTTACTATATTATGTATGAGGATTGATACTTAATCGTTTACTTTTGTAATTCTCAGGTAAAAACAAGCATTTGGTGAAACTTGGCGATTTTGGACTAATAATGGAGCAAAACGTGCATAAAGTGAAGAGTCTACTGAAATGAAGAAGATCAAGACTAATCTGCTCCAGATGCGCCGCATCTTACTATCAACATGCGCCGCATCTATATCAAGATGTCACCAGATACGATCCAAGATACAAGAGGACATGCGCCGCATCTAATCATGGAGTTACGCCGCATCTTCTGGCGGTGTACGAATATTCCTGAATATTATAATCTTGGACCCCACGCGAAGTTACGTACATGCGCCGCATCTACTTAAGTAGATGCGCCGCATCTTCCCTCAGACACAAACTATAAATACCCCGTAGACCAGACGAGAAAAAAGAGTTCGAAACCCTAAAACCGAAGTTCGGACAGCAGAGCAAAAGGACGAATTCAGTCAAGAGGCAGCACAAGACACACCCAAATCGAAGATACAAGAGCTGTAAGAAGGTGCTGCATGTATTTAATTCATTAAGTAGTTTTGTTTTATTGTTTTAGCAAACTTTAATTCATCAAGATTGGTGGCTTGTGTAATGTGGCAACGGAAAGATTGCACTCCCTTAAAACTGCTTTCTCATTAATTAAAGTTTATATGTTGATGTCTTTGGTTACTACTTATTAGTGCATTGATAACCTCTGTGTTTATTAGTGGCTTGCGGGCATCCGACTGCGGGACAAGATGTGGCTCCCACGGTTGTTTCTAAATTGATCACTTAGGAATAACTTTTAGACATAAGTAATCATTAAGGGTTTACTCGCCGATAAGAATAGGACCAACGAGAAAGGGTTAATTACATACACTTCATATAAAGCTATCAATAAAACAAGTGACAATCTACTTAATCATAAGGACAGCCCTCTTATTGTCTCAAGTATCTATCTGTGTACGTGTGTGCTACTTGCTGATTCGTGCCTATTGTTTATTTTAGTATTTAATTGCAAACAAAACTGTGCCAGTCTCTCAGGCTGAAACCCCCTTGCGTTAGGATATTAAAATACTGATTAGATTAACGAGATTATACGTTCCACTCTTAGTGATCGACACTCTACTTACCATTATCTTCATACTGACCGGGTACACTGCTCGTTAAGTGTGTGTGTTATTGATAAGTCGGCTAAATATAAATTTAAAACTTGAGTAGGCATTAAAACTGCTAAACCGCAACGACACATCACGCGCATCAAGTTTTTGGCGCCGTTGCCGGGGAGTGAATTGTTATTTTCTGTTAATTTGATTAGTATTTTAATTAGGTTTTTCTTTTTATTAGATTAAATTGCATCATTGTACTATTTTGCATATTTGTTGTATTGTGTGTTATTTGTTTGCTTTTGTTTTTATTTTTGTGTGTTTTATTTTCGTGTGTTTAATTTTTATTTTTATTTTTCGTATTTTTCTGTTCTGCTATCGTTGTACTGTGCTAAATCAAACGATACGGCGCATCTGATCTCTCAGATACGGCGTATTGCGTTTAATTTTTATATACAACGCGTTTAATTAATTCGATACGACGCATCTTTTCCCCAAGATACGGCGTATCTGTTTTTAACAAGAAAATTTTTCTAAGCGATAAAGTAATACGACGCATCTGCTTTTGTAGATACGGCGTATCTGTTTTGATAAAAATTTTTCTAAACGTTAACGCCATACGACGCATCTGCTTTCGCAGATACGGCGTATCTATTATTTTAATTAAAAACAGTTTGCGAATTATTAAACAAATACGGCGTATCGATTTCCGTCGATACGGCGCATCTTACTGAATCAAAAATCTTTTATTTTTAAACGTAACGAAAATACGGCGCATTAACTTTCGTTAATACGACGCATTTAATTTTAATTAGATAAGTTGATTTTTGATTAATTCGATACGGCGCATTCATAAATTCTAAGCGGCGTATCTATTTTCTGAATAAAGTCTGATTTAATTTTAACGATTATAAGATACGGCGTATCCAACTCTTTGGATACGGCGCATCGTCTGCAGATATCAGTGACTTTAATTTTTCGTATTCCGTTTTCGTTATTAATTATCTGATATACTACTTTCTCGAGCATACCCTACTGATATTTTTGTGTTGATTTCAGGAAGTGCATGACCAGGAGTTCTACGAAGAACTTGATTCAACCTTTCGAAGATCCTGAACGAGCCCTACATTCGCTTAAAAGGCTTTTCAACACAAGAAGCTTTGATCTTTCAAGTTCACTCGAGCTTGATTATTTTTCTGAAGAGAAAGAGGAAGTTGAAACAGAAACAATGGGCGAAAACACTACTATGGAGGAATACATGAACAATACCCGTGCTGATTACACTTCAGGAGTTGCTAGACCTAAGTTTGATGACAAGTCAAAATTTGAGTTGAAGGGACAATTTCTCAAAGAACTAAGAGAGAATGCTTTCAGTGGGACGGAACAAGAGGATGCTAATGAGCATGTTGAAAAGGTCCTGGAGATTGCAGATTTGTTTACTACAGAAAGTGTCAATACCGATCAACTCATGCTAAGAATCTTCCCAATCTCACTAAAAGGAGCTGCTAACAAGTGGCTAAGGAATGAACCTGCTAGTTCAATCACTACGTGGGAAGGTTTGAAAAGCAAATTCCTGAAGAGATATTGTCCACCTGCTAAGACTGCTAAAAAGATGGAGGCTATCAATAGTTTCAAGCAAGAGCCTGATGAAACTCTTTATCAAGCTTGGGAACGATTTAAAGATTTATTGATAAAATGTCCTCAACACTATCTAACCCCTATGCAGGAAATAATATTGTTTTATCAGGGATTGGACGTGCCTACAAGACAGATTTTGGATGCTAAGGGAGCTGTACCTCAGATGAGTGCAACTAATGCTAGGAAAGCGATCCAAGATGCTGCTGATCATTCTCAGAAATGGCACGATGGGACCTCTACTAGATCTAAGAGCAGCACTAATTTTGACGGGATTGCTGCTATTCAAGCTCAATTGGATAAAATCAGTAGAGAAATGAAGAAGCGCGATGAAAGAGCGTATGCTGCCCAAGTTGGATGTGAAAAGTGTGAAGGACCTCACTACACTAAGGATTGCCCGAGCAAGAATGAAAGTGAGACGTTTGAAGAAGCTTATTACACCCAATTTGGACAACCATTCCGACCTTCAGGGAGATTTAGGGAAGCTACACCGGGATTCTATCAAAAGAACAACTTCAATCCCGCTTATCAAGAAAGGAGGCAGACTTTAGATGATACTTTAAAGCAAATTATGGCCGATGCTGCTAAAAGACATGAAGAGAATACTGCTATGATCAAGGAAATTCGAGCTTCAACGGACACTACTACAAAAAATCAAGGAGCTTCGATCAAAGCATTGGAACAACAAATTGGTCAAATGAGCAAAGTTCTTCAAGAAAGGGGATATGGAAGTTTACCGAGCTCAACTGAAACCAACCCAAGGGATCATGTCAAGGCCATAAGCACCACTGAAGAAGTCACTCCTAATATACGTAGAAGGTCGATGAATAGTAATGATGGTGCAAGACCCGAATTTTTCCTTAACTCTTCAATCAGCTTAAGGAGACTACTAAAAGAAAAGACAAAAATTGAAGAGGAGATCAAGGCAACAATGAAAGAAGAGAGCCCTGCAACCGACTCAAATGCCTTGCCTCATAAAGAAAGAGACCCAGGAAGTTTTACTCTACCTTGTTCTATTAATAATATATCTTTCAATAATGTGTTGGCTGACTTAGGAGCTAGTGTTAGTGTTATGCCTCTTAAGACATTCGCTACCCTAGGACTAGGAAAATTAGTACCAACTAAATTACTTATTGAACTGGCTGATAAAACAGTAAAACGACCTGAGGGGATTGCTAATAATGTGCTAGTTAAGATTGAGCAATTTATTTTTCCCGTAGACTTTGTTATACTAGACATGCCCGAGGATGTTAAGAATCCTTTAATCCTCGGAAGACCTTTCTTGTCTACTGTCCACGCTAAGATTGATGTGTTTAAAAGAAAAATTTCATTAAGAGTAGGGAATAATAAACTAGTCTATAAGTGCCAAGATCCGGTTAAAAGCATAATTAGAGGTGTTTATGTGCTAGGATTAAGGGAGCGTATGGACCTCGATCTTGAAGCTAGACTTATGGGAGAAACATTGATTCAAAACAACTCAACTAATCCTAATCATGAAGACTTTGAGGAATTCATTGACCTTAATGTACCTACCGAACTTAGACGCGATGTTGTTAGTGATTCTGATGATGAGTGGTATGATTGTGTAGTAATTAATAAACGTAGGAGAATAGTTGAGAAAACGAATTTGAATCATGATGTGTTTATTGAACTACCACCCCACCTTGCTTATTTGTGCCTACATAATAATAAGAATTTCCCGTCTATCATTTTGTCATCTCTGCCCGAAAGGGACAGGACTTTATTTATACAGATATTAAAGAAGAACGGCGTGGAAATTAAGGACGAGCAAGGAGTGTTCAATATTACTGAATTGGCAATGAAGGAGCGCGATGTTTCCGACTCCTTCAATGATCGATACTAAGGAGCTGAACGTGAGTCTAACTTGAAGACTCTGGAATAAAGACAAGTGCTGACCGGGAGACAACCCGGATTTATCATTTATTATTCTGTTTTCTGTGTCGAGTCAGTCCAGGCCGCACGAAGATACGGCGCATCTCAATCCTGAGATGCGACGCATCTCCTGCAACGGTCATATCTTATTTTATTTTTCTGCATTTTAATTTTCGACTTTAAAACTATTTATCAGTTTATTTTAATGCGGCGCATCCCTGGTTAAGGATGCGGCGCATCTTTATTCTGATCCGTATTAATTCCAGGCTCGATACGGCGTATCTTCTTCAATAAGATACGGCGCATCGACTGACCTGATGATTTTCAGTTTTAATTTTTAAGTTTTATTTTTCCTAACTACTAATGTGTTATGCAAGTTGAACCTTTCTTATCTTAGGTGTGTTTTAAAGTGTTGGTGGTATTATAGTTTTCTGAATTTTCTGTGGATACATCAAGTATGAAGCTTTAACGTTCTAATCCACAAGAAAGATGATTTTTGCTCTTACACTAATGGAGGATCATACCGAGCAAATCTCAGGGGAGTTTTTCTGTTCTAATTCTTTTTATTTTCCAGTTTTTAACCTTTTATACAAACAACGAGGACGTTGTTTAACTTAAGTGGGGGGATAGGAGAATTAGAACACTTAACACTTACTTGTCCTAAACTTTTTCAAAAATTATGCTTAAAATGTGCTTAATATATCAAACTTAAAAATTTTTTAGCATGTTTTTGTTTAAGATCTAAGTTACATAACTGCACACATGACGTTATTTTCAAAAATTGTGATTTTTCCAAAATTCACAAATCTATGAGTGTGCCAGTGACTTGTAAACTTTAGAACTTGGCTTGTATACTATTCGAGACCACCATAATGAGTATTATTTATTTAATTGGAATGACTTGTCTAACTTGGTAAAATTCTAGGATTACACCCAAATAGCCTATTATATGTTATGTGTTATTAACTAACTACACTGGTTAGTTAACCCCCGTATAAACCCTTTTGTTACTCTCATTTTTAGAGTAAGATACCCCTAGAAAAACACTCAGAGCCATTCCTTTCGTTTCTTACACCTATGTTTAAAATGTTTCGTTACACCCTTACACCTTAGCCTACCCTGTAGATTAAAGTCCGTGGTTGGTTAATTGCTATAGGCAGAGTGTGTTTCCTTACATTACCTGTGTTCGCGTGCGTAATTCATTATATATGGTTAGTTCGGGAAATTGCATAATGCAATTGGAGTGAAAGTAAATATTGTATATTTTAGAATTTATTTTTCGTGTGTTTACTACTTTCACTATTACCATTATTTCTGAAGTTATGAAAAGTATGAAAAAATTATCCGGAAAGAAAGTTGTAGTGATGTGGTGAAATTTTACACATCTATGTTTAAAAAAAAAAAAAAAAAAAAAAAAAAAAAAAAAAAAAAAAAAAAAAATAGAAAAAATGAGAAAAGAAAAAGAAAGAAAAAAGAGTTGGATGTTTATTTTAAGCCAACGATGTAAAGTTATGTAAGTGGTTCATATGGCCACTATTTGTTGTACTATATCTATGGATTGAATGGGAATTGGCAGTTATGGGAACGCCAATTAAGGTTTATTCTTTGATTAAGATCTTGTTGAGTATAATTCGTGTCTACCTAAAGCGTGTGTTTCAAGTGTTAAAGCGTGAGTTATTCAATGATATGAGTCTTATTCATGGGATGGTTGGGATAGTGATTAACCACACTTAGGATTTTAATTTATTTGTTTTGTTTATTTTTTATTTTACACCAATTTATATCCCAAATATTATCCATGCCCTTTATTATTCTTTATCCAACCGAACCTTTGATTTATTGAGATTGGGGATTTGAGCAATCTTAAGTATCGTAGTCGTGGATTCGGCTATGTATTTATGATTTTGTCGCCCTTTTTGATATATTATTATTGGTGAAGTTTGGACCTATCTTTAGCCTATTCGAGTTAAGGATTTGAGCAATTGCAAGTATCGTGTTCGTGGATTCGATCATGTATTTGTGATTTTGTCGCCTTTTCTGGAATTTGAGATCGATAGTGAAATAAGAATAATTAACCCTTAAGCCTAAAAACCCTTTTTACCGCTTTAGACTTGTTATTCCTTAGCTTTAGTGGTGGAGATGTGTATACTTGCCAAGCTTATGATAGAATATTCGTCGCGACTGGACAGTTAAACGATTAGATTTGCTTTTATCGACTTATTTTATTTTACTTCTAATTCGTTAAGTGTTTAGTTGTGTGATTATGAAATAAACGAATACATGCTTAAATATAAAAATAAATCCTAACATCTTTTAGGATACATTTTCATGAGATTTAATCTAAGGTTTACTTGGGGACAAGTAAAGTTCAAGTGGGGGGATATTTGATGAACTCAAATAAGTACATTTTATTACTATCATTTATCCTATTAATTTGACTTGTTTTACTATATTATGTATGAGGATTGATACTTAATCGTTTACTTTTGTAATTCTCAGGTAAAAACAAGCATTTGGTGAAACTTGGCGATTTTGGACTAATAATGGAGCAAAACGTGCATAAAGTGAAGAGTCTACTGAAATGAAGAAGATCAAGACTAATCTGCTCCAGATGCGCCGCATCTTACTATCAACATGCGCCGCATCTATATCAAGATGTCACCAGATACGATCCAAGATACAAGAGGACATGCGCCGCATCTAATCATGGAGTTACGCCGCATCTTCTGGCGGTGTACGAATATTCCTGAATATTATAATCTTGGACCCCACGCGAAGTTACGTACATGCGCCGCATCTACTTAAGTAGATGCGCCGCATCTTCCCTCAGACACAAACTATAAATACCCCGTAGACCAGACGAGAAAAAAGAGTTCGAAACCCTAAAACCGAAGTTCGGACAGCAGAGCAAAAGGACGAATTCAGTCAAGAGGCAGCACAAGACACACCCAAATCGAAGATACAAGAGCTGTAAGAAGGTGCTGCATGTATTTAATTCATTAAGTAGTTTTGTTTTATTGTTTTAGCAAACTTTAATTCATCAAGATTGGTGGCTTGTGTAATGTGGCAACGGAAAGATTGCACTCCCTTAAAACTGCTTTCTCATTAATTAAAGTTTATATGTTGATGTCTTTGGTTACTACTTATTAGTGCATTGATAACCTCTGTGTTTATTAGTGGCTTGCGGGCATCCGACTGCGGGACAAGATGTGGCTCCCACGGTTGTTTCTAAATTGATCACTTAGGAATAACTTTTAGACATAAGTAATCATTAAGGGTTTACTCGCCGATAAGAATAGGACCAACGAGAAAGGGTTAATTACATA
Organism: Artemisia tridentata subsp. tridentata; assembly: GCA_021014915.2. NCBI lineage: Eukaryota > Viridiplantae > Streptophyta > Magnoliopsida > Asterales > Asteraceae > Artemisia > Artemisia tridentata. The sequence goes on along the minus strand of CP139502.1, from coordinate 57,875,961 downwards.
CACTTCATATAAAGCTATCAATAAAACAAGTGACAATCTACTTAATCATAAGGACAGCCCTCTTATTGTCTCAAGTATCTATCTGTGTACGTGTGTGCTACTTGCTGATTCGTGCCTATTGTTTATTTTAGTATTTAATTGCAAACAAAACTGTGCCAGTCTCTCAGGCTGAAACCCCCTTGCGTTAGGATATTAAAATACTGATTAGATTAACGAGATTATACGTTCCACTCTTAGTGATCGACACTCTACTTACCATTATCTTCATACTGACCGGGTACACTGCTCGTTAAGTGTGTGTGTTATTGATAAGTCGGCTAAATATAAATTTAAAACTTGAGTAGGCATTAAAACTGCTAAACCGCAACGACACATCACGCGCATCAAAGGGCTTATTTGCTTATATTTTAGCTTATAGCTTTTCAAAATTAAAAATAATAATTAAAAAAGAGTGCGTTTGGTTTTTGTTCAACTCGCCCAAAAGGAAAATAAATATAGGCGAGGCCTTACGATGTTTTTACTACGTTCTTAATCCTTTTAATAGTTTGTTGGGTGATCTTTTAAATGGTTCAATTTCTAAGTTCTGAATGGTTATGGTTTGTTCACAATAATTATTCAAAGAGGGGGTTTGGGCGTTTTAATAAGGGTGGTTTGGTTTCAGTTAACGACAAGCCCAAAAAGGAATCAAATAACAACGAGGCGAGACCAGGTTTTGACGATGCTTTTGTTCCTTTAAATACTTTGCTGTAAGGTCTATAAGATGGCAAAATTCCAGAATTTATAGAGTTCTTTTGATAGTCGTAAAAATTATCCAAAGTGGGTCGATTGGAGCATTTTCTCAGTAAAGAACAGAAAGGAAAAACATTTTGGTTTTCGATTTTTAAACTTATGGCCAGATCTTTTTAGCATAGTAACATGATTATAAATTCATTTAGTTCATCCCTTAAAATTTTTTAAGGCCCATTGCTTGGAATTATGTCAAAAAAAAAAAAATAATAATTATGGGTGTTTATTTGTGGTTCGACAAAAAGAAAAAGAAAGGGATTTTATGGTTTTTGATCTAAGCTACCTATTAGAACTTGATTAATGGCTTATTTAAATGTATTCTAAGTTTACAAAAGAAATGAAAAAGGACTAGATTACTTACTTGTGTATTAATTCGACTAATAGGGTTCTTAGGACAAGTTGGCTTTGACAATGAACACCAAGGTTTCTCCTCCTTCTAGGCCTGTCCAATCTCCTTCCTAGCTTCTAATTTGACCCTTGATCAATAAATATATGAGTGTGGTGCTGTTTGGTGGATTTCGAATAAGGGTTGAGTGAAAAGAAGAATGTGTGTGTCGATTTATATAGGGGAAAGGATTTAGGGCTTTATGATCCTTCTAGTCACCATGTCTAGAGAAGAGAGACATGGTGAGGCGGTGCATGGAAGTTTTTGTGGTGCCATGTGAAGAGGGGTGATGTGTTTCTACCCTAGACCAAAGATTTTACCTACCAATTTAACTATGGTAAATATCAATGAAACAAGATGATGTGTAGTTATTTGAGACCTCATAAAAGACTTATGGTGCAAAAATTTCCTAGGAGTAAGTGTGGAATGGCTTGGTTGATCCTTGGTTAAAATCGAACTAGGAAAGTTTTAGGGAATTCGAATGGCTTTGGTCGTTTGTACATGGGCTATAGAATGTTGTACCTAGGGTTTTAGTGAAGTAAAAATTTAGTTTAGGGTTTACTTTGAGTATTTATGGGGTAGAAAATAATCTAGGGCTTGTTTGATTAATATAAATGTTGAATTGTTAAGAAAAAGAGAAGGAATTTGAATGGTGCTTTAAAGGGTTGTACCATAGGCTAGTTAGGGTTGTACTAGGGTTTAGGGAATATGGAAAATATATTTTTAATTTTTAGTTAGGTTAAATTAAATATAAGTTAATTTAATTAGGTTTAAAGGTATATAAATGTAGTTTTTAGGTTTTTATGCTTTAATGACTTGTATCTTAGATTTAGCGACTTGTACACTTAGTTTGAATGTTGTAAAAATATAAGGATTAGGGTTTGTGCAAAATAACCTTGTATTGTGTGCTTCAAAGTGAGTACACTTAGGTTTATAATGAGATTTATATAAATATTTAGTTTTCATGCATAAATGACTTGTACATGAGCTTGAAAGATTTTATATTTTGTAGAAAACATGTTACTAATAATTAAGGTTTGTGATTTGATCACATAAAATCATGGTTTGGTGAATTTAGGGTTTGTATCGGGAGTTAAAGTGAAATTAGGGTTTCTGTGCTTTAGAAGCTTGTACCTTACTTTGAATGAGTTGTACTTTAGCGTTTTAGGGTTTAGTTACTCATAATCATAGTTATAAAAATTTAGGGTTTTGTGAAAACTCTATTAGATAAGAAACGTTTAATTTGCACGTTTAATAATCGTATGTTAATGAATTAACGTAAAGTGGCAAATGAAATATCGTAGGATTTTATACTTGACATATATAAATGTTTATGTGAAATAAACATTAAGTAAGTTGGTGTTGGTCCGCGTGAGATCATGTTTATCGAGGATGTGAGTTACGTCACATTAAATAGTAGTTATGATCAGATAAAAAAAAATTATACGTAGAAAAAGGATAAGTATTCTTTATATAGAATATGTAATTGTTTATTACAACGTGAAATTTTTACAGTGGTTACAGTAGAAGTTGTGGAAACTATATTAGAGGATCTTGATGAACCTACTAATTATAGGGCTGCCATTGAGAGTCCTGAAAACGATAAATGGGTAGTTGCTATGAATGGGGAAATGCAATCCATGAAAGACAACAATGTCTGGATTGAAGTAGACCTTCCTCCCAATGCCAAGGTAGTTGGAAGTAAGTGGCTCTTCAAGAAGAAAACTGACACGGATGGCAAGGTACACACCTATAAGGCCCGTTTGGTAGCTAAAGGCTTTACTCAAACATATGGTGTCGACTACGAGGAGACCTTTTCTCCTGTAGCTGACATTAGGGCTATTAGGATTCTCATAGCCATAGCAGCATACTATGACTATGAGATTTGACAAATAGATGTCAAAACCGCCTTCTTAAATGGTCGCCTAGATGAAGACATCTATATGACGCAGCCTGAGGGGTTTGTGAATCCAAAGTTTCCAAACCGAGTATGCAAACTTCAAATATCCATTTATGGATTGAAGCAAGCATCAAGGCAATGGAATAAAAGATTTGATGAAGAAATCAAAAGGTTTAGATTTACTCAAAATCTTGATGAGCCATGTGTATATCACAAAGCTAGTGGGAGTAATGTAATTTTCCTTATCCTATATGTTGATGACATATTGATCATTGGAAAAGATATTCCAAGTTTGCAAAAGTTTAAGGCATATCTTGGAAAGTGCTTTTCTATGAAGGATTTAGGAGAAGCTGCATATATTATGGGGATCAAGATCTATAGAGATGGATCAAGGCGGTTAATTAGATTAAGTCAAAGTGCTTACATTGACAAAATATTAAAGAGATTCAATATGCAAAATTCCAAGAAAGAATATTTGCCAATGGAAGTAAAACATGGATTGAGCAGTAAGTTATGTGCTTCAACACCTGCAGAGGTGGCATACATGAGCAAAGGTCCTTATGCTTCGGCTGTAGGATCTATTATGTATGCGGTGAGATGCACAAGGCCAGATGTGGCGTTCGCTCAAAATATCACCAGTCAATTTCAACAGAATCCAGGTGAAAAACACTGGATTGCTGTTAAACATATTCTAAAGTATCTTAGGCATACGAAAGATATGTTTCTTGTGTATGGTGGAAATCCAGCTACAGAACTTGATGTAACAGGTTACTGTGATGCGTCCTGGCAATGTGACAAAGATGATGCGAAGTCTCAGGCTGGTTATGTCTTTGTTATCAATGGAGGAGCAGTAGACTGGAGGAGCAAGAAGCAGAGTACAATTGCGATGTCTGCGACAGAGGCCGAATACATAGCTGCTTCAGAAGCTGCAATAGAGGCTGTTTGGATTAGGAAATTCATTTCAAGGCTTGGTGTTATGCCTTCAATTGAATCGCACATTAATATGTATTGCGACAATTCTGCTGCAATCATATTTGCCAATGAACCTGGAGTCATGAAGGGTACCAGACATTTTCAACGGAAGTATCACTATGTTCGACAGCAAGTCAGCATAGGAGAGATTAATCTCTTGAAAGTTCACACAGATGATAACTTAGCTGATCCATTCACTAAGGCTTTAGCTAAAGAAAAGCTTACTGAACTTGCCAATGACATTGGACTTAGATTAGCTAGTAGTTTCATGCATGACTGTGTTTAGTATTTGAATAAAGGATATTGTAAACATTTATTATTTTTAATGAAATAAAGTATTGGTTATGTTTATGTTCATTATTTAATATTGCTGTCCTATATTTGCATGTTTAATCCGTGAATAAATTAGTTATTCTAAATCGTCCGTTGTCAATTAATGATATGGGAATATCATTAAATTAAGACAAATCTGAGTTTTGGTATAATATACTTGAAAGTATATTGATGCGTTGACATGCCAAATTCACATGATATTCAATGAATTGAATATAGGACTTATCCCAAACTACATGATGTTACTTTATGGATGTTGTTATTAAGTAAATCATGAATAGTTATCCTCAGACTTGAGATACCAGATAACTGTTATGAATTGTTGCAAAATTCATAGGTTATGCTTGTAGTCAAGATAGAATTTGTTCCTTCAAATTTATTTTGGAGTTTAATACTGCTGGGCCCCTCGTAGGGTTGACAAGATGTTTGCGTGGCCACGCCCAAGATCTCCCCTGAATATGTTCAGAAGATTTGGTAATCTTGCTCAATCACAAACAACGAGAAACAGAATAGTTGAATAAAGAATGACTTAAATCCATATCTTTATTTAATGTAGTATTAGTAACAAAAGGATAATAATAATGATGAATCATTAAAGGTTTTTCCAGGAGACCTACTCGAGTTGTACTAGAGGCATCGGCGTGTTGCAAGACGCTAACCGATGTGATTACACTATTAAAATATGTCCAAGTGGGAGCTGTTAGTTTTGTGGACATTATTTTAGTAGTCGTATGTTAGGATCGAACTCGAGATCACGGGATTGCACACTTTACGTATGAGAACTAAAGATTAATAATTTTATATAAAATGTTATATTTAATTATTAATTATCACAAAACGTATAACGAACGTTAGTATTTAACGGAAGTGACTAACGATCGTTAAATAAGAAAAGGAAATGGACTAGATTGAAATTGGATGACAAGAATGTTCCGGAAACCCCTTGTGGGTTTAGGCCGATCGGTGGGAAGGGGTTCTAGCCCAATCCTACTCAAACTTGGTCATCAAGTTACTTCTAGTATATAAGCAAACCAAGGGTTATAGTTTTTGATATCTCTTGTGCACACAAACTAATCCCTAAAACGTTTTCTTTCTTTTTTCTCTTGATCGATCGAACTATAACCCTCACTAGGGTCGATTGATTTTTTACTTAAACAAAGTGTTTGGTTTTAAGTTTTGTGATTTATTTACTTGCATAACTTTAGTTTGATTTAGTACGTGTGTACAATAATGTGAATCAAACACATTATTGTTTGATTCTTGGATTGAATTGCAAAATCGGTAAGGGGCAATTCGTGTAACCCGTTTAAAATCTAATTAGGGTTCTTCACTTCTATTGCTTGGATTGATTCTTGTTTTGCTAGAATCATTAAGGTACGTATACATTTAAATTCGATTAATTAATTATGTGTTATTGTTCCTACGCTTCCGCATGTGTTCTTTGATATTATTTTTTTATATATGATTGTCATGATATTATAATTTCAACATACCTTGCGAAGAAAAAAAAAAAAAAAAAAAAAAAAAAAAAAAGTAGTCACACTATGTCCTCTAACACCATGACAAATTTTGTAGTCTGGTTTCATTATAATAAATTAAGTTTTGCTAACAAGATCCTTTATTCTATAGTTAACAACAAACTTTTTGTATTTTGAGTAAAATATTATACAATGTCTGAACACAATCGCAATACTATGTTATAATTTTCTGTTATTTTTTCTTGTGCACATTTCAAATTCGCTATTTTGAATAGCATATAAGCAGAAAAAATGAAATTTGTTTCAAGTTATATCTTTATATTAGCAGTGCTTAAAAAAATATATATATATAAAGTTAGTTGTTAAGCACAATCATTAAAACTATTTTTAACATTTTCTTATTAAATTTACATTTGTTTTACTCAGAGAATTTAGATTAACGAAAGTATCAAAGTATGGGTTATCGAATGGGCCCATGTAATTTTGAGTAACGGGCCCATATGGTTTTACTAAGGTTCACATGTAGGTACTACTATTTTAGACTGGCCCATTTCGTTTTGTCCAAGATCCCATATACATCTTTTTCTTCAATTCAGCATCTTACTTGTAACTTTTTGCTCAATGTATTGTTAATGCATATAGGTTTTGTTAAATTGCTATAATCTTTATCTTATACTGTACAGGTATTGGTCATGGTTTCTTAACTAAGTTGAGACACAAAAGTAAAATCTTAGGTTAATTCTCCATAAATCTCATTATGATTAAGTCAACGTATAAATACATCACAATGTCTTTGAAAATAAGCAAGCTAAAGCCATGTGAGCTAGGCCCGAACCAATACTAATGACAAAATATGGGTTTAGGCAAATATCGGCTAATAAACTCGCAATTTGAATGAGAGGTCGTCGTACATTCAAATTGGAGGGAAAGTCAAGAAACAAGGCAGGCGATAGTCCTTTAGTAAATATATCTGCATGCTGCAAACACGAAGGAACGTGACAAACTTGTTCCGAAGCAACAGAATCACGAACAAAGTGGACACTAATCGCGATATGTTTGGTACGTTGATGCTGAACTGAATTGGTAGACAAATACAAGACACTAACATGTCTGTACTTTCACAATAATAGTAGCAGTAAACAAAGGAGAATGCAACTCTCGTAACAGATGCGAATCCAAGCAGTTTCCGCAACCACATTGGCCACGTCACGAACTCCGCCTTAGCACTCGATGAGAGTTCGAGACAGTGTCACCTAACACAAGCTATGTGGGCTAGGCTCGAACCAAAAGTGTACTATCAGTGTATCGTTAACAAGACATCCAACATACATCGAAACAAAAATGTGTCGTCAATAATACCTCATTTCATTAGCTTATAAAAGTTGTTGTAAATCGCTTAAAGTATGCTAGTAAAAAGCAAGGCATGTCCTTGTTTATATTTTAGGCAGTTCCTTATAAAAGTTGTTGTATGTTTTCTAAGTTTTGTTCGATATTACGTTAGGTCTCGGACCTGCCTTGGCTATACACAAGTTCCTCCTCGGTTTTGAGGGTGTTGGAGATTGTTTATCGAGATTTCTTATCTGTTTAACTGTTGATGAAATAAGCTCTTTTGAGTAAGAAATTTCAAGTTGCATATATTAAATCGCTCATTTCATAAAACAATGACTGTATAAGCTGTTGAAATAAGCAATACCATAACACTTTTTTTATTCAAATGATATGAATCATCTATTCAATTATATTATTTTGCTACTGCATCATTTTCTAATCAAATGATCAGCTTAACAATAGACAATATCCATCCTTCTGTATGATCTTGTAGATACAATTCCAAAAACTATACGCGAAAAATCAACTAAAAAATCAGGACTTGATCACCCCGAGCAGACTTGACTGAATCGATACCATATGTTTCACACCACCAATATGAAGATTATGTTCACCCATTGGGATTCTTCGAATCCCAGACTTGTCAACAACGCTTAAAAACTTGCACACGTGAATATTTATAGGCACCCTAAGCTGTGTTCTTGCTGGTACATGCACTTTCGCGAATGCAACCAGCTGTTTATGTGGACCCCAGTGACCAACCGGTGGGGTAGAGTACACGAGCAAAGTGTGTGACCCGTCTTTAGATCCCACGTTCTTTACATCCACTTGTAGACCTATAGATAGCCTGCCACATTTGGCGTGGGTCACTCTTATTGCATTTGTGGTTGAGTTTAGATATTTGTGGCGCCCGTCTACTGGAACTGTGAAAAGTGCAGGAGCGTTAGCTAGTGTATGAACGAATTTTGAGTAGCTAATTCCGTGCCCGAAGGGGTACACCACCGGGCCTTTGTAGAAACGATATGTACGGCCTGGATAACCGGTTGCTTTGTTTGATCTCATGTCCATTGTTGTCATTGGTACCTTTGATAGGTAATCTTGTTTATACCATGTCATTGGTAGCTTTCCTCCTGAAAACATATATATTTATGAATTATAGCATTTTATATAAATTTCGTTTAACGTTTTATGTAGTTCATACGATGGTCAAAGATTTAAAGTGTACCTGGATTATGTGTTCCAAACAAAATATCGGCTATAGCAGTGCCTCCAGCTTGGCCCGGGTAACCAACCCAAACAATTGCACCAATTCGAGGATCCTTTTCAGCAAAAGACACATCAATAGGCCCACCCGACATCAACACCAATATAGTCGGGCCTTTAGAAGCCTTAGCAACTTTAGTCACAAGCTCTTGTTGATACCCCGGTAAAAGCAACCCGTCTCTATCAAGAGATTCTGCCTCTATCGACTGGTCCAAACCCATAATCAACACAGTTGCATCTGCTTGTCGGGCTGCACCCATAGCGTCTCTAATTAAATGAGAATTTTTGCATTTAACGTCTGGGCATCCGGGTTCGTGAATTGTTTTGGTGTATCTTGATATCCCTTGGAGTGGAGTTGTGTATCCACACGCGATACCAGCATAGTTTCCAATCATCGTGACGGTTACATCTGAGTTAGGCCCAATGACAGCAACAGTACGGTGGCGTCTTGGGGATAGAGGTAGTGAAGGGCCATGGTTTTTAAGAAGAACAATCCCTTGTCTTGCTGCTTCGAGAGCGAGCTCTTGGTTAGCCGCGGTGCACATGTCTCGTGGGCCAAGGTTGCCAAAGGGAGCGGTTGTTGAGTCGCCATCAAACATTCCTAATCTCATTTGAACCGCGAGGGTGTTAAATAGTGCACTATCGATGTCAGTCTCCTTTAATAGTCCTCGATCAACTGCACCTTGAGTGTGGATTGCTAGAAATGGCCCGCAGTCCAAATCCAAACCTAAACACACCAAAAATATATATCGTTTAGAATTGATAACTTATTTTTTAGACCGAGTTAATATTTTAAGGGGAATCTTTTTGATTTTATAACCTGCTTTTATAGCATCTGCAGCGGCTTCTTCAGGAGTTGCGGTGTAGTGTTGCTTGTCAAAGTACACTCCAACAGAGTCACAATCTGAGACTATATACCTATTTTTTTGGAAACCATACGAGCAACATCAGATACAGTTAACAAAAGAGAAACAAGTAGTAAATTAAAAGACCTTAAGATGTTAGATTTGATTAGCAACATTGCCGTTTCTATGGCAAACTGTTTTGCAGCTCATGTAATACAGCAGAGGGGAGAAGTTAGAGGTGGCACGAGCGTTGGGCCTGGCGGGTTGGGTAACGGGTCAAAATGGGTACTGGATGAAACTAGTCGTTTTAGTAATATCGGGTTAGTTTAACCCTCAAACACTTTTCTTGTCCATTAAGCTTGTTAATGCATATCACAGTAGGCGGTTAGGGTAATGGGTCAAAATGGGTCCGGTCTGAAACGGGTCACTTTTTAGGACATATGAGGTGACCCTTAAACCAATTTTTTTTGCCAATTTTAAGTTTTATTATCTATCGGTTTGAGCGGGTTGGGCAATGGGTCAAAATAGGTCTGCGCTGAAATGGGTCAGGTTTAGTGCATATTGAGACGGGTTGATCCTTAAACAATATCTGTCCATTCTATCTATTGTTCATTACATATCTTGTCGGTTCGTTGGGTAATGGATAAAAATTTGTTGACGCTGAAACATATCATGTTTAGTGAATACCGGGCCAGGTTGACCCTTGAACACTATTTTGTTCATTTTTTATAAAATCAGTTACTTCAAGATTAACGACGAAAAAAAAAAAAAAAAAAACTGTTCATGAGGTTATGTGCATAAAAATAGACTTTCGGCGACTTTCAACCCATTTGACCCATTGACTTTTTTGCTAACCTTTATATACGACGTATGAAATATAACGCAACCCAAAGACCCAAATTGACCAATTATAAGTAAACGATTTAAAATTTCCACCTAATATACGAAATAGTACCCGTTTAGTCTCCAAGCACCACGAATGGTGTCACGTAGAAGTCTTGGATCAGCACAAGTAGGAATGCCGTTGACTTGATTGTAAGAACACATAACACTCGCCACCTTCCCTTGCATCACACATTGTCTGAATGGTACCTCAAATGTATCCTTCATTTCCTGCTTGCTTACCTACATATTCATAATATTCCATCATTAATTAGTGATGATATTATAATCACTAATATTCTTTGTTTGTTTGGATTAGCCATATTTATTGGCCTTACGGCTTATCAACTTCAACCTAAGGCTTATTTAAGTCAATCTCATAGTCATAAGCCAGAAAAATAAGCTTATGAGCTTTTCCAAATTCAACTAAGTCCATAAGCTCATATAATATGCTAATCTAAACACTATACTCTTACTTGTTTAATTACTCATCTCCTAATTCCACATAATAGCTTTTCATGAAAGCGTGAGAAAATGTGTCAAATCGCACAAAAAAGTATCACACTTAAGCTCAATTTGAATTTTTTGTACCAAACTTTTATTTTATTTTATTTTATTTTATTATTTTTTTTTATATCAAAGTTATTTATTTGTGCAAGGCAAGGTTTTTTCGATTTTTTTGATAGAGATTACCGGTCATAATTTTAACCGAAATAACTTTTACATGCTCAGTTATAATAATATATCTTCTCCCTTATTAAATCAATCACCCGTTATCAGTGAGTGAATTTTTTTTGTGAATTTTGTGAGTGAATCTAGCATTTCTCTTTTTCAAATACTCTTAATAGCTAACATATAAAATTAGGAGAATAAGTATGAGGATAAATCACGATAATATAGCATTTCTTAATAGAGTAATAAAATATGAGCATGTTACTTCGTTAAATAATCGACTTGAGAACCTATATTCACACACATCAAGGTAAGATTCATTAGTTCGACAATGTCAGTGCACCTATTTCCAAATCAAGAATATCAATGCACAGACAAGTTTTGTCACGCTAAAAATATTATCATACGCAACAATGTTAATTACCTTAGCATTAAAATGGAACCGATCAACACCACTCCAATTATCAAGATCATAGGCAGTGTAATGCTTGCAACAAGCTGCCACCTTTAATCGGTCACCAGGTAGGTTACCTTGTAGTCCTCTAACGTATCGAGCCGCGTACTCACCGGCTACTATCGGGTCCTCACCCGGTGTCTCTTGTCCTCGACCCCATCTCGGGTCCCTAAATATGTTCACGTTCGGGCTCCAGTATGTTAGCCCGGCCGCACCTCCATTGTACATTGCTCTAGCTTCATCGGATACGACCTATAGCAATGGTACAAGTTATGCATGTTCGTATTAGATCACTAGGTTAGTGGACGAAGCCCAAAAAGATAATGCATGTCGAATCATGAAACTCAGTTGCATATCATGTTTATTGATCGAATATTTTAATCCATAAAAATCCTAAAAGACCCTATGAGCCCGGTCGCCCTAAACCCTCGACCGGCCTTGAGCCATATCTATCAGCTAATAATACATACTACTGACATTATACTATCAAATAATCATGTTGTGTCTACAAGTTACGCATGTTCATATGTGCATCACATTAATATAATGATATCAATATATCATCAAAAAATCATGTTCAATGCCACAACCTATACCAAAAGATAGGTAATGAAAATAATGTTAACATGATGATATCAACTAATCATGTTGTATCAATGCTAACCTACCCCAACGGTACACGATAAATATCCATGTCCGTACATGCAAGTCACATTGATATAAGAGTAAATTACAAGGATGGTCCTTATGGTTTGTCAAAAATTTCACCTATCGTCCCTCAAACTTAAAAGTTGCATTTATCGTCTCTATCGTTGCCAAAGAATAACATGAATGGTCCCTCAAAGGACCATTCATGTTATTCTTTGGTTTGTCAAAGGGACTATTCATATTATTCTTTGGCAGCGATAGAGACGATACATGCAACTTTTAAGTTTGAGGGACGATAGGTGAAATTTTCGACAAATCACAGGGACCATCCGTGTAATTTACTCTTGATATAAAGATATTAACTAAATTCAACAACTCGGTTATAATGTATTTAATCTGATTTTAGTATCATGCAAACGGACGAGGTTTTTCCTGATGAGGTTATTCAAAGAGGCGAGCCTTTTTTACTCAGATATACGTAACTTCTCCAGTTTAATTCTGGACCGTTTCCGACCCTAACTGGCCAAGTACTTATTTTAGCACAATCTTTTTGCAGAAGAAAGCATCTTGCTAGCTAAGGCTGTTAACTATTTTTGTTGCTAGTGGTGGAGGATATTTTGGCATATTTCTTTTCATAGAAGCTTTTTATATAAAGTTTGATGAGAATAATACATAAAATGACACAAACAGCCTTGGTTCATTTAATTATCCAACCAATCCATGATTGAAAATTTGAAATATAGCACTATGTATGATATATCACTATCAATGTAAATCATAGGAGATATTTATATCATCTTGCATAGTATGATGAAAGCATAATGATAAAATCATACCCGTCCGATTTCTTCCCATAAAGTCGTATTGAACGAAGAAGCGGTCGTAATGACCTGTGGGAATGCGGTGGCGGCAGGAAATGCGCCACCAAACTTCGTTCCCGGACCCACATTTGAGACACCATGAAGTGCCTCAGACCACCACTCATACTCATCCATCCCCAATCTTGGTATCGCAGGTGCATTGTCTACTAACAACCCAAGTTTTTCTTTCAAAGTTAACCTTGCTAGCAAGTCTCTTACTCTAGCATCTATAGGCAAGTTAACCTTGCAAAATGGCAAGTCCTTAACCGCGATATTTCTTGGGTCGCAAGCAAATGGCCTACGCGCATTCAGCGCAGCAGGCCATGAGGTACACAAGATGATTATAACTAGAAGAAAATAGTGAGCTATAGTGGTGGTAGCCATCTTGTGAAAACAAGAGGGAAATGTTGTGGGGTTTATATAAACAATTGTGTCATTCAAGTTTGAGTATGGGCAATATATATATAGGTGATGCAAGAAAACTCACTTTAGTAGTTACTTGTAAAAAGAAAGAAAAACAATAATTGCTTTTGGTGCAAGTTGCTTTCATTAAATATAACAAGATAATAAGTCATGCTTTTTAATGGAGGGTTTGGTTTTTCTTTGTTTTACGGTACGAATTTTTGTTAAATTAAAGTAACAATTAATAATTCTAGCGTAGAAAGACTAAAAGTAGATACCAATCACCTAACGTTTGCCGAAACCATATGAGACAAAGGTAACAACAAAATTGAAAAGGTGTTATGTTTAATGGCAAATCTATTAATAGAAAGTTGATCACAGTCGAATTTAACCCTATTGTATCTACTAGGTTGAGCACCTAATGTCAAAAAGCAACTTGCAATAAAATTTATGAGAATCCGCAACAAATAGAAATGCAATGTTCATGAAAATTTTAAAAATTTGCTAACAACAACTTTATGAGTTTTGTTTAAGCACTTTTTAATTAACAATCTTTCTAAAATAAAACTATCATTCTGATAAATACATGATTTTAACGCCTATAGTAGTAAACGAGTTTTAATAAAGTATGAATTAATATCAAGTGTCGAAAAATGTTTTTTATCATCAGACATATGCAACGACCCGCTTATCATTTAACGCAACATACTAACCATCTATAGTTCAAGTAAATGCTTTGTTGTTGTCAATGATCAAATAAAGTAAACAATAACATGATAATCGGTATGAAAGAACGAGTGAACATCCTTAACTATTCTTGGATCACTTTGGATGATAAGTTCAAACAGTATTGAGAGTTGCCCATTCATCAAAGATATGATCTTATCTTAAACGTAACGATTGAAATAAGAACAAAAAGAAGAAATTCGATTTCGAGTTTATGTCCATACTTCGAACGAGTTTAACGAATATTGGTGAAAGTGAAGGAAAATGTTGATCATACAATGAATGCCACGTGGCACTATGTGATTTGTAGTTAAAGGTGGTGAGCATGGGCCCATATTTTTATAACAGTAAACAAAGGTGTACTAGGTTATTACAATGTCAAGTTGCTAAAAGATAGGATTATCTAGAAAATATTTTTACAAATATCTAGTGTGACAAAGTAAGGTAGGTTTAATGGTAGGACCTATATTGACAGTCTTGGTATATTGATCATGTCCGAATTGTGAAAATCATTTTGCAGCGTCTAATCATGGACGGACCCACATTGGTGCCGGGTGTGGCACGGGCTACACCCTTTTTCAGGTCACGAAGTGTAAATTTTTTTCGAAAATTGTCATTTCTAGATAAGTGCAACCCCCAATAAATTTTTTTGCTATTTTCATTTTTTATGGTGCAAAGAGAAAACACATGTCGAAACAAAATGTAACTGAAATAATTAGAGATAGAAACATATATTAAAACATCAACATCTGATTAATGATTCGTGGTTAAATGCATAACTTTAATGACTTTCTAAGTTTGTTCTAGCAATTCTTTATAGTACACTTTTTGTTTAGCCTAAGATATAAGAAATAAATAGCCCGCTATTGTCGAAATCTCTTCAAAAACGAGATCAAAATATTGTAGAGGCGGTTTCAATGATTTAAGGAACAAAACAAGCATTGGTAAGACTTAGAACAAGTGGATTTGATGCATTTTTGAAGACAATGAATTGTGTTTGTGAAAAACATGATATCGTAGTATTGAAGATGGACGAAATTTGTGTTGCTAAAAGAAACCGAGTAGCTGGCATAAATAATCGACGCTATTTTGAGATTGATATATTTAACACAGTTTTGGATATGCAAATACAAGAGTTTGGAGATCGATTTGGTGAGATAAGCACCGACTTGCTTATTAACATGTCAGCTTTGAGTCCATGTGATTCATTTACGATGTTTGATGCATCAAAGCTAATTACTTTAACTACGTTTTATCGAGATGATTTTACGGATGCGGATAGGTTTTCTCTTCGGCGGGAACTTGATCTCTACTATGAAACTGTTATTCAGGATGCAGACTTTATGAAGTTGAAAGGAATTGTCGAGCTTGCTACGTTGATGGTGACACGAAAGAAGCATATTTCTTTTCCTTTGATCTATAAGTTATTGAAGCTTTCTTTAGCCTTACATGTGGCAACCGCAACCGTAGAAAGATGTTTTTTGGCAATGAAATTGATAAAGACAAATCTCCGCAACAGAATGGGTGATAGTTATATGAATGATGCTTTAATTTGTAACATAGAAAAAGAACTATTTGCGAAGGTTACAAATGAAGACGTGATGAAGCGCTTTCAAGGTTCGAAACGTCGAAGAGGTCAATAGTAAGAGACATGGTACTTTATTGACTAGTTTTTCATTTTTACAAATTATATAACGTTAATATTTTTTATTTTTTTTGGTATTTACGAAAAAAAAAATTGTGCAACACCCACTTGAAAATCCTGAGTCCGTCCCTGAAAATCATTTTGCAGCGTCTAATCAAAAAAAGCTTTGTGTAAAAGCTTATGCGCCCATTTGCACATGTTTAGTTTTTTACATATAAAAGTTAAAGTTAATTAATATTAAATTTTTATTTAATCAAGATAATTTTAAAGTTTAATTAATGTTCACTGCACGTATATTTTGCTTTAAAAAAGGCTTGTATGTTTATTAATTACACTTTACGGTGTGATCAGTTAGCACATATTAGCAAAACTCTTTTTACACTTATCTTGTGTGACAAGTTTATATGACACTAGTTGATAAGAAGGCCGCCAATGACTTTTGATTCAATTATATACAGCTAAATTTTTGTGCAAGCAGCAACCACGATTTTGGATGCACTAGATGATCTAACAAAAAAAATGCCCCTTTCAACAAACAAATATCTTTTGGTGGTTTGTAAATAAGTCATGGTGGTTCACCCTCACACCATTATTTGTTTTTATAATATACAATGTTAAAATTTGATGAGATAAACTTCAAATTACATGTTCAACGGAGATTCTCTAACGTTGTTGTTGTGCATTTTCTTGAAAACAACAACACAACAATATAGAATCCCACCATATGGTATATGCGAGAGGCATAAAGTATGGAGAATGATTATAGAAATGAATGTAACAATAATTATCTTAATGACCACAATTTCAAACATATACGGATTATAAACGTAAAGTTTCTAAAAAATTGTATGTAATTAACTCAGGCTAAAATGATATTTTGGAGAGCGCGCAAGTATTATCAAAAATGAGTTAAGGGGGTTGGCAACGTATTGATTATGAGCACGGTATGGGATCCATACCGTGCGGTAACACCGGCGCCTGTAACACGGTATCAATCACGGTATAGATTTTGCGGGATCATAACACGCACGGCATAAATTGGAACGTTTGGAAAAATTTGAACGTTGGAGCATTAAACATCCACGGTATGGATTTTGTAGTGTGGTATGGTGATGCCACTAAAATTTGGAAGTGTGATATGAAAAAATAAGGGAATGAGGTGGCATATAGGGATTGGTTGGGAGTGAGAGATGAAATTTTGGGTGAGTGATCCATTGCAAACGCCCTTAAGGTTGAGAAATATGTTGTTTAAAACTGAAAACTCTTAAGAGATTTTCTTAATGGCTTATATTGTTACAAAATAAATTTTTAATAGCTAAAGTAAATAAATAAAAAGCCCGTTTACTACCATGTTAACTAGTTTGGCGTGCTACTAAGGATGAGCAAGACCGTGCGTATGTCATATTTGCTTCTACATGTTGGTCCTTTGGCGATTTAAGAACAAGGTCGTTTTCAATTCTCAAGTTATGAGAATTAGTGACTTGTTTGATAGCATCCGTCCTTTTTTCTTTCTCTTGGTTAAAATTTAAAGGCAAAATTTTAGTTGGACTAATTAGCTTAAAATCCCTTTGTAATTGTTAGCGTCTTGCTAGTAATTTTTTTTTCCTCCTAATAATACGCCGCCGTTCCAAAAATAAAAAATAAAAATAATAATAAAATAACTAGTTTGGCCTAGTCATGGAGTCAATTTAATACTGTAAGTCATTTTTTTATCCACCCAAGAATTTTTCATGTCATCTGCTATTGTCAAAAGCTTCGACTTTTTTAAAAGCGAAAATTAATGTGTTGCTCATATACACGAGTGATTGTCTTGCAGAACCCAAGATTTTCTTATATTTCAAAAATGCCCAAGCATCTCGTGTATGTATATACCCGAGTCTTCCCGACATGACGTGACACATTATCATTGGTCGAAAGAAAAAAAAAAAAGCCAAAAGCATCTCGTGTATATATATACCTGGATCTACCTGACATGGACGTGGCAACTTGTCATTGGTCGAAAAAAAAAAAAAAAAAAAAAAACCCCTAGCAACATCTCGCGTATGTATATACCCGTACCTACCCGACATGACGTGGCAAACTATCATTGGTCGAAGAGAAAAAAAAAAACTTTATAGGGAAAAATCGTGCAGTAACAATCATCACCACAGACGTAGAAATACATCCATTTATGCATGTATACATCCAGGCATCTACAAACACACACACAATGATATTGGTATACATAAAAGCAAGTGAGCTAATTCGTTGAAAAACTGGAAAGTCGAAATACACAAACTGGAAATTCAAATCTTATGACGTTAACCATGATCAGAGGGCTACAAGTTGACTTTAGCGTAAATAAAAATACACAAATTCAAATCTTATCACGTCAAACATGAGTATGGTTGCAACAAACAACACGAACCTTAGAACCATGCTTTGTAGAGAAAACAGAAGTAAACACTTCTCCAAACTTTGCTGGCTATGAGAGGAGCAATCACAGCCCAAAATCCGATTATGAATCCAAGCACAATGCATGTCGGGTAGGTACGGGTATATACATACGCGAGATGTTGATAGGGTTTTTTTTTTTTTTTTTTTTTTTTCTTCGACCAATGACAAGTTGCCACGTCCATGTCGGGTAGATCCGGGTATATATATACACGAGATGCTTTTGGCTTTTTTTTTTCTTCGACCAATAATAATGTATCATTGTGCCACGTCATGTCGGGAAGACTCGGGTATATACATACGCGAGATGCTTGGGCATTTTTGAAATATAAGAAAATCTTGGGCTCTGCAAGACAATCACTTATGTATATGGGCACACAGTAATTTTCACTTTTTAAAATTATGTTCAATAATTGATCTTGCACAGTTGCACTATTTCTTATTAATCTAATGTAACATGAACCCAGCGACGAGACTTTTAAAGAGGACCGACAAAAAATTTGGTTCTGTTTTTAGTGAAAGCTGGTAATAAATGGGGCCAAATTATTGGTTCCAGTTGCTAGGTTTTTGTGACAGTCGTGGTATATATTGATCATGTCTGAATTGTCAAAAGCCATTTTGCGACGTCATATTTAACGAAAGCTTTGTGTGAAAACTTACATATATAGCAATACGCAAGCATTGCAATCAGAGAAATATATAATACTAACTAATGAAACCTAAAATCTTATACCGTTATTATTGGAATATTTGCAAAACCGACAGCAAAGATTACATTTAGTTCCAACTTTACTTAATTTCGGGGCATATTGCTAAACTAAAACATTTATTTTATGAAATGACGAGATTGTCTTCAATTTAAATACGAACTATCAGTTATACAATTGGCTGCAAAAAAACACTCTCTTTTTCATGCAAATTACACCATCATCGTCTTTTGATCTCATGTATATGAAAAATTCTAAAGATTTTTTTATCAAACAAATTACGCCATAAAATGTAATTTTTGATCTTCTTTAATTTGATGTTCATTTTGTTATTTTTTTGTTAAAGTATTTATTTTTTACTTTTATTTTCGTAAAATGTCGTAATATACTTGTACTGGAAGATTTTGCGTTTTATAACTTAAAAAAAAAGAAAAAGAATAACATATTGCGAAATATTACTATATTAATTCATGTTTTTGCTCTCTTGACACAATTTCTCTCTTCTGACGCAATTTTTATTACTTTGTTAATTAATATATACTTAATTAATATATTCGATGTAGTAATATTTTTCTCAATTTATATCATTCAAATTTATTAAGAATTTATTGCGAAATTCAATTAAAAACTTTTAATTTTTTTATATTTTACATAAAACATCTATATATTATATAAAATATATAAAAGGTAATAACTAAAAGTATTAAAAAATTTATTTAAAAAAAATCTTAAAATTTAATTTTTTTTCATTTGAGATCAACTTTGTCCATAAACAAATTAAAAAAAAAAATGATTCTTAAATTTTTAAAGTTTATAAAATCATTTCGTAATAGGTATTAGTTGCGATGCGTACGAAACAAGAAGCATCGAACTGGAAAATGAATGAACAGGCAATGGTGTAAGAGTGCTAGTTTTAGAAATATATCACAATGTTGAGTCAAATTGAAAATAAGTGTTATCTTTGATGTTATTAGAACTAAGAGGATCAATTTTTTTTACAAGTTTGTTGTTTTTATTTACTTATTTATTTATTTTTCAAATGACATGATACTAGGATATCTTATTTCTTCACGTCAAGGTTAAGAGATCTTTTACTGCTAAATATGTATGAAATGATGAAGATCATCTGAAAAAGCGACATGAAGTAGACTCCAACGCTTGAAGTTAGAGTCCTGGTCGCAATTCATCCGTATTCATTCTGAAAGAGGAGCAAGAATAAAAAGCTATGTCATGTACGTGATCGTTAATTTTCCACATAAAATCGGTTGAGACACGTAAGTTTGTACGTTATCCATCCCACTTTAAAATTTATAACATTCGACACGTTTAAAAAGCTATGTCGCATAGGTGATCGTTGTAAGATTATAGAGACAACATGTAAGAGGGAATGATGTGTTTATTATTTGATGATTTGATACATACAATATATATGGTATTTATATAGTATACTTATAAACTATTTAGGGTAAATTACAAATCACCCTTAATTCTAGCTAATCAACATCAACAACTAATTTGCCAACTCAGTGCATATCCATAGCACACGATTACAGCTAACAATCGCAAAGTTTCCACTTGAGACACGTAAATTTGTACGTCATCTGTCCCACTTTAAATTCTTGATAGATATAAATTTGTACGTGATTGATCAACTTCGATCTTGAGATTGTTCTTGGCAACTTCTATATATTTTACTTGTTACAAAAAGAAATAAATATATTATGCATGCCAATTTTACAGACAATCCGTGTGACAGGTTTTTTGGTAGGACCTTTAATAATAATCGATTCAATAATACACTAGCTCCACTTGCAAACGTAATGGTGAAAATAATGAAATAAGTATCTCTTGTTACTTCACGTAATTTACCACTATTAAAGTGATCCAATGGTAATAAATCTAATGTCCGCATAAAAGGGTTAGGGTTCAAACTAACATGTACAAATTTTGGCAAATGCTAATGTTATTGAAAATATAATATTGGTGGTAAATTTTAACTTTACTTGGATGATCTATATATGTTTCAGTAAAAAGTATTATTGGAAAATGGTGTTATTAGGTTTTATGGAAACAAGCAGAAAAACAATGGTTACGCAAAGTAGAAGGCTTGACTTGGAAGAGATGTTTACTTCACCAACCAACCTTCACTTCACTTCACTTCATTTGCTTCTCATCCAATCCATCCTTTTTGTTCCACAATCATTCTTAGATCGAACTCATTTGTGGATGTTGTTAAGTTGTTAATAACTTAATGAAAAAGTTAAAATGATATGTTAGGCTAAACAAGAAGTCTAATACAATTACAACAAGAACATAACGAGCGACATACGTAGTTTTAACGTGATAGAAATGCATCTACAAGCATGAACGGCGTTGTTATTTCTGTTAGTGGACTTGTATTTGTATTAGTATTGATTTAAGCTCAAGTTAAAGTATTATGTTTAGTCATTAGTATATGGGATAGGTTATCCCCACACGTACCCCAAAAATACAAACCGTACACTAGGGGTGTTCATCGGTTCGGTTCTCGGTTAATTGGTTTATTCGGTTCGGGTTGTTCGGTTAAAAAAAATATTTGTGACCGAACCGAACCGAAGTTCGGTTCGGTTATGGTCAAAACCGAAAACCGAAATTTTGTACTTGAATATTGAACAACATTTATATTTGCTCTAATATTGAACCATAACAGTCTTGCATACACATATTGATATGTATGTCAAATGATTAAACCTAGAGAATAGAACATACATCATCCAGATACATAAACTTTCCTAAGAAATAACTAATCATAGCACATGACCCCATGACGGTATGCCAAAATATATGCAAAACGACATACCTAGACAAGTTTTAACATCTATTGAACACAAAATACCCTAACATCATAGGACCTAGGTTAGTCAAGTTATATTTTTTTAATTAATATATAAAAAATATTAAATATTAATTATAATTCGGTTTTCGGTTCGGTTCGGTTCGGTTTTTACCAATTCGGTTCGGTTAAGAATTCGGTTCGATTCGGTTTCGGTTTTCGATTACTGTGGATATTACCCGATCCATGAACACCCCCCTACCGTACACCCCCTAATTTTTGCATTTTTTTTTTATTTTTGTTTTATTTTTATAATTTTGTTTATATAAAAAAAACTATAAACCTGAAAGTGCGGAACAAAAAATATAAAGTTTAATAAGTCAAACCTTAAAACTGTTAGAAATACGGAAAAGAAACTGACAAAAAACTGTGATATAATGTAAACAACATCCTATGGGTGTTTGTATAGTAGAGGCCTGGGTCATATGTAATGTCAATGATTAATTAATGAATGTTATGGTTTACATGGTATCGAGCCTAAATCCCTAAAAACCTATAGTTTTTTTTTTTTTTTTTTTTTTTTTTTTTTTTTTTTTTTTTTTTTTTTTTTTGGTTTTTTTCGGTTTTTTTCGTCGACATCTAAAACTTTTCGGTGACTTTGAGTTATTAATTGGTTGGGTCCCGTATAATAATATGCCTCGTTAATGTTAATGTGAAGGTTACAGTTTGACCATGTGATTATTATGTTTAGATGCATGTGGAGTTAATTTCAATTGGCGAATGATTTATTTCTTTGATTGATTTTCTTCCTTCCTTATTGATTCTCTTTTTATTGGTTGCAACAAGTTCTTTTCTTGCAACAAGTCAAAACTTGGTTATCTTTTAATCGAGTGCAACAACAGTCGACTTTTATTTTTGGTTGTCTTTTAGTCAATTGTTAATTCGCTTTTTATTCATTCCACCTTTCGTTCATAATGGCGAACCATGTTCCCATCATTCTTACTCTATCACCTACCGATAAACTCTATGTCGTTAACCAAATTACTAATCAAATTCTCATTAAACATGATGTGGACAAAGCAAACTATGTTGCGTGCTGTCACTTCTTAAAAAATCATTGAAAATTTTGATGTGTTAAAACACATCACGGGTACGACTTCTAGGGCAACTAATTCTGCTCCTCGAATCGAGGAATGGCTAAAAGCGGACTCCATAGTTAAATCTTGGATTTTTCTAACCTCATCCGAAACCCTTCCAAGTAGACTTGTTACAGCTATTCCCAAGTTTGCTAAAGATGCTTGGGATCTTTAGGAAAATATATTTCTTGATAACAAAAAGACACGTACCATTGCTTTAAAAGGTGAACTTCGTTTCATACAACTTGGTGATCGTACAATTGATGCATACTTTCAAAAAAATCGAGTCCATAGTTACTTTTCTTAGTGCTCTTGGTTCGCCTTTAAGTAATGATGATGTTGTGATGTATGCCATTAATTGCTTGAGTAATAAATTTGCTCCTGTGTTCGGTATAATTGCTAATCGAGATCCCTTTCCTGATCTTGCTACGGTTCGCTCGATGATCCTAACCGAAGAGATGCGTCTTAACTCCAATCAACAACCTTTATATACCAACATATCATCCTTGGCTCCTACGGTGCTTCTAGCCGAGAATGGTACCTCATTGGAAATCGTCGCCATGACACACTTGCCTCGTGGGACACTCGTGATTCACGTACCTTCACTCAACCAAAGGTGTGTTTTAATTTTGCCCGTGGTTTTTGTCGATTTGCTAATGCGTGTAGATTTATGTATGATTGTTCGGCTAGCCATGCACCAGGGACGAATAATCCCTCGTTATGGCAACAATCCTCGTCTTCAGTTAGCCATGCACAAGGGACGAATAACAAAAGTGCAAGCCTTGGGTCCGTTATAAATTTATAATAACTCAAATATGGTACAACCTTCCTCTAATTCTAATATAGGGCATACCTAACTCTTAGTTATGCTTCAGGCCCAACAACAGTTGATAGAAAACGTAGCTCATCAACTTGGACATGGCCAATCCTCGCCTGTGATCCAACAACCTTCTATTCGGCCTCCCCTTGGATTTGGTTCTTGAGCCCAACAATAACCCATGACATACCATGCCTAACATCTGTTTTCACCATTGGTCTAAGGGACACCATCTACTGCTCCGGTTCCTACCAGTTTACCAGGTGCTTCTAATATGTTTACTGGATAGGAGACTTTACTTCCTGATGCGTGCGATGTGTCGTTGCGGTTTAGCAGTATTAATGCCTACTCAAGTTTTAAATTTATATTTAGCCGACTTATCAATAACACACACACTTAACGAGCAGTGTACCCGGTCAGTATGAATATAATGGTAAGTAGAGTGTCGATCACTAAGAGTGGAACGTATTATCTAGTTATTCTAATCAGTATTTTAATATATTAAGTTAGCTATACAACCTATTCTAACGCAAGGGGGTTCAGTCTGAGAGACTGGCACGATTTGGTTGCAATTAAATAATAAACTAAACCAATAGGCACGAATCAGCGAATAGCACACACGTACACAGATAAATACTCGAGACAATAAGAGGGCTGTCCTGATAGATAAGTAGTTTGTCACTTGTTTTATTGCTAGTTTTATATGAAGTGTATAGTTCGATGCAACGCACCGAGATTAAGTCCTTTCTCGTTGGTTCTAATCTTATCGGCGAGTAAACCCTTAATGATTACTTATGACTATCCTATTTATCTTTCTCCTACTTTTCTACAGACCATAGAATGCATAGGCGATCTAATAAACAGGCGAGGGCAGAGGCATGGCGACCCGATCAACGCTCAGCTAGACACAGAGGTTATCAATGCACTAATAAAAGTCACCAAAGACATCAACATATAAACTTTAATTAATGAGAAAGCAGTTTTAAGGGAGTGCAATCTTTCCGTTGTCACATTACACAAGCCACCAATCTTGATGAATTAAAGTTTACTAACACAATAAAACAAAACTACTTAATGAATTAAACACATGCAGCACCTTCTTACAGCTCTTGTATCTTTGATTTGGGTGTGTCTTGTGCTCGCTATTCGACTGAATTCGTCCTAGGTTTCTGGTCTTCGGTCTTCTGTTAAAACTTCGGAACTCTTAATTCGTCTGGTCTTTGGGGTATTTATAGTTTCTGTCTGAGGGTAAGATGCGGCGCATCTAGTAAGTAGATGCGGCGCATTTACTTAACTTCGCGTGGGGTCCAAGATTATAATATTCAGGAATATTCGTACACCGCCAGAAGATGCGGCGTATCTTTATCTTTGGATGCGGCGCATGTCCTCTTGAATCTTGGATCGTATCTGGTGAGATCTTGATAGCGATGCGCCGTATGTGATAAGCAAGATGCGGCACATCTGGAGCAGATTAGTCTTGATCTTGTACATTTCAGTAGACTCTTAACTTCTTGCATGTTTTGCTCCATAATTAGTCCAAAATCGCCAAGTTTCACCAAATGCTTGTTTTCAACTGAGAATTACAAAAGTAAACGATTAAGTATCAATCCTCATACATAATATAGTAAAACAAGTCAAATTAATAGGATAAATGATAGTAATAAAATGTACTTATTTGAGTTCATCAAATATCCCCCCACTTGAACTTTACTTGTCCCCAAGTAAACCTTAGAATTAATCTTATGAAAATGTATCCTAAAAGATATTAGGATTTATTTTTATATTTAAGCATGTATTCATTTTTGTCATAATCACACAACTAAACACTTAACGAATTAGAAGTAAAATAAAATATTCTGATAAAAGCAAATCTAATCGTTTAACTGTCCAGTCGCGACGAATATTCTATCATAAGCTTGGCAAGTATACACATCTCCACCACTAAAGCTAAGAAATAACAAGTCTAAAGCGGTAAAAAGGGTTTTGAGGTTTAAGGGTTAACTATTCTTAATCTTTATCGATCTCAAATTCTAGAAAAGGCGACAAAATCACAAATACATGATCGAATCCACGAACACGATACTTGCAATTGCTCAAATCCTTAACTCGAATAGGCTAAAGATAGGTCCAAACTTCACCAATAATAATATATCAAAAAGGGCGACAAAATCATAAATACATAGCCGAATCCACGACTACGATACTTAAGATTGCTCAAATCCCTAACCTCAATAAATCAAAGGTTTGGTTGGATAAAGAATAATACAGGGTATGGATAAATTTTTGGGATATAAATTGGTGTAAAATGAAAAATAAACAAAACAAATAAATTAAAATCCTAGGTGTGGTTAATCACTATCCCAACCATCCCATGAATAAGACTCATATCATTGAATAACTCACGCTTTAATCACTTGAAATACACGCTTTAGGTAGACACGAATTATACTCAACAAGATCTTAATCAAAGAATAAACCTTAGTTGGTGTTCCCATAACTGCCAGACTCCCATTCAATCCATAGATATAATATACAACAAATAGTTGTGATATCGACCACTTAATACAAAACTTTACATAAGTTGGTTAAATCAAACATCCAACTCTTCTTTTTCTTTTTCTATTCTCAATTTTTCGATTTTTTTTTTTTTTTTTTTTTTTTTTTTTTTTTTTTTTTTTTTTTTTTTTTAACTTGAAACATAAACATAGATGTGTAAAATTTTACCACATCACTATAATGATAATTCTGGATAATTTTTCCATATTTTTCATGACTTCAGAAATAATGGTAATAGTGAAAGTAGTAAACACACGAAAAATAAACTCAAAGATATACAATATTTACTTTCACTCCAATTGCATTGTGCAATTTCCCGACCTAACCATAGATAATGAATTACGCACGCGAACACAGGTAATGTAAGGAAACTCACTTTGCCTATAGCAATTAACCAACCACGGATTCTAATCTACAGGGTAGGCTAAGGTGTAAGGGTGTAACGAAACATTTTAACAAATGTGTAAGAAACGAAAGGAATGGCTCTGAGTGTTTTTTCTAGGGGTATCTTACTCTAAAAATGAGAGTAACAAAAGGGTTTATACGGGGGTTAACTAACCAGTGTAGTTAGCTAATAACACAAAACATATAAAGGCTATTTGGGTGTAATCCTAGAAATTTACCAATTTAAACAAGTCATTCCAATTATATAAATAATACTCATTATGGTGGTCTCGAATAGTATACAAGCCAAGTTCTAAAGTTTACAAGTCACCGGCACACTCATAGATTTGTGAATTTTGAAAAATCACAATTTTTGAAAATAACGTCATGTGTGCAGCTATGCAACTTAGATCTCAAACAAAAACATGCTAAAAAATTTTAAGTTTTGATATATTAAGCACATTTTAAGCATATTTTGAAAAGTTTAGGACAAGTAAGTGTTAAGTGTTCTAATTCTCCAATCCCCCCACTTAAGTTAAACAACGTCCTCGTTGTTTGTATAAAAGGTTAAAAACTGGAAAATAAAAGAATTAGAACAGAAAAACTCCCCTGAGATTTGCTCGGTATGATCCTCCATTAGTATAAGAGCAAAAATCATCTTCCATGTGGATTAGAACGTTTAAGCTTCAAATTTGATGTATCCACAGGAAATGCAGGAATCTATAATACCACAAGGCTTCAAAACACACCTAAGTTAAGAAAGGTTCAAACTTGCATAATACATTAGTAGTTAGGAAAAATAAAACATAAAAATAAAAAATGAAAATCATCAGGTCAGTCGATGCGCCGTATCTTATGGAAGAAGATACGCCGTATCGAGCCTGGAATAAATACGGATCAGAATAAAAGATGCGCCGTATCCTTAACCAGGGATGCGCCGCATTGAAATAAACTGATAAAAAGTTTTAAAGTCAAAAATAAAAAAATGCAGAAAAATAAAGATATGACCATTGCAGGAGATGCGTCGCATCTCAGAATTGAGATGCGCCGTATCCTCTGCGGCCTGACTGACTCGACACAAAAACAGAATAATAAAAATTTCTCCGGGTTGTCTCCCGGTCAGCACTTGTCTTTATTCCAGAGTCTTCAAGTTAGACTCACGTTCAGCTCCTTAATACCGATCACATTTGAAAGGTTGACTTTCCGCCTCTAGGTGTAATCCCTTTCAAATCGTGTTTTACCAAAAGAACTTTGTTAAGCACCGTTGACAATTGGTGCACTCAATTGCCAATCCATTAATCATGTTGTTTTGTTCCTTTAGCAAGATATCCGTTCATTGACATATCTTCCATAGCAAAACCTGTTATCATAGGTAAAATCGTCAGTAGCATCTGTTCGCTAGAAGATAAATTAATGAATTTAGAAACGGATATAAGAATAAAAATAGCTGATATCTGCAGACGATACGCCGTATCCAAAAAGTTGGATACGCCGTATCTTATAATCGTTAAAATTAATCAGACTTTATTCAGAAAATAGATACGCCGCTTAGAAATTAGAATGCGCCGTATCTGTTTTAATAATCAAAAATCGATATTTATTAAAAATTAAATGCGTCGTATTAACAAAAGTTAATGCACCGTATTTTCGTTACGTTTCAAAATATAAGATTTTTGATTCAGAAGATACTCCGTATCGATAGAGATCGATGCATCGTATATGTTTAATAATTCGAAAACTGTTTTTAATTAAAATAATAGATGCGCCGTATCTGCTAAAGCAGATGCGTCGTATGGCGTTAACGTTTAGAAATTTTTTTTTATTAAAAACAGATACGCCGTATCTGCTAAACCAGATGCGTCGTATCACTTTATCGCTTAGAAAAAATTTCTTATTAAAAACAGATACGCCGTATCTTGGGGAAAGATGTGTCGTATCGAATTAATTAAACGCGTTGTATTTTATAAAAAATTGAACGCAATATTCCGTATCTGAGAAATCAGATGCGCCGTATCGTTCGATTTAGCTCAGTACAACGATAGCAGAATACAAAAAGTACGTAAATTAAAAACAAATAAAACACACGAAAACAGAAAATAAACACAAATAAAAGCAAGCAAATAACACACAAAAACAGAAAATATGCAAATTAATACAATGAATGCAAATTAATCTAATACACAACAAAATTAGCCGTTTGCTTCTTACCCTCAGACAGAAACTATAAATACCCCAAGACCAGACGAATTTCGAGAGGCTAGTTTTAGAACAAGACCGAAGACCAGAAAACCCTAAGGCCGAATTCAGTCGAAGTAGCAGCACAAGACACACCTTGAACGAAGATACAAGAGCTGTAAGAAGGTCCTGCATGTATTCAATTCATTAAGTAGTTTTGTTTTATTGTATTAGTACACTTTAATTGGTCAGGATTGATGGGCTTGTGACATTGATTTTATCATGCACTTCAACTCCCCTTAAAATTGCTTTCCCATTAATTAAAGTTTATATGTTGATGTCTTTGGTGACTTTTATTAGTGCATTGATAACCTCTGTGTCTAGCTGAGCATTGCTTGGGTCGCCATGCCCCTTCCTCGCCTATTTATTAGATCGCCTATGCATTCTATCGTCTGTAGAAAAGTAGGAAGAAAGATAAATAGGATAGTCATAAGTAATCATTAAGGGTTTACTCGCCGATAAGATTAGAGCCAACGAGAAAGGACTTAATCTCGGTGCGTTGCATCGAACTATACACTTCATATAAAACTAGCAATAAAACAAGTGACAAGCTACTTAACTATCAGGATAGGTCTTCTTATTGTCTCAAGTATTTATCTGTGTACGTGTGTGCTATTCGCTGATTCGTGCTCATTAGTTTAGTTTATATTTAATCACAACCAAACCGTGCCAGTCTCTCAGGCTGAACCCCCTTGCGTTAGATTAGGTTGTATAGCTAACTTAAGATATTAAAATACTGATTAGAATAACTAGATAATACGTTCCACTCTTAGTGATCGACACTCTACTTACCATTATATTCATACTGACCGGGTACACTGCTCGTTAAAGTGTGTGTGTTATTGATAAGTCGGCTAAATATAAATTTAAAACTTGAATACTGCTAAAACCACAACGACATACCTTGGGTATAAATTAGAGCATACGCACACGCGCATCAAGTTTTTTGGCGCCGCTGCCGGGGAGTGAATTGTTATTATCTGTTAATTTGATTAGTATTTTAATTAGGTTTTTAATTTTAATTCTAACCGCTAACTCTGTTGTATATTAGTTAAATTGCATTCATTGTATTATTTGCATATTTTCTGTTTTCGTGTGTTTAATTTTTGTTTATTTTGGTTTGTTTTTATTATTTGTTTTTATTTTCTGTATTTTCTTGCATACTGCTATCGTTGTACTGAGCTAATTCAAACGATACGGCGCATCTATTTTCATAGATACGGCGTATTGCGTTTAATTTTTATAAAATACAACGCGTTTAATAAATTCGATACGACGCATCTTTCCCCAAGATACGGCGTATTCCGTTTCTAATAAGAAAATTTTCTAAGCGATAACGCCATACGACGCATATGCCTTAGCAGATACGGCGTATCTATTATTTTAATTAAAAACAGTTTTCGAATTATTAAACAGATACGACGCATCAATTTCTATCGATACGGCGCATCTTCTGAATCAAAAATCTTGTATTTTGAAACGTAACGAAAATACGGCGCATTAACTTTTGTTAATACGACGCATTTAATTTTAATAAATATACGTTGATTTTTGATAATTTTAACTAATACGGCGCATTCTTAATTTCTAAGCGGCGTATCTATTCTCTGAATAAAAGTCTAATTAAATTTTAACGATTATAAGATACGGCGTATCCAACTTTTTGGATACGGCGCATCGTCTATAGATATCAGTAACTTTTATTTTTCGTATTCCGTTTTCGTTGTTGATTTTCTGATATATTACTTTCTTGAACATACCCTACTGATGCTTTTGTGATAGTTTCAGGAAGTGCATGACCAGGAGTTCTACTAAGAACTTGATTCAACCTTTCGACAATCCTGAACGAGCCTTTCATTCGCTTAAAAGGATTTTCAACACAAAAAGCTTTGATATCTCAAGTTCATTCGAGCTTGATTATTTTTCTGAACAGAAAGAGGAAGAAGAAACAGAAGCAATGGGCGAAAACACAACTATGGAGGAATACATGAACAGTACCCGTGCTGATTACAGTTCAGGAGTTGCTAGACCAAAGTTTGATGAAAAGTCAAAATTTGAGTTGAAGGGTCAGTTTCTTAAGGAGCTAAGAGAAAATGCTTTCAGTGGAACGGAACATGAAGATGCTAATGAACATGTTGAAAAGGTCCTCAAGATTGCAGATTTGTTTACTACGGAAGGATTAACTGACGATCAACTCATGCTAAGAATCTTTCCAATCTCGCTTAAAGGAGCTGCTAATAAGTGGCTAAGGAATGAACCTGCTAGTTCAATCACTACATGGGAAGATTTGAAGAGCAAATTCCTGAAAAGATATTGTCCACCTGCTAAAATCGCTAAAAAGATGGAGGCTATCAACAGTTTCAAGCAAGAGCCTGATGAAACTCTTTATCAAGCTTGAGAACGGTTTAAAGACTTACTGGTGAAATGTCCTCAACACTATCTAACACCAATGCAGGAGATAATATTGTTTTATCAAGGATTGGACGTGCCTACAAGACAAATCTTGGATGCTAAGGGAGCTGTGCCTCAAATGAGTGCAGCCAATGCTAGGAAAGCTATCCAAGAAGCTGCTGATCATTCTCAAAAATGGCACGATGGGACCTCTACTAGATCTAAAAGCAGCACTAATTTTGACGGGTTTGCTGCTATTCAAGCTCAATTGGATAAAATTAGTAGAGAGATGAAGAAGCGTGATGAGAAAGTGTATGCTGCCCAAGTTGGATGTGAAAAATGCGAAGGACCTCACTACACCAAAGATTGCCCTAATAAGAATGAAAGTGAGACGTTTGAAGAAGCATACTACACACAATTTGGACAACCATTCCGACCTTCTGGAAGATTTAGGGAACCTACTCCGGGATTCTATCAAAAGAACAACTTTAATCCCACTTATCAGGAAAGGAGGCAGTCTTTAGATGACACTCTAAAGCAAATTATGGCCGATGCTGCTAAAAGACATGATGAGAACACTGCTATGATCAAAGAAATCCGAGCTTCAACGGACACTATTACAAGAAATCAAGGAGCTTCGATCAAAGCATTGGAACAACAAATTGGACAAATGAGCAAAGTTCTTCAAGAAAGGGGATATGGAAGTTTACCTAGCTCAACTGAAACCAACCCTAGAGATCATGTCAAGGCCATAAGCACCACTGAAGAAGTCACTCATAACATTCCTTTTCCTAGAAGAATGATGAATGGTAATGATGGTGCAAGACCCGAATTTTTCTTTAATTCTTCAATCAGTTTAAGGAGACTACTAAAAGAGAAGACAAAGATTGGAGAGGAGATCAAGGCTACAATGAAAGAAGAGAGCTCTGCAACCGACTTACATGCCTTGCCTCATAAAGAAAAGGACCCAAGAAGTTTTACTTTACCTTGTTCAATTAATGATATATCTTTCAATAATGTGTTAGCTGACTTAGGAGCTAGCGTTAGTGTAATGCCACTTAAGACATTCACCACCCTAGGACTAGGAAAATTAGCACCAACTAAGTTACTTATTGAATTGGCTGATAAAACGGTAAAACGACCTGAAGGGATTGCTAATAATGTGCTAGTTAAGATTGAGAAGTTTGTTTTCCCTGTAGACTTTGTTATATTAGATATGCCCGAGGATGTTAAGATTCCTTTAATCCTTGGAAGACCTTTCTTGTCTACCGCCCATGCTAAGATTGATATGTTTAAAAGAAAATTTTCATTAAGGGTAGGGAATAATAAACTAGTCTATAAGTGCCAAGATCCTGTTAAAAGCATAATTAGAGGCGTCTATGTGCTAGGATTAAGAGAACGTATGGACCTCGATCTTGAAGCTAGTTTTATGGGAGAAACCTTGATAAATAATGAATCACTTGAGACCTATAGTGGAGACTACATTGAATTAAATGATCTTAATTTACCATTAGGAATCAATGATCAATTTATGGAGGATTTAGAACCCGAAATTGAAGAAGGAGAAATTATGGATATACCTAGAGTTAATATGATCAATACTAAGAATTATGATGAATTTGAAGGATATCCTAGTTTCTGTGATTATGGTAGAAAGATCCATGTAGATTGTGCTTATAATTTACAATTTCCTTGCATGATAGGATTTAAACAGGTTTGCGCCAACTTTTTCCCTATTTTACCAATTAATGTAATGTCAAAAGATTTCTATAATTCTATAATGAAAAACAAAATTGAGTATAGAGGGAAAAACGTAGTTGGAATGTTCATGAATGTACCTATTTTTGTTGGAAATTTAACTATTGTTACAGATTTCACTGTGGTGGAAAACATGGATGCTTATCGTGATGTTGAAATGGGTGACGTGATCGTTGGGAAACCATTCTGTAAGGAGGTCGAAATTAACGCTAAAAGATTTGAAGGAAAGATCACCTTTAAAAGTGGAAGCAACGTTATCACCTACATGATGCCTCGTGCTCACCCAAGGTTTGAAAATGCCCCTAACAAATTTTGTTACAAATATACACCATTTCTTTTTGTAGATGAAAATGACGCTGAGAAAGGGATCGAGTATCCGTACCAAAAGATGAAAGGATTCTACAAAGGTGTACTTGAATTGGGGCCGTAATATGTTCGTGACGATGTAATTCGCAACTACATCGTGCACAAATATATGGGGATCGATGGATCTGAATGAAGAGCTGAACGTGAGTCTAACTTGAAGACTCTGGAATAAAGACAAGTGCTTACCGGGAGACAACCCGGAGAATTTTTACTATTCTGTTCTGTGTCGAGTCAGTCAGGCCCGCAAAAGATACGGCGCATCTCAATCTTGAGATGCGACGCATCTCCTACACTGGTCATATCTTACTTTATTTTCTGCATTTTTATTTTGACTTTTGACTTTAAAACTTTCTGTCAGTTTATTTTAATGCGGCGCATCCCTGGTTAAGGATGCGACGCATCTTCTATTCTGATTCGTATTTATTCCAGGCTCGATACGGCGTATCTTCTTCCATAAGATACGGCGTATCGACTGACCTGATGATTTTCAGTTTTAATTTTTAAGTTTTATTTTTACTAACTACTAATGTATTATGCAAGTTTGAACCTTCTTAACTCAGGTGTGTTAAAGTCTTGATGGTATTATAGATTCCTGCAATTCCTGCGGATACATCAATTATGAAGCTTAAAAGTTCTCATCCACAAGAAGAATGATTTTTGCTCTTATACAAATAATGGAGGATCATACCGAGCAAATCTCAGGGGAGTTTTTCTGTTCTAATTCTTTTATTTTCCAGTTTTTAATCTTTTATACAAACAACGAGGACGTTGTTTAACTTAAGTGGGGGGATTGGAGAATTAGAACAATTACTTGTCCTAAACTTTTTCAAAATATGCTTAAAATGTGCTTAATATATCAACATTTAAAATTTTTAGCATGTTTTTGTTTAAAATCTAAATTACATAGCTGCACACATGACGTTATTTTCAAAAATTGTGAACTTTTCAAAAATTCACAAATCTATGAGTGTGCCGGTGACTTGTAAACTTTAGAACTTGGCTTGTATACTATTCGAGACCACCATAATAAGTATTATTTATATAATTGGAATGACTTGTCTAAATTGGTAAATTTCTAGGATTACACCCAAATAGCCTTTATATGTTATGTGATATTAACTAACTACACTGGTTAGTTAACCCCCGTATAAACCCTTTTGTTACTCTCACTTTTAGAGTAAGATACCCCTAGAAAAACACTCAGAGCCATTCCTTTCGTTTCTTACACCTTTGTTATAATGTTTCGTTACACCCTTACACCTTAGCCTACCCTGTAGATTAAAATCCGTGGTTAATTGCTTTAGGCAAAGTGTATTTCCTTACATTACCTGTGTTCGCGTGCGTAATTCATTATCTATGGTTAGGTCGGGAAATTGCACAATGCAATTGGAGTGAAAGTAAATATTGTATATCTTTGAGTTTATTTTTTGTGTGTTTACTACTTTCACTATTACAGTTATTTCTGAAGCATGAAAAGTATGGAAAAATTATCCAGAGTTATCATTATAGTGATGTGGTGAAATTTTACACATCTATGTTTATGTTTAAAGTTAAAAAAAAAAAATAAAAAAAAATAAGAAAAGGAAAAGAAAAAGGAGGAGTTGGATGTTTGTTTTAAACAACTTATGTAAAGTTTTGTATTAAGTGGTCGATATCACCACTAGTTGTTGTATATTTTATTTATGGATTGAATGGGAGTTGGACGTTATGGGAACGCCAACTAAGGTTATTCCTTGATTAAGATTTTGTTGAGTATAATTCGTGTCTACCTAAAGCGTGTGTTTCAAGTGTTAAAGCGTGAGTTATTCAGTGATATGAGTCTTATTCATGGGATGGTTGAGATAGTGATTAACCACACTTAGGATTTTAATTTATTTGTTTTGTTTATTTTTTATTTTACACCAATTTATATCCCAAATATTATCCATGCCCTATATTATTCTTTATCCAAACCTTTGATTTATTGAGATTAGGGATTTGAGCAATCTTAACTATCGTAGTCGTGGATTCGACTATGTATTTATGATTTTGTCACCCTTTTTGATATAATATTATTGGTGAAGATTACTTGGTCCTATCTTTAGCCTATTCGAGTTAAGGATTTGAGCAATTGCAAGTATCGTGTTCGTGGATTCAATCATGTATTTGTGATTTTGTCGCCGTTTCTGGAATTTGAGATCGATAGAGATTAAGGAGAATGATTAACCCTAAACCTACAAACCTTTTTTACCGCTTTAGACTTGTTATTCATTGGCTTTAGTGGAGGAGATGTGTATACTTGCCAAGCTTATGATAGAATATTCGTCACGACTGGACAGTTAAACGATTAGATTTGCTTTTATCAAAATATTTTATTTTATTTCTAATTCGTTAAGTGTTTGGTTGTGTGATTATGACAAAATGAATACATGCTTAAATATAAAAATAAATCCTAATATCTTTTAGGATACATTTTCATAAGATTAATTCTAAGGTTTACTTGGGGACAAGTAAAGTTCAAGTGGGGGGATATTTGATGAACTCAAATAAGTACATTTTATTACCATCATTTATCCTATTTATTTGACTTGTTTTATTATATTATCTGTGAGAATTGATACGTTAATGTTTACTTTTGTAATTCTCAGGTAAAAACAAGTATTATGTGAAACTTGGCGATTTTGGACTAATTATGGAGCAAAACAAGCAAGAAGTTAAGAGTCTACTGAAATGTACAAGATCAAGATCATTCTGCTCCAGATACGCCGCATCCTACTTATTATATACGGCGCATCACTATCAAGATTTCACAAGATATTATCCAAGACAGCAAAGGACATGCGCCGCATCTAAGAATGGAGTTACGCCGCATCTTCTGGCGGTGTACGAATATTCCTGAATATATTAATCTTGGACCCCACGCGAAGTTAAGTCAATGCGCCGCATCTTACCCTCAGACAGAAACTATAAATACCCCAAGGCCAGACGAATTTCGAGAGCCTAGTTTTAGAACAAGACCGAAGACCAGAAAACCCTAAGGCCGAATTCAGTCGAAGTAGCAGCACAAGACACACCTTGAACGAAGATACAAGAGCTGTAAGAAGGTCCTGCATGTATTCAATTCATTAAGTAGTTTTGTTTTATTGTATTAGTACACTTTAATTGGTCAGGATTGATGGGCTTGTGACATTGATTTAATCATGCACTTCAACTCCCCTTAAAATTGCTTTCCCATTAATTAAAGTTTATATGTTGATGTCTTTGGCGACTTTTATTAGTGCATTGATAACCTCTGTGTCTAGCTGAGCATTGCTTGGGTTGCCATGCCCCTTCCTCGCCTATTTATTAGATCGCCTACGCATTCTATCGTCTGTAGAAAAGTAGGAAGAAAGATACATAGGATAGTCATAAGTAATCATTAAGGGTTTACTCGCCGATAAGATTAGAGCCAACGAGAAAGGACTTAATCTTGGTGCGTTGCATCGAACTATACACTTCATATAAAACTAGCAATAAAACAAGTGACAAGCTACTTAACTATCAGGATAGGTCTTCTTATTGTCTCAAGTATTTATCTGTGTACGTGTGTGCTATTCGCTGATTCGTGCTCATTAGTTTAGTTTATATTTAATCACAACCAAACCGTGCCAGTCTCTCAGGCTGAACCCCCTTGCGTTAGATTAGGTTGTATAGCTAACTTAAGATATTAAAATACTGATTAGAATAACTAGATAATACGTTCCACTCTTAGTGATCGACACTCTACTTACCATTATATTCATACTGACCGGGTACACTGCTCGTTAAAGTGTGTGTGTTATTGATAAGTCGGCTAAATATAAATTTAAAACTTGAATACTGCTAAAACCACAACGACATACCGTGGATATAAATTAGAGCATACGCACACGCGCATCACGTTTCTATTTAAAAACTTAAAACTTTTGTATCAAACTCCCGATCAAGTGTGACGTAATATGAAAAGTGTCAACTATGATCATATATCATCTAGGGATGAATAAATTAAACTACAACACAAGCACAATCAACCATGAAACATACATAATCAACATAACATAAGCAACTAGCCACACAAGCATAAACGCAATGCAAATATAAACATAAAGCAATAAAAAATAAAATGAAAGTAAAGAGATAAGTAAGAAGGCGCAAACCGGACACGGTGATTTATAGTGGTTCGGTCACGAAGCTCCTCTTCGCCCTACTCCACTCCCCGAGTACCCAACTCGAGAGTTACTTCACTAATCAACAAACTCACTTCAGGCGGAGAAAACCGTACACGTCGCTTAACTTGTTTTCCGACACTAAGCTAGATGTCGAGTGCTAATCTTAGCTAGCACCAATCTACCACGATCTACCCGATCTACACCGTACACGTCGCTTATCCTATTTCCGACACTAAGCTAGATGTCGAGTGCTAATCTTAGCTAGCACCAATCTACCACGATCTACCCTTGATCCACATGATCAATCACACAAGCCCAATGGCTTCAAGAGATCTTCACTATCTCTTAAGATCACAATGATCTTGACTCACTCTCTCACAAAAGAAAAATAATCTTGATGTATGCTATGATACAATCAAGAGTGTAACCAATGTTACAAGACCTAACAACTCCAACTCTTGTATCTTCTTGGATACCTTGAGTTCTTCTCTTGCAAATGAAGATGAATGATAACACTTTGTATCTACTTGGATACTTTGTGTTCTTCTCTTGCTAATCAAGAGGGATGACAACACTTTGTATCTACTTGGATACTTTGTGTTCTTCTCTTGCTAATCAAAAGGGATGACAACACTTTGTATCTACTTTGATACATTGTGTTCTTCTCTTGCTAATCAAGAGAAATGAAGAGGATCACTTGAATGGATGATTGGATCACTCTTAAACAAACTAAGACTCTCCAAATGATCAAAGAAAGTCATCTAAGTGAGGAGGGATTAGACCAGAGAAAAAGGACTGGAAAAATCAAGTTGGAAGTGTGGAATGGTCCACTATTTATAGGCAAGGGAAAATCTGACCGTTACAGAGCCCCGGCTCCACTAAATACCCGACGGCTCCACTAAATTTAGTGGAGCCGTCCCTATTTAAAGGAACCGTGGACGTTCCTTCGTTTGTCTTTAGTGGGGAAGGTTTATTTGGGGATGTTAGGAGCTGTTTTGGGGGGAAAAATAGCTGTTACTATTTTTGAAATGATTTTCCCAAATAAAACATTTCTTTTTAATTCAAAAATAATTTGTAAAAAGTATTTTTGAAAAAATGTTTTGTCACATTTATAAAAATGTGAAGTTTAGAAAAATATAATCCTTTGATCATTTGTCAAGTAGTAGATTTGTTTGTCCATACCTTGAGTGATTTACGTCGGGATGGAAATCTACGACTTTGTTGAAGCATACTTGAGACGTCGGGAGGTGTTGATGTAAGTATGCATTGATGATTTGTGTTTACAAGTAACTTGCACATTTTACGTTATGTATTACAAGTTACATGTTTGTCATTATTAAAACTGAAAAAATTGTTTAGTTTAAATATCGTAATATTTGCACTAACAATCTCCCCCTTTTTGATGATGACAAATATGTAAACCGTAAGACATAGTAAAATGTAAAAGTTACCTGTTTACACTCCCCTTCTCCCCCTTTTGTCGAAGCAAAAAGGTAGTTGCCTCGAGCTCTCCCTTGAATTCATTTCCTACTCCCCCTTATTGAACTACTTTCCTTTCTCCCCAGAAAGGAAAGCTTGCATCATCCCAGTGAAGCCTTCTATCACCACTTGTGAAGACGACTCCATGCTATGTATTCAAATACTCCCGAGCTCCCCCTAGCTCAATGCTCCCCTATGGTGACTTAATCCCCTTGTTTATTTACCTTAGTATCTAGCGGATCCATGGATCAAATTCTTACAAAGGCTTTTCCTACATCAAGGGTTAGCTTCGTGCAGCATAATATATAACAGTATAGGAGCAACATTATAGGGATAGAATACACATAGCAAGACATGCATGGGTTAAACAATGTTAACACGTAAGTGTCACAACCCGACCGAAAACCTAAGGTGTAATTGTTCACTCAATCACACTAATCAAGAACGAGATTCGTTCATTGACTGACGCACTAAATGTCTTATTCCAAGTTGTCATTGGGAAGGAAAGTTCTAACAAACCTTTTGAACAACATAATCATCTACCTAAGATGATTGATGTTAAGGATAGTTTGTTGATAAGACATACTCTAAATGATTACTATTATGACAAGTCGTGCCATAAAGTAGACTCGATAGAGGTTATACCTAAATGATTCCATAAGGTGGGAGAGTGTTGGTTGTGGTGACAACAAGGACAACTTGGGTTATGTGGTTGCAGGGGATAAATAATGGGATGACCTATTAGTGGTTGTGGTGATGGTGATAGTGATAAGGATGATGTGTTAGTGCCAAGTTCAAAAGGTGATGTAGGTGACAAGGTTAGTGTGAGAGCTAAAGGTTGTGGTGATGGTGATGGTGATAAGGATGATGTGTTGGTGCCAAGTCTAAAGAGGTTTGATGGTGATAGGGTTAGAGTGATAGCTAAAGGTTGTGGTGGACTTGGTGGAGGTAAGGGTGTAGGAATCCTAAAAGTGGAGGATGATGATGATGTGGTTGGAGATGTTGGTTTTGCCCTTTGAGGAAAGGTGGGAAAGGATGGTTTAGGTTAATATATCGTTTGCACTGACAATGAGATGCATGATATATTTCAAAAGGGAAAAAGAAAAGGTGCATGTGATCCTAACAGGATTGTTGGTGGATATCTCTAACGGGGTTAAGGTAACGAAGTTCTAGGTTTCTAGGTTGGATGATCCTAGTTGTGTGTTAGAGATAATTTGGTGCATGAAGGGTTTCATGTGTTTGTGAGGATTGAAGGTTGTTGAACCAACTATCACTTATCCAAAGTGAGGAGTAGTTGTAAGGTTTGAGTGTGATGAGTTGAAGGTTATAAGGTTTGAGTGTGATGATCTATGGGTTGAAGGTTCTTAGACTAACTATCACTGTCAAGAGTGAAGTGTAGCTAAAAGGTTTGAGTGGGATTGATATAAGGGTTGAAGGTTGTAAGGTTTGAGTGTGATGATCGATGTTAATGTGAGGTTTGAAGATGAGATGCAAGATAAGCTTGCAATAGTGAGGCCTTATATAGGCAAGGGTTGTGGGATTCAATCTAAAGTTGGTGATGGTGTCCTATGGTGTAGTGAGGAAATCTTAGGGTGTGTGTGAGTTTGCAAGATTTTGCAGGTTTGAGGTTAGGGATGCAGGGATCAGGAGGGAACAGTGAAAATTCGTCAAACATAGGCACGGTACCACTAAATACCACACGGTACCGTTAAATTTAACGGTACCGTGGCCTATTTAACGGTACCGTGACCTGGAAGTCACGAATTTTCCTGTGCAGCCTAGTTCTGGGCAGCTAAAGGGAAGTTTCCTAGGGAATAAGAACCACATTAATGTGTTCTTGAGAGTGTTTGGTGAAAGGCTATATGAGTGTGTTTTCGCTCCCCTTTAATCTATTACCATCCGGACAAGATGTAGAAGATAAAGAGGAAAACGAACGATGACGGAAGCGATGAGCTTAGTAACGTCATGACAGGTGGTGGATAGCATACGATAAACTTCACCTTTGAAGTCACGTAGCTCTTCTCAATCATTGTGAATATTCATAGAATATTATGATGAGGCAAGTGATCACGTGGAGATATCCTAGGGGTTAAGAAGATAAAATCTTCAAGGTTGTGAGGTTAGTGATAAGGTTCTAGTGGGTTATCTATGTTGATGAGGAAGGGTTATCTCAATGTATCCTAGCGATTCTTCGTTTGAAGTGTGTGGAAGATGAGTGGGATGCGGAAGCATTGGTAGTGTTTAGTACCATGCGGAAGTGAAAGTGAAGAAGGCTTAGGAATCAGAAGATAGATACAATCTGTTCTGATAGGATACGGTTCTAGTTCAAGACTACATCGAGTGGGTTTCGATAGTGGTTTTGAAACAGTGAGAATAAACTGTCTCAGCAGACAACGGTCCGACGGTACCGTTAAATTTAGCGGTACCGTCCCCTATTTAAGGGTACCGTGACCTGCTGAGGTCAGTTTTGACCCATAATTAGATTTCTGACAAAGAAATTTCACATATGTTGTGATTTATCTGGACATTAGATTAAAAGAATTTATACCGAATAAATTCTTTCATGAATGAATCCAACGGGATTCGATGAACGTTTGTCGAGAACGAGAAATGACTTTTAATTGCATTTCGCAAATTAAATAAACTTTAAATATTTCGGATGAAATATTTAAGTTGTCATTGGAGTTTAAGATGATTTTACGAATAAATCTCGCTGATTTAGGGAGATTTTTCGACACGAGGAGAGAATTTATACCTAATAAATTCTTTAAACGGTACTGGACGAGAAGAGATGACTTTTATATTTCCGAGGAAATACATAGGTAGTCATTAGAGCGATATGAAAGATGACTTAATATTTCCAGTGAAATATTTAAATAGTCATGAGACGAGACACACGAGATGACTAAAATATTTCCAGTGAAATATTCAAGTAGTCATAAGAGGGGTACGAGGGATGACTTTAATATTTCCAATGAAATATTTAAATAGTCATAAGATTTATGGAAAATGTTCCATCGTTCCTAGACCTAGACGGAAATGGTAAGGGGATTCTCGGTTGAGAGGTTTGGTTGATTTACGGATTTCGATGTGCTTCGCACGTGAGTGTTTCATGGGGTTTTGAAAGATGTAAAGCTAGGCCTATGGTGCTGATTTGCAGCAGGGTTTGGTATCTTAAGACGTGTATAATCACACGAGGATGAAAGGAACTACTAATCACTTAAATAGCAACTCGTGAGTCCTTTGTCACCCGAGGGTTGATGTTAGCTTTTAGCTTTGGGATGAGCGTTTTAACATATGTTGTTAAAAGGCTTGAGTATGATGTTTCGGATATGACATTTAACAATTGCGAACGCAAGTTAAACTTACTTGAATATTTTGGACGAAATATTTAAGTTGTCAATCCTACTCCGAGTTCTACTAGGTTTGTATCTAACCTTCCCATGAAAAACGGGTGTATTACTTGGAAGAAGGCGAAGTGATGACTGGGGAATTAGGACAACTTCGCGACTACTCTAACTTATAGGTTTTGACACTAGTGTATGACTCTATGACCTCCAAGGGTTCATAGTGATGGGCATAACTAATTCCTAATCTGTCAAAAGAGCATAGTGTGGTTGCAAACTTTACAAGCAAATCATGTAAAATGCACATAAGGAATAAATGCAACCATCATGCAAAACATGATAATCATTTAGCATTTAAGATCATGAAGACATTTAATCATGTCTTATGAGAACATGTTATCATTTTGAAACACGTATGTGGGATGCAAGCACTCTAGGTTTACTAAGGCAGATCCTAATTACTACTTGTTTAAGATGACATCCTAATGGGAGATAAAGTTCACTGATGTAAACTATCTCTAGTAAAATGTAGGAATGAAAAATTTTCAAGTTAGAGAATGAGTATGAGACTATCACTAGTGGTGCTCAATTAAGGCTAAACACAACCATTTTTACGGGTTATACACGAACCCAACTTCTCTCCTGGAAGCAATCCAACCGTTAGGTCAAATTGAATTTCTAGTGCGATAGGTTCTCCAGTAGTCATTCTCATGTTAGAAGAATTCAAATTCCTATATTTGCCTATTAAAGTATAGCAAAGATGATGTTATCATGTTTTGCTTATACATGGCCTAATATGACTCAATTAACCATACTTTGAAAGTTAGTTAAGAAAATGACATGTCTTACACAACTCCTAACAAAGGCAAGCGAAATGTTTTAATTTCGTGTTTGAGATTTAGATGTTATTTGATGGAGATGGTGTATTTTAAGATCTCTTGGACAACATCTTTGTTTGTTGAGTTGTTACATGTTATTTTAACACGATTTGGTTTCCTAGAACCAAGAGATACTCTAATGTGATACAATGTATAATCTACTACATCGTGTGTGTTTCAAGAATGCTCCTTTGCATATCTTGAGTGAGAATCTAGTAAAGGTTATTTACCTCAATAGATCTTGTGAGCATTTTATTTGAAATGAGACATACTGTTTATTTCAACTAGTATGCTTTTCTAAAAGCAAACTTATCACTCTTAAGAATGCTTTGTGAAACAGGTATTTTAGTGTATGACCAATTTTACTTGTTTATGCAATGACACATGTCGTATTAGGTTATTATTCAACTCTAATATCCTATATTTGTTAACAGGATGCAATGTATTCTCTTGTAACATAACCATTCATATCACAAAGAAAATAAGATGCATAGGATATAAGTTATCCTTTGTCAATCTTTTGATAAGAGAAATACATGTGATATTCTCAAAGATTGATGACTTAAATATATTATGTATGACACTTTTACTAGATA
This sequence comes from Artemisia tridentata subsp. tridentata, assembly GCA_021014915.2. NCBI lineage: Eukaryota > Viridiplantae > Streptophyta > Magnoliopsida > Asterales > Asteraceae > Artemisia > Artemisia tridentata. Next base: position 57,832,320 of record CP139502.1, on the reverse strand, counting down.
TGTGACTTTGAGTGTTGAGTTGTTCATGAGCAAAGTTTACATATGTTGTTTGTTTGCTCTTGTTTGGTTTTTCGGAAATGACACATTTACTAATTACATTGCAATGTAAATTACTTGTATATTTCGGATGAAACATCCAAGTTGTCAATCCTACTTGGTTGTGTATTTTATGTATCTTTTAAACATGTTAGTTTAAAGTTTGGAACACAACCATTGGACAAGAAGACTCAATATGGCATCTTCAACACAAGTGTGAGTTATGATCCGATGCATATTATTTTCGTCTTGAGAGGACGTCATTATTTTCATAACAATCGAGTGTGATTGAGTATGTAGATTCAAGATAATATGTTTCATCATGTTTTGATGTTATCTTGAAGCTAAACAAATAATGACTCCAATTTCATGTCCACACTCGAAAACTTGTCAATTAGATTCGATGATGATATCAATCATAATTTGAATAATGAATTGATATGTACTTGAAATCTTTCTTGACCCTCACAATCACTCCTTTTAAAAAAAAAATATTAAGGAGTGTGTTCCATTTATTCTAACACTAGTTGTATGTGTGAGGTTAATGACATATTAAGTTACTACTTTGATATTGTCATTTATTTTTATTTGAGAAAAACTATTTATATTATTAAGTATAATATTCTTAGTTTTTCGACACCTCATTAGTATAAAAATAATTATCTTAACCATTTTTATACCACATACGTAAAATACTAAATGTTTAAAACTTTTTGTATGTGTCTTAGATCAATGCAAGTTTAATACATTTTCCTTTACTTAAGTACTGATGTATTAAAATGACCTCTTATCTTGTTTAGACAACCCATGGTCAACAAGACAAAATGATGTAATGTTTTAAAGATCATGTTACGGATTTTATGAAAGTGTTAAGTATTTTGGGGTGATATACTTTTTACACTTAAACCTTTGGAAAAATAATTGTGTAAGACAATATCTTTCGACACACATGATCTACCAACTTAGTTTCTATTCCTAAGAAGGTTACTAAACCATTTTAAAAGCTTGCAACAAATGCAAGAAAAATGGTCTATGCCTATATGCAATGCAAACTAATTACTTAATATCAAGGTTGCAAAAATCGCGAATCGGTAGTCGGGCGATCGACCACCATGTAGCTTGTAATCGGTCTAGGCGGGATTAATCGGTGATTAATCGGATTGGCATTACTGACAAATTTTAGTTATTTCCGGCAAGTTTTGTGTATTTCCGGTGAGTTTTAGGTATTTCCGGCATGATATTTTTTTAAAAACAACTTGTAATAGACTTAAACAGTTACTATAGGTGATCAAAATAAGTTTACAGTGAGTTTTGGGTACTTCCGGCAAGATTTATAGGTTTCCGGCAAGTTTGACCACCATTGACCGCTATTGATCGCCGTTGACCATGGTTGATGATGCGTGGTTTTGCAACCTTACAACAGGTTTTACCTCTCGAGGGATCTCAAGAGGCTTACAACCCCACCAGGCAGTGTACCTGACCGATGTAGTATAGTGTAGTGGTAAGTACGGGGGATTGATCGTTCTCCACAGGGAATAGTGTCGTTAGGATTGAAAAAACTATTCTAATAGGTCTAAGGGTGAGGGAAGATTCTTTTTTTGTATTTTTATATTTTATGGAAAGCAAGTAAAAATCTCGGGTTTGAAAGAGTGGGCGGAATTAGTTGCTAGTCAACTAACCCAAGTTACTACGAATGCAAATAAAATAAATAACAGAAAATGAAAAGGTGGTGAAACTTATATGGAGAGAAATGTGTTTACTTAGATTTCCTTACTCCCTAAATATCTTTTACCGGTTGATTAGTGTGTATTAATTGCGTGGATGACGGGTGTATTCCTTAATACCAATCGTGGGGTGGCGTACGTACTTCCCCAACTCTATAAGCTCCTACTTCACTCCTATGTCGAGCCGGCTAAGAAGCTCCTAACATGGGATCACTAGAATTCGCTCATGCATTAAATACAACCATAAAAATCTTAGTACGCATTGGTTCATGTTTCTTAAGACGTTCAAGCAAGTTACCGTATAGGAAGTTAGTCAGTTTTCTTAAGCCTAACATCGATGAACAATCATCCAATACAATTAATAACACACTAATAACCAATAATCAATAGTTAGGTTTCATTAGATCTAAGCAAACACAAAGAAAACCTAGCCTAGCATGTTAAACAAAAGACAAGAACAAGATAGAATCAAACAACACATAGACATATTGAATGATTAATTGATAACTTATCTTCAATGTAACATGGAAGATCTCAAGGCAAAAAGCCTTGAAAAAGCTGCTAAAATCGTCTTAGGGTTTCCTCCCAAAAGATTACACACAAAGTTCCACACTAATGACAAAAAATTGCAAAACTATATATAGAGTTTAAGGGCTGACGGCGTCACGTTGTAGATCCTGACGCCGTCACCTCGCCGCTTTTAGGGTTCCCGGATGGCCTTCCTGACGCCGTCCCTCTTTAGTGCTCCAAAATCCGCTCTGGCCTATCAAGGGGTGACGCCGTCAGAAATGAGCGTGACGCCGTCCCTCTTTAATTTAAACCGTGATGGCCTTGATCACATTAAAGGGTGACGCCGTCAGATTTTTCATGCAAAATTCTCTGGCTTATCATGAGTAATTTTCATATCCACCACTTTTGCCAAGCCATGACGCCGTCAAAGGTACTTTCCAGCATAATTTTGAGACTTTGTCGTTTTCTTCACTTTTATGCTCCAAAAACGTCCAAAATGCTTCCTTTTCCAGATTTCTTCTCAAAAGTACCTAAAATGACAAAAGGAACGATTTAGGGCAATATTTGATCAAATAAATACGATTTAGGGCTTAAATGACCCCCTAAAAGCGGTACACTTTTCGCTTCATCAGTTGACCTATTTGTTTGACCCAGTTACATAAATCGGCAAGGTCGGTGGCCTTGCAGCACCTAATCGGCGATTAATCGGCCTTGTAGACCTTTTTTTGCAACACTGCTTAATATAGTGTAAGTAATTTAGCATGAGCCTTATAAATGCATAAATCGGAAAGCTATAATAAACAAATAGCAACATGGCATGAATGACACTTATGCTTATGGATAAAGTTAGCTCAACTAAAGATAGCGATAAGCATATAAAAGTATTGACTAACAATACTAAGACACAAAGAAAAGCAAATAGTCATTTAGCATAACACACAAAGATACTTATCGTCATTTTGTGTATTAAGTATAACAATGTACACTTAGCTTGACTTTATTTGAAAATGAATTATTTTCCACACCTTTTAAAAAATTGATCAACACCTTGAAATCATGAATGCATCAACGTGTGATGTTCACTTTGTGTTTTGACAAAAAATTTGTGCAATCGGCATGACCGGAAAAGACTCTCTGTTACGAAATAGAGACTCTCGTAAATTTTACTTTACAATCACTTTATAAAATAATTTTTAAGTGAAAGTAGACTCAATTACGTTTAAACGATAGGTGGCACGACTCCTACGGACTTACGGTTGATTTTATACGAATTTTTGAAAATTACCGAATTCTGAAAAACATACGACGGTACCGTTAAATTTAGTGGTACTGTCCATATTTAATGGAACCGTACGTTATATTTAACGGTTCCGTACCTGTTATTTCAGTTTTGAACAGAACCAACTTTTATTAATTTAAGAAAACCTTCAAGCTAGTATGACAATGTATACTTAACAACAAAACTTGTAAGTATTAAGCAACTAAATACTTTTCATATTTTTATCACCTTCATGGGTAATTTGATACATGGATCGTACTTAATTTTGAAAACCATTGGTTTTAAAAATTTGAGCGACGTGGCTCTGGTACCAATTGTGGAAACCGTAGAGGGGGGGGGGTGAATACGTTTCTATTTAAAAACTTAAAACTTTTGTATCAAACTCCCGATCAAGTGTGACGTAATATGAAAAGTGTCAACTATGATCATATATCATCTAGGGATGAATAAATTAAACTACAACACAAGCACAATCAACCATGACACATACATAATCAACATAACATAAGCAACTAGCCACACAAGCATAAACGCAATGCAAATATAAACATAAAGCGATAAAAAATAAAATGAAAGTAAAGAGATAAGTAAGAAGGCGCAAACCAGATATGGTGATTTATAGTGGTTCGGTCACGAAGCTCCTCTTCGCCCTACTCCACTCCCCGAGTACCCAACTCGAGAGTTACTTCACTAATCAACAAACTCCCTTCAGGCGGAGAAAACCGTAAACGTCGCTTAACTTGTTTTCCGACACTAAGCTAGATGTCGAGTGCTAATCTTAGCTAGCACCAATCTACCACGATCTACCTGATCTACACCGTACACGTCGCATATCCTATTTCCGACACTAAGCTAGATGTCGAGTGCTAATCTTAGCTAGCACCAATCTACCACGATCTACCCTTGATCCACATGATCAATCACACAAGCCCAATGGCTTCAAGAGATCTTCACTATCTCTTAAGATCACAATGATCTTGACTCACTCTCTCACAAAAGAAAAATAATCTAGATGTATGTTATGATACAATCAAGAGTGTAACCAATGTTACAAGACCTAACAACTCCAACTCTTGTATCTTCTTGGATACCTTGAGTTCTTCTCTTGCAAATGAAGAGGAATGATAATACTTTGTTGATGCGTGGTTTTGCGACCTTACAACAGGTTTTACCTCTCGAGGGATCTCAAGAGGCTTACAACCCCAACAGGCAATGTACCTGACCGATTTAGTATAGTGTAGTGGTAAGTACGGGGGATTGATCGTTCTCCACAGGGAATAGTGTCGTTAGGATTGAAAAACTACTCTAATAGGTCTAGGGGTGAGAGAAGATTCTTTTTTTATGTTTTTATATTTTTATGAAAGCAAGTAAAATCTCGGGTTTGAAAGAGTGGGCGGAATTAGTTGCTAATCAACTAACCCAAATAACTACGAATGCAAATAAAATAAAATAACTAAAAATGAAAAGGTGGTAAAACTTATTTGGAGAGAAATGTGTTTACTTAGATTTGCTTACTCCCTAACTATCTTTTACCGGTTGATTAGTGTGCATTAATTGCGTGGATGACGGGTGTATTCCTTAATACCAATCGTGGGGTGGCGTACGTACTTCCCCAACTCTACAAGCTCCTAATTCACTCCTATGTCGAGCCGGCTAGGAAGCTCCTAACATGGGATCACTAGAATTCGCTTGTGCATTAAATACAACCATAAAAACCTTAGTACGCATTGGTTCATGTTTCTTAAGACGTTCAAGCAAGTTACCGAATAGGAGGTTAGCCAGTTTTCTAAAGCCTAACATAGATAAACAATCATCCAATACAACTAATAACACACTAATAACCAATAATCAATAGCTAGGTTTCATTAGATCTAAGCAAACACAAAGAAAACCTAGCCTAGCATGTTAAACAAAAGACAAGAACAAGATAGAATCAAACAACACATAGACATATTGAATGATTAATTGATAACTTATCTTCAATGTAACATGGAAGATCTCAAGGCAAAAAGCCTTGAAAAAGCTGCTAAAATCGTCTTAGGGTTTCCTCCCAAAAGGTTACACACAAAGTTCCACAGTAATGACAAAAAATTGCAAAACTATATATAGAGTATAAGGGCTGACGGCGTCACGTTGTAGATCCTGACGCCGTCACCTCGCCGCTTTTAGGGTTCCCGGATGGCCTTCCTGACGCCGTCCCTCTTTAGACCTCCAAAATCCGCTCTGGCTTATCAAGGCTTGACGCCGTCAGATTAGTGCTTGACGCCGTCCCTCTTTAGCTTAAGCCGTGACGACCTTGATCACATTAAAGGGTGACGCCGTCAGATTTTTCATGCAAAATTCTCTGGCTTATCATGAGTAATTTTCACATCCACCACTTTTGCCAAGCCATGACGCCGTCTGGACCAATATATGACGCCGTCAAAGGTACTTTCCAGCATAATTTTGAGACTTTGCCGTTTTCTTCACTTTTATGCTCCAAAAACGTCCAAAATGCTTCCTTTTCCAGATTTCTTCTCCAAAGTACCTAAAATGACAAAAGGAACGATTTAGGGCAATATTTGATCAAATAAATACGATTTAGGGCTTAAATGACCCCCTAAAAGTGGTACACTTTTCGCTTCATCAAATACCCTTACACTTGAGATTTGCTTGTCCTCAAGCAAATGCGCTTTTATTCTAATCAAAATACAAGTTAGGGGTCATTTAACACTAATATAAAAGTAATTACAACAATTAGTCGTTCCACTTTAATCATAATAAGCACGGAGATTACATACTAGCACCTCACAAGTAGTGTTTAGATACTCACATCTCTCAAGTGTCATCAAAATAAATCTCATAAATGAAAATGGATAATATCTCTCACTACCTGTCATAGCAAATAGACTACCATAGGCTTGGGAAAGAATAAAAAACCTCCTCCACTAGGCGTAAGCACCTAAGATAAACTATCAAAGAGGGCTTTTAAACGGGTTATAACGTTAGGTGTAGGGATATGATAAACACGGTTTTGTTGGATAAGGGATATTTTACTGGTGGCGAGTTAAAGATCTTGATTAATTACATGTACTATACAATGTTGCTAAGCCAAGACTCGACTCAATCTTAAGCTAAAAACAAAAACATAAAATAAACATAAAATAAAACGGGATGGTAGTCCGTATGTTTTTTCTATTTTTCTTTTTCTCATTTTTTTGTATTTTTCTTGATTTTTTTTCGATTTTTTTTTTCATACACTCTTGCCCTACCATCCAAAATAATACATCATAGGGGCGTTGCATTCCCCTTACACTTGAACTTTTACATAACTTTACAAATAAATATTCTAATGACTCGAATTAAAATAATCGAAAAACTTGGAGTACTTTTTAAAATATTTAGCACATATGGGGGTAATAATGTTGTTCTTCCCCATTACTCCATTACACTAGTACTTTACCCATGAGTCCCAATCGTCCCAAAACAATATGTACAAGGATATGACTCGACTTAGCAACCATGTAATCAATTAGATAATTAACTTGTGTTTAAACAAATGTTGTCACAATAATGCACTAAAAATGAGTGCATACAAGGTAGGCTAAGGCGATTTGGGTGTACATTTAAGTGGGGTGTAACAAATTCTTCCTTTAAGTAAAATGCTTAAAGGTCGAAACGAAAAGATAGGCTCTGAGGGGTGTACTAGGGGTATCGTGTACTAAAAATAAGAACAACGCAAAGGGTGTGGGAGAATTACTTGACCAATGTAGCCAATGTAATTATAACAAAAACACAGGTGTAAAACAATGGGTTAATCCTAATGCCTCTTATCATGTAGTAAATCTAACTACACGAATGTAGTCTCACTTGTGGCCTCGGAATGGTCCTAACGCAAGTTCTAGAATCTAAGTGCTACCGGTACACACATCATAGCATAAATGTTTTTCCTACCAATTCTAGGGGCGAACCTCACATATTTGGGGTGGAAAATTTTTTAGTGGTACGGTTTTTGTGCTAGTCATATAACTCCTATCCGTGAGACGCTCATTAAGATCAAAGTTTCACTCCTATATGTTGTAAAAAATTTTAAATTTGGCACTAAAATTGCCCTAACAGGTATTTCTCTCAGTTTTATTACACATCTACTATTAAATAAACAAAAATCAAGCGTAAAAGCATTCTCTAATCGTATCGTACTTTTACCCCCCCTTACACTTAAGATGAACATTGTCCCCAATGTTCAAATAACAAATGTAAAAGTAAATAAGGTAAAAGAATGAAATCAAATACTCCCCTGATTCGCTCGGTGGATAAAGAAATAACATGGTTAGATCTTCTTCCAAAGTAATGTTGAAGCTCCATGACTAATGCATCGCCATAAGCTTGATCCAACAAACATTTCCTTGTCCAAAATAACCTGTTAAACCTGAGAAAACAAACACGAAAACCTGCATAACATCGGCGGGATAAACTCTATATATAAGGATATAATGCTTGTGGAATGATAATTTTGCAGATTCCTGGAGATTATAAGTTAGAGATTTAATAAAAACTTTTTATGAAAACAAAACTTTCAAAATTTTCAGAAAATTAAAACCTGACGCCGTCAGGTTGTAAATCCTGACGCCGTCAGAAATGATCTGACAGAATTCTCATGTTACGTTTCCGGAAAATTTTTGGAAAAACCTACAGCTTACTTCCTGGAATTCCTGCAAAACATCATTATGACTCGATACAAGCATTTGACTCAAACAAATACTAATATGTATGTTAATTTAATATTATTACGATTCATGTTCATTTGTGTTCTAATAAACCGATTTAGATTTCCCTTACACTTAACTTTTGCAAAATACCTTTATATGTAGTTAAGACGAAGTTAAAAACAAAATAAAGCATTTTCACATTTTAGTTTTGAACATGAATCAATAATAATAAAATTTAAACACACATACGGAAACAAATAAAAACAAACAAACAAATAAATAAACACCAAGAAACAAATAAAGCCTGGGTTGCCTCCCAAGAAGCGCTTTTCTTTATTAACGAGTCTTGTAGCTAGACTCAAAGTCCTTCTACCCTATGTAAGTGAGCTCGTCATCGAGGATGTCTTTAGGGTTAAGCTTGGATTGAAGTTTCCTATTGGTCCGCTTAGTACAATATATCTTTTCAAACTTCTCTCCATCCGGGTCATATAATGTCATCTTAATATGCCATGACCCATCTCCATCTTTGGGTGGTTTGTCCCAATCCCACTTATGATCATCGTCCTCGCAATTCCACTTATTCATCCCTAGGTTAATTGGCAAAACTCCTAGGAAATCAATCATCCTCCTAAAAACTAGAGGGTCTTCAAACGGATCCAATTCGGTGTCCCTAGCCAAGAGTTGCTCTACCGTATGTGTTCGGTTAACAAAGTCCTCTTCTAGGTAAAATGGGCGTTGGGGTCCTATGAAGTCTCTATCGATCCAAGGTCCATATCTAGATGGTCTCCTATTTAATTCTAACCAATGTGGTGTTGGTTCCTCACTAGTATCATAGGCGTGTTTCTTCACATCATAGACTGACCAAGTATCTCCTTCTCCTACCGCTATCTTGGATTCCTTACAATCAATCATAGCACTAGCGGTCGCCAAAAATCCTCTACCTATTAACAAGGGGCATGTAGGGTCGCTAACCATATCAAGGACGTGGAAATCGGCTAAAATGGTTAGTTTTCCTATGTGTACTAACACGTCTTTGACTACTCCAACCGGGTAAGCAACACTCCCATCCGCTAAGCCTATAATCACCTCGGTTTCTTCAAGTTTCCCTGGTTTTAGAGAGGTGTAGAGAGGTAACGGAAGTAGGTTAAGGCTTGATCCAAGATCGGCTAATGTGTCATAAGCCTCCGAATTACCGATCTTGCAAGGTAGAATAAATAAGCCCGGATCATCTAACTTCTTAGGTAGCTTATTTTGAACAAAGGCTGTCCCTTTTTCGCCTAATTTGAGCTTCTTCTCATCCAACACATCAATAACCGGACTTTCAAGGTGGAGCTCCTTGAATTCATTGTCAAGGTTTTGAGTGGGAGGTGTTTCAACTATGTTGTTGACCAATTTGGACATCATAACTTCTTGGTCATTTTGAACGACTTGGGTTTGTTTGAAACACGAGCTCATGGAATTGACCGAATAATATTGTGGACAAGAACTAGGAGACGAAACCGATGAAATGGCGTTGACGTTTAGTTTTGGGTTCTTGACCGTGTTGCTAGGGAGTGCTCCCATTTCTCGGTCATTGAGGGCTTTCAACAAAGTGTCAATCTTATTGGTCATCTTGCTTTGTTTTTGTTTGAAATCGGCTTCAAACTTGGCTAAACGAGCTTCTTGAGATGCCATAAATTGGGACATCAATCCTTCAAAGTTATTGGTACTACCATAATTGTTGGAAGGATTGTTATTGAAAGTACGGTTCGAGTTGGAACCGCTTGATTGGAAACGATTAGGTGGGTTGGAAGAATTGGTTTGTTGTGCGTTTTGGTTTTGTTTCCACCTAAGGTTCGGGTGATTTTTCCACGAGGGGTTGCATGAATCACCGTAGGGGTTTGGCTCGGGTTTGAAAGTGTACCACTTGTCTCCCGCTCCGTCGGTACGCGAGGATGCGTAGTCCGCAAAAGCTTGTTCGGGGAGTTCCATGCAATCACGAGTGTCGTGGGGACCACTACATAATTCACACGAAGAAGTGATTTTGTTCACTTGGCTTGAAGGTTTAGGAGCCTCGTAGGATTTCATTAGAAACTTGACTTGGTCTTCAAGTTCTATGATCCTACGGTCGGAAGTGCTTGAATTGTTCGAAGGCAAAGATATTGCCTTGACCGTTTTATTCAAATCACGGGGATCACTCCAACTTTCGTTGTCATAAAGAGCAAGATCTTCTAGGAGAGCCCATGATTGTTCCGCACTTAGATCACGTAGCTTACCACCGGCCGATTGGTCAATGGTTTGCCTCGTGGAGAGATTGATATGGTCATAGAAGATTTGGACTTGGAGCCAAAGTTCTATGCCATGGTGAGGGACTTTTTGGAGTAAGTCCTTGAATCGAGTCCATGCCTCGTAGAGGGTTTCGCCTTGACGTTGTTGGAACATCAAGATATCATTCCTTAGCTTGGTAGTTCTTCCCGGTGGGAAAAACTGAGCAAGGAAACGAGTAGTGAGATCATCCCAAGAGGTGATGGATCCTGCGGGTAGACGCTCTACAGCCATTGACTAGCTTGGTCCCGCAGAGAGAATTGAAAGAGACGCAGTCGGGTCGTCTCTCGAGTGGAAACATCAAGGTCTATGGAATCAACAATTTTGAGAAAGTCCTTGAGATGTTGGTTAGGATCTTCGGAACGAAGTCCATGGAATGCGCATCCGCTTTGCACCAACCGGACGGTGTCGGATCGCAAGGGTGTGACATTGGCTCCTTGAGTGAGCTCAATGGTGTTCCGGTAGCCATGGTGGCTAGGACGGGAGTAGTCTCCTAAAGTACGGGCTCTAGGATGTGGTGGTGGTTGTTGTGGTGGTGGGTTGTTGGGATCGAGGATATTACCACCTTCCATGATGTCGGATGGTAATGGTTACGAACAAAGAAACGAAGAAAAAAATGATAGACTAAAGAAAACGTAGAAAAATAAAATAAAAATCTCACTAGAAAGGAATCTAGTGAGTAGACCTATAAAATAAAAAATTCAACCTAAACAATAACTATTCCCCGGCAGCGGCGCCAAAAACTTGATGCGTGGTTTTGCGAACTTACAACAGGTTTTACCTCTCGAGGGATCTCAAGAGGCTTACAACCCCACCAGGCAGTGTACCTGACCGATGTAGTATAGTGTAGTGGTAAGTACGGGGGATTGATCGTTCTCCACAGGGAATAGTGTCGTTAGGATTGAAAAACTACTCTAATAGGTCTAGGGGTGAGAGAAGATTCTTTTTTTATGTTTTTATATTTTTATGAAAGCAAGTAAAATCTCGGGTTTGAAAGAGTGGGCGGAATTAGTTGCTAATCAACTAACCCAAATAACTACGAATGCAAATAAAATAAAATAACTAAAAATGAAAAGGTGGTAAAACTTATTTGGAGAGAAATGTGTTTACTTAGATTTCCTTACTCCCTAACTATCTTTTACCGGTTGATTAGTGTGCATTAATTGCGTGGATGACGGGTGTATTCCTTAATACCAATCGTGGGGTGGCGTACGTACTTCCCCAACTCTACAAGCTCCTAATTCACTCCTATGTCGAGCCGGCTAGGAAGCTCCTAACATGGGATCACTAGAATTCGCTTGTGCATTAAATACAACCATAAAAACCTTAGTACGCATTGGTTCATGTTTCTTAAGACGTTCAAGCAAGTTACCGAATAGGAGGTTAGCCAGTTTTCTTAAGCCTAACATAGATAAACAATCATCCAATACAACTAATAACACACTAATAACCAATAATCAATAGCTAGGTTTCATTAGATCTAAGCAACACAAAGAAAACCTAGCCTAGCATGTTAAACAAAAGACAAGAACAAGATAGAATCAAACAACACATAGACATATTGAATGATTAATTGATAACTTATCTTCAATGTAACATGGAAGATCTCAAGGCAAAAAGCCTTGAAAAAGCTGCTAAAATCGTCTTAGGGTTTCCTCCCAAAAGGTTACACACAAAGTTCCACACTAATGACAAAAAATTGCAAAACTATATATAGAGTATAAGGGCTGACGGCGTCACGTTGTAGATCCTGACGCCGTCACCTCGCCGCTTTTAGGGTTCCCGGATGGCCTTCCTGACGCCGTCCCTCTTTAGACCTCCAAAATCCGCTATGGCTTATCAAGGCTTGACGCCGTCAGATTAGTGCTTGACGCCGTCCCTCTTTAGCTTAAGCCGTGACGACCTTGATCACATTAAAGGGTGACGCCGTCAGATTTTTCATGCAAAATTCTCTGGCTTATCATGACTAATTTTCACATCCACCACTTTTGCCAAGCCATGACGCCGTCTGGACCAATATATGACGCCGTCAAAGGTACTTTCCAGCATAATTTTGAGACTTTGTCGTTTTCTTCACTTTTATGCTCCAAAAACGTCCAAAATGCTTCCTTTTCCAGATTTCTTCTCCAAAGTACCTAAAATGACAAAAGGAACGATTTAGGGCAATATTTGATCAAATAAATACGATTTATGGCTTAAATGACCCCCTAAAAGCGGTACACTTTTCGCTTCATCATTTGTATCTACTTGGATACTTTGTGTTCTTCTCTTGCTAATCAAGAGGGATGGCAACACTTTTTATCTACTTGGATACTTTGTGTTCTTCTCTTGCTAATCAAAAGGAATGACAACACTTTGTATCTACTTGGATACTTTGTGTTCTTCTCTTGCTAATCAAGAGGAATGAAGAGGATCACTTGAATGGAGGATTGGATCACTCTTAAACAAACTAAGACTCTCCAAATGATCAAAGAAAGTCATCTAAGTGAGGAGGGATTAGACCAGAGAAAAAGGACTGGAAAAATCAAGTTGGAAGTGTGAAATGGTCCACTATTTATAGGCAAGGGAAAATCTGACCGTTACAGACCCACGGCTCCACTAAATTTAGTGGAGCCGTCCATACTTAAAGGTGCCGTGGACGCTCCTTCGTTTGTCTTTAGTGGGGAAGGTTTATTTGGGGATGTTAGGAGCTGTTTGGGGGGGGGGGAATAGCTGTTACTATTTTTGAAATGATTTTCCCAAATAAAACATTTCTTTTTAATTCAAAAATAATTTGTAAAATGTATTTTTGAAAAAATGTTTTGTCACATTTATAAAAATGTGAAGTTTAGAAAAATATAATCCTTTGATCATTTGTCAAGTAGTAGATTTGTTTGTCCATACCTTGAGTGATTTACGTCGGGATGGAAATCTACGACTTTGTTGAAGCATACTTGAGACGTCGGGAGGTGTTGATGTAAGTATGCATTGATGATTTGTGTTTACAAGTAACTTGCACATTTTACGTTATGTATTACAAGTTACATGTTTGTCATTATTAAAACCGAAGAAATCGTTTAGTTTAAATATCGTAATATTTGCACTAACATGTGTGTAAATTGGAAGTTTGAAGGTTCAATGGTAATGTAAATACGTGTGGAATAAATAGTATTTATTAAATACATACAGTGTTTTATGAGAAGACACTTATCATACAAGGGAAGTTTGAATTCATCAGTTGCCATACTCTTCTATACATACAGTGCCTTATCATACAGTGTCTTATATATACCATACTCTTGAACTCTTGATCACAGTAACTCCATATCTTCAAAACTAACCAAAAAACCAGAGTAACAAAACTATCCGAAAAACCAGTCTCAAGATCACAGTAATTCCATATCTTCATAATGGCATATGGTAAAAAAAACTCTATATCAACGTGAGAAAAGCATGACTGAAGAGTTCTTTGATCTTGTTGAAGATGCACAAACGGTAGATGTAACTGAAGATGAAAGTATGACTCAAACCAAAACACAGAAAAAACGGGAAAAGTACCTTAAGTTGTTGAGGAAGGTACAAAACGCAGAAAAAATTGGAGTCTCAAAAGCATTAAAAAAAAATTCTATTATATCTATAAAGCATAATTCATGTTCTTCTTCTTCTAAGAAACTAGTCGAGCAATCTTTTGGTTTTATGGAGAGATATGCGATTGATCTAAAGATCATGCGGGGTCTACTTGCAAATGGGATATCATTCAATGTTTTGCGTAATCCTCAATTTCATGAGATGGTTAGTGCAATCAACAAGGCTCCTCCCGGTTATAAGGTGCCTTCAAGTGAGAAAGCAAGAACTGTATTGCTAGATGAATGTGCACGTGACGTTGCAAAAGATTTGTCATCAATCCAAGACACATGGTTTACACAAGGTGTTTCTATTGTATCTGATGGTTGGTCCAATGTGAAACATGAACCATTGATCAATGTTCTTGCTGTAAACATCCGTGGTACGAATTTTATATACGCCAAGGACTTTTCCGAGGTGGAAAAAACAGGACAAGCAATTTCAAACTATTTGTTGGGAGGTATTGAAAAAATAGGGCCAAGTCATGTCCTTCAAGTTGCAACTGACAACGCGGCAAATCGCAAGGCAGGGGGAAAAGATATTGAAAAGTTATATAAACACATATTTTGGTCTCCTTGTTGTGTACACACTTTAAATTTGATTTTCGAAGACTTTGCAAAAGAGTTTAATTGGTTGGAGAATGTGTATAAAATAGGAAAAATGGTTGTGGAGTATTTTTTAAATCACTCTCAAGTTTAGCAATTTTTAGGGATACTCAAAGCTTAAGCTTTTGAAAGTAGCAAAAACAAGATTTGCGTCTCATTACATTCTTTTAAAAAGGTTAAAGGATTGTAGAGAAGCTCTTGCTACTACAGTTGTTCTTAACTCATGGAGGGAATGGGCTAAACAAGGAGATGAAAACACACACAAAAAAAGAAAAATACAAAAAAAAAAAAAAAAAAAAAAAATAAAAAAAAATGGAGAACTTATTGTTCAAACTATACAAAGTGAATCATTTTGGGTTGACGTTGATCATATTCTTGCTATAACAAAGCCAATTTTCTTGTTGATTAAATTCTGTTATGGAGATGGGCTAAGGATGGGAGAAATTTATGAAAGAATGGATAACATGCTAAGGGAAATTAAAGATTTGATGAAAGACAATGTGTATGGGGTGTTTTACCCCGATGTTGAGAAGATTATCTTGGCTAGATGGGAGAAAATGATAATCCCATTACATTGCTTGGGCTTTGCATTAACTCCAAGATTTTATGATACTTGTTATAGTGAAGCATTAGCACCTAGTGGAATTTCTAGAAGAGCTCCTAACAAAGACAAAGAAGTTATGATGGGTGTAATGAGTGCTTTAAAACGAATTGCAGAAAATCAAGAAGAAGAGAAACTGTTGCGAAATCAATACGCAACATATAACATGAAAAAAGGTCGTTATTCTTTACCCGGTGCTCAAATGGATGCTGTAACTATTGACGCGGTTGGCTGGTGGTCAACTTATGGTTCTTAAACTCCGAAATTAGCTGATGTAGCCAAAAAGGTTTTATCACAGCCCATAAGTAGTTCTTCTGCGAAGAGAAATTGGAGCACTTACTCTTATATTCATAGCGTGAAGAGGAACCGGTTGCACAACAAAAGGGCTAACAAATTGGTTTACATACATTCAAATATTCGTCTACAATCAAGGTTTTCAGATTCTTACAAAAAAGGGCCACTGAAGAAATGTGATATTGATCAGTGTATTTTACATACCCCTCATAACATGTTGATTACGCATTGTTGCATTGTTATTCGTTGTTATACATGTACTTTGAGGCTGTTTTGTGTTTATGTAGGTAATATGTAAAATAGAGCTAAAATGGCGAATTTGTGAGCTAATGTGATATACGAAGTGTTTGGATTGTACTTGAAGTAAATGTGGACGATTAAGAACCAAAATAAAGATATAAATACAAGCGTGATATTGCTACATTGTTTGTATCATAACTTCTTCGTCCGAGCTCCGTTTTAGATGATTCAAAAGGTCACGGAAAGAGTAAAAAGAAATCTTCACATCAAAATAATAAAATGCAAGAAATTCTGAAGATTGGGTCACGGTTTATCTGCTTCAATTTACAGCTCGTGGGTTATTTTATTGGACTTATTATAATACAACACTTTGGCCCAAATTAATTAAATGAGAAAACTCATATTGTATTTTTTTTGGGGGCTACTGTCGGACGCAACAACAAGAAAGAATAAAAGGGTTGGATCTTTTGGGGATATTATATTCGGATAGAGGAAAGACAAAAGGGGGGGGGGGGGCCCTTTTTATGAATTTTCGACAACCAAGAAGAAAAAAGAAGCAACTAGCCGCCACTTGGGAATTCATTCGAAGATACACAGGCCATCATATTCGATATATAAACATTATTATTTTCTCCCGGTAAAAGATATATTTGGTTTGATCATGTTTACGGATTTTATTTTGTTTGTCAAACATTAATTCATATAATTTTAATGCATATCATTTGTTTGATTTTAATTTTTTAGTATAATTATTTGATTGAATTATTGTGAGACATATTATTGCGAGTCAACGATTGTGCCGAGCCTAATTAGTATAGGGGTTAAGACGGTCGTGTGGTAAACATAATTTGTACCCATAATTGTTCATTTGAGTAATTATTAATTTAATTGATACGATTATTATAATACATGTTATTGCTAGTCAATGAGTGGTGCCGAGTCTAACTAGTTTAGGGATTAAGACGATTCATGTGGTGAATATAAGTTGTGCCCAAAATTGTCCTTTTCAATTAATACAATCTATGTCTATGTGGTTTGAAAATAAACATTAGTAATAATCCGTAACTTGATCATATCAATATATCCGGAGCCGGGAGGGATTGCTTTTCACCCAATTGTTTACAAATCCTACTTTTATTTTCTCATTTAATTTTTATTTGTTTATTTACTTTTTATTGCTTATTCGCTTTCTAGTTAATTAGTAGTTTTATTATTATGATTTAAACAAACCAAAACTTTTATTGATCAGTGATCACCCCAAAACTTAAATTAAAATCGCATACTCCTCGTGGATACGATACCCGCTTGCCCTATCTAGCATAAGGTAATTAGGTTTATTTTGATTGGTACAACGACATCGGTCAAATTTTGGCGCCGTTGCCGGGGAGTGAGTGCGCTTTTGGTTTAAGTTTTTGTTAATATTTTTAAATTCAAAAATACAAAAAAGATTTTCTTTTTCTCTTGTTTTGTTTTCTTGTTTGTTTTGTTGGTTGTGAGTGTGCAGGTTAGTGTATGCGCATACGTAGATCGGGAAGTACATCACCGTTAGTTTACGATCCCGAGATTTCTAGGTAATCTCGCATGGTCAGTTTGATCATTTGTTTAACCTAGAGCTTCTATGGATTCATGCTGGACTTTTGGGAATCCATTTCATTCTTATGAAAATTGTCCGGAGGAGAAAGCAAGTAGGAAGGAGCGAGTACTTGAGACATATGACTATCAATCTCAATATGATGATTATGAGCATAACACATATCATGCTAATTACAATATTGAGATGGAAGATTACACGAGGTATCGAGGGGAATATGGTGGCCAATATTATCATCCTTCATATGAGAGCTCTAGTTTCTTCGATCAACCACAGAGACCGACTCAACAATATGATCATCAAGGCCAAGGACAGGGTGATAACCATCTCTCATATCTTGACCAAAAATTGGATAAGCTCATTTCAATGATAGAATCCAACAGAGAGGCAAATCAAAGATACGCCAGTATTGCAGCTCTTGAGACACATGTGGATCCGTTGGCAGATGAATTTAATAGGCAAGAAACATATGAACCTCAAGGTGTCACCATGTTTGATTTTGATGATGAAGATGAAGGTGAAGAGCAAGATGAAGAAATCACACTTAACTCGACAAACACCATGGAATGGTTGGCGATTAGCTCTCATGAAGATGAAGATAATACTGATGCTCATAACAATTCATTCGATGATCTCATTTTTCCGGTTAAAGATGATCGTGAAGAATCGTTTCCTTCTAAAGTTGGGGAGGGAGTTGTGGGGACTAATACCACACATATCTCCCAATTTTACAAGAACCAATACTTTCATCAATTGATGATACAAAATCAAAAGAAGATGAGGACTTGTTTGCTCCTTCGCTATATGAAGATGAGTGTTCAAATTCATTGAAAGAACAACAATATCGCAATGAGGAAGAAGTCGAGGGCCCCCGTATCGACCCAAACCCACCACATGTGCCTCAAGTATTAATCAAGAAATTTGGTATGGGTGACTCAACTTATACAAAGGGGAAAGCACAAGCAAGGTTGTTGTAACACCCCGTGCCCGCTTACTTCAAAAACTTTGACTTTTTACGCGGAAACGCTTGAACCAAAACTGACCCGCTGTACTCTTTTCAAATCTGACAGAAATCAATAGACATTCAGGACTTGAGACTATTTTTAGATGAAAGTAGACTCGATTAGCTTCGAAACGATAGGTGGCACGACCCATTTCGACTTACGGATTAAAAGATATGATTTTTCGAAAACTGCCAAAAATCTGCACAGACTGCCCAGAAAATCTGGACAGCCTGCTGTCCCAAATTTAGTTCCGTTATCTCCGGCCAGAAACCCGGCCTCCCGAACTCGGAACTCAACCAAAATTTCCAGATTTCTTTTATATATCCATAAGATCATTTTCATACAAAAACATCTCCCGTACGACACCCTGAAGGGGTACTTTATGACGGGTTATGCAAATAACACATTTTGACCCATTTCACACCAAACCACTTATATCACTTTCGTTTTACACCAAACTTTACCCACATCAATAACTTAACATAACAAACGTGTCCCAACTGACACTTGACCCGTTCACTATCCAAAATGGGTACGTTTATACTAAAACCAAACGCCCCTTTAACATTTCACCAAAACACATAAACCATACTTTTACACACCATTTGACTACCAATTCGTGTGAGCGACCTTAACATACAACCTGCCATACGGCTACACTTTACCAACTCTAAAGACCAACGGGGGTACAAACTTACACATGAGCCCGGTATTCTACCTAAGCTCCTAAACACATATTACCTTAAATCTCACACATCCATTCCTTAATCCTTACATTCAAGTCATCCATAAGAACATGCCAACCTACAAAAAGGTTAGACAACTAAACCATAAGCACAACGGCTTGGTAAGTAAAACGACCATAACACATCATTATACTTCAATCCACACATAGCATCGTATACATAAAACACTTACTCGACGGCTTACTACCCAAGTCTCATATAACACATAACATCAACATATTCCATAATATCAACTCATCACATAAGCTTCATTCATGGCATCACATAAGCATATATCTCTTGACATCAAACATACATAACACATATATGATAGATATCCATATAACACATGTTATCATCATTTTACTTACCTTAGCTTCCAAAGCTAAGCATAACATCAATATCCCACCATTCTTAACCTCTAACCATCATCATCATCCTTTACAATTATCAACACCTAATAACATAATAAACAATAACATAAACAAGGGTTAACATAACCCATTAAACATACTCACCTTTCATTCTACATCATTATATGATCATATCTTGATCATATGATAAAAACCCACTTAATCCATACATCTTAACCTCGTTAGAAATCAAGGATGGGAAGATTACTTACATGGGATAATTGCTAGAGACCTTATTCTTGGATTGGAACCTTAAACATCATCAATTGATCATCAAAGATGCATTGTTTTCCCTCCTTTTTCTTTTCTTGAACCGACTTCACAGACTCTTCTCAAAGAAAATGAGAAGTCTGTAGAATTATCTAGGAAGATTAGATATAACTAGTCATTAGTTTGGCTAGATGACACTTATGGTCCTTCAAGTTCCATTCTTTCTATTTAGCCACATTAACTTTATAACTTACTTAACATTTAACAACTTTAGTCCCTTAAGTTTAAGCATCATATTTTATATAACTATATTAGTCATGCTTTGACTATTAGTTGACTATCGGGTTTGACCACTACGCAACTTTCGTTGACTGGCCAATCACATAAAGTCTTTATCCATTTTCATCTAGGGTGGGGTCCCAACACCCGGGAAACGGGTCTAACAATTCTACCCCCCTTATTTAGATTTCGTCCCCGAAATCTCTCATCTATTACTATCCAAAACCAATTCATGACATATACACGCCCTTATTCTCATGCTTTCTAAACCGATTCCTTGCAACGATCTAAATGATCGTGCAAATTCTAAACTTACTATACATGATTATAACTCATAATTCATTAAAAGCACATTTCTCATCACAAACTTATCTAAAATTTCCCACGATTGACGACTAGTCATATGAAAAATTCTACTATTTTGACTTTATATAAGTCAAACTTCATCACTATTTCACATTATACACCCCTGCACTAACATGACATAACATCATTTACCGGCCAATTTCGCATTTCACATAGTACTAACACATATCAATATCAAAAAACCGGCAATTTAATTCAAAATATACAAAGTACCATACAAACGGCACCTTTCAAAATTCTTTCACACGCATAACTTAAGCAATCTTTCTTATCAAATCTTGGGAAATACTCATCAATTAACTTATCAATTTAATGCATAACTCATTTTAGACGTCTATCTTAAGGTTTCACACATTACCTTAACACTGCTATCAGTTTTATTTATATCTATCTTTTCTTATGACGTCTAACATGTTTTAGTTTTCACTTTCTCATATCACTATCCGTACTCATGTCATATCGGCTACACATAAGTCCACTCATTTATAACTCTTCATTTACATAAAAAGGCGTCCCAATCTATGTAAACAAGGAATTATAAACTTATGGTTCGGCGATTTACAATTTCTTCATTTAAATGAAAAGGCG
Organism: Artemisia tridentata subsp. tridentata; assembly: GCA_021014915.2. Classification (NCBI taxonomy): domain Eukaryota; kingdom Viridiplantae; phylum Streptophyta; class Magnoliopsida; order Asterales; family Asteraceae; genus Artemisia; species Artemisia tridentata. The sequence goes on along the minus strand of CP139502.1, from coordinate 57,811,260 downwards.
TCCCAACCCATTTAAATCAAGAAACCATAAACCGTCCTACTTATATGCTTCCAACATAACATTCGTACATACTTTACTTTCCATCTTTTCTAGCCTTGGATCCAATCTCACTAACTTTCCTTCATGCCATAAGGCAAACTTAACATCATGCCATAAAAGGCAACTTAACCTCGTGCCATAAAGACACCTTAACATCGTGCCCTAAAGACACCTTAACATCGTGCCCTAAAGACACCTTAACACCGTGCCATAAAGACACCTTAACATCGTGCCATAAAGACACCTTAACATCGTGCCATAAAGACACCTTAACATCGTGCCAAGGATGTAGGCAAACCATGCCGGTGAAGGCAAGCTAACAATCATGCCATAAAGGCAAGCTAGGCCATCCCAAAGGATGCCAAAACTAGAGCATTGGATCCAAGCTATATATGTCTTATCATCGTTACTCATTTTATCTTTTCATGCACTTTCATAATTAGGCACACATTATCAATTCATTTTCATTGCCTTACGCAATCTCAACATTCACTATCACGCTTACTATCATCTAGACAAGTTTCTATATAACACTTGCCCATTTATTAAATTTGCATTTTCACAATGCAACTTACCTTTCATCCGTCAACCCCAAGTTGACTCATACACTCACTATGTGCCATCTTTATTTTAAAAATTTTATATGTAATGCTTATTCATTACCACTTACACATTTCAACGTGTTCTTACAACACACTTTTACTATACCCGTCAACCCTTGTTGACCATATTCACAACTCGTACTATCACTTCATTTAGTATGTTCAATTTTTTACGCATATAAACCTTACATAGGTTTATTCTTTAACACTATCACATATCTCATCATACACATTTCAATATATATATTAGCATGATTATATTCATGTTTTACAATTCTTTCTAGCACACTTCAAGTCACTTATGACTTCTAGCGCAATCTGAAACTCATTCATCTCTTCTACTCATTCATTACTAACACATTTTAATTATCATGTTTTATATGCAACGTGATCTCATCACGTCTTATCCATACACCTTTACTTTCTCATTTTATTTAACATATAAAAACTCATGCTTCAAGCATATATTCATTCATGTTTCTCAAAACATCAAGCTATAAACATACTTCGCTATTCACTTCTTCCTTATCTTTATCTTTTTAAGCATTTATGCTTTTTCAAATTTTCTATACGCTTCTTAACTCTCTTCACATATCAACGTGTTCTTTTTAACTTTAACGACCACAACTAGGTCAACACATAACATATAATCATATGCATCTATCTTAACTCATACACTTCTACGCAATCGTGCTCTCAAGCACACCACATAAAACTTAGACATACAATAAACTTACCATAGACTTAACATCACAAAATCAATCATACCATAACACTTAACACTTATCCAACAAGTGTTAAAACACTCAAGATCAAAATCAAGGCATGAAGTCTATGGCTCATATATCACATCGCATAAACAATCCATGTCTAAGCATCATCATTCTAACTAGTCGCAAGCAATAGCCAACTTTATAACCAAGGCATCATAAACCTTAATTCACTTACTAGCCCATCTCTAATACCACTTAGCTTTTCTACTCGCATGCCATCACCATGGCTCTACTATACATTCACATAATCACAATACATTCACCGGCACCAACCGAGGTGTACGGCTAACTAATCATATAAACATTTCAAGTCCTCCACGGACTTAAATCACATAATCACAATACCAATACCGGCACCAACCTAGGTGCTCGGTCAACTAATCACATAAACATCTTAAGTCCCCATGGACTTGCATCTCATATACAACAATACTATCACACACATATATCACCTATCATCGATAGGCTCAACTAGCATAAAACATAATTCGTCTAACACATAGCAATCAATTTCCGCGCAACTAACACTTACGTCAAATGCTTCTACGGGTGGTTTAAGTCTAGGCAATCCTAAAGGAAACCTAATTCACTTAAACCGATGCTCTGATACCAAGTTGTAACACCCCGTGCCCGCTTACTTCAAAAACTTTGACTTTTGACGCGGAAACGCTTGAACCAAAACTGACCCGCTGTACTCTTTTCAAATCTGACAGAATTCAGTACATAATCAGACCTTGAGACTATTTTTAGATGAAAGTAGACTCGATTAGCTTCGAAACGATAGGTGGCACGACCCATTTCGACTTACGGATTAAAAGATATGATTTTTCGAAAACTGTCAAAAATCTGCACAGACTGCCCAGAAAATCTGGACAGCCTGCTGTCCCGTTTTCTGTTTCGTTATCTCCGCCTGGAAACCCGACCTCCCGTACTCGAAACTTAACCAAACTTTCCAGATTTCTTTTATATATCCATAAGATCATTTTCATACAAAAACATCTCCCGTACGACACCCCGAAGGGGTACTTTATGACGGGTTATGCAAATAACACATTTTGACCCATTTCACACCAAACCACTTATATCACTTTCGTTTTACACCAAACTTTACCCACATCAATAACTTAACATAACAAACGTGTCCCAACTGACACTTGACCCGTTCACTATCCAAAATGGGTACGTTTATACTAAAACCAAACGCCCCTTTAACATTTCACCAAAACACATAAACCATACTTTTACACACCATTTGACTACCAATTCGTGTGAGCGACCTTAACATACAACCTGCCATACGGCTACACTTTACCAACTCATAAAGACCAACGGGGGTACAAACTTACACATGAGCCCGGTATTCTACCTAAGCTCCTAAACACATATTACCTTAAATCTCACACATCCATTCCTTAATCCTTACATTCAAGTCATCCATAAGAACATGCCAACCTACAAAAAGGTTAGACAACTAAACCATAAGCACAACGGCTTGGTAAGTAAAACGACCATAACACATCATTATACTTCAATCCACACATAGCATCGTATACATAAAACACTTACTCGACGGCTTACTACCCAAGTCTCATATAACACATAACATCAACATATTCCATAACATCAACTCATCACATAAGCTTCATTCATGGCATCACATAAGCATATTCCAAGTCCATATCTCTTGACATCAAACATACATAACACATATATGATAGAGATCCATATAACACATGTTATCATCATTTTACTTACCTTAGCTTCCAAAGCTAAGCATAACATCAATATCCCACCATTCTTAACCTCTAACCATCATCATCATCCTTTACAATTATCAACACCTAATAACATAATAAACAATAACATAAACAAGGGTTAACATAACCCATTAAACATACTCACCTTTCATTCTACATCATCATATGATCATATCTTGATCATATGATAAAAACCCACTTAATCCATACATCTTAACCTCGTTAGAAATCAAGGATGGGAAGATTACTTACATGGGATAATTGCTAGGGACCTTATTCTTGGATTGGAACCTTAAACATCATCAATTGATCATCAAAGATGCATTGTTTTCCCTCCTTTTTCTTTTCTTGAACCGACTTCACAGACTCTTCTCAAAGAAAATGAGAAGTCTGTAGAATTATCTAGGAAGATTAGATATAACTAGTCATTAGTTTGGCTAGATGACACTTATGGTCCTTCAAGTTCCATTCTTTCTATTTAGCCACATTAACTTTATAACTTACTTAACATTTAACAACTTTAGTCCCTTAAGTTTAAGCATCATATTTTATATAACTATATTAGTCATGCTTTGACTATTAGTTGACTATCGGGTTTGACCACTACGCAACTTTCGTTGACTGGCCAATCACATAAAGTCTTTATCCATTTTCATCTAGGGTGGGGTCCCAACACCCGGGAAACGGGTCTAACAGTTGTTACTAATAGAAAATCATTATGTAGTCGAGCAGTGTAATAAGAACTATAATAGGGCACTCCTTTATATTATTCTTGAGCAAGTTCATAGGAAAGCACGAGTAGAAGTTCGTAAATTGAGAGAACCCCTGCGCAAAGAAGAGAAGAAGTTTCATGGAGTGCCAAATTGTGGTAAGTTGATTAAGGATGCAAGCAAGAAGGTCCGTGTGAAACAGGTTCGTAGTGCATCAAGCCGAAGAAAAAGGAAAAGGCGAGTATGGGTTTCAAAGCATAAACACTTCTTCTGCATAAGGGAAACTAATATTCATAAAGTGTTTGAAAAGAGGAATATGGCATGGACCCGTAAAGTTTCACTGCGTCTAGGTAACTCGTTTGGTAAATGCTCCATCAGACCACCGTGAAACTAATACCAGTATTGTTGGGCTGACGACGGTAAACTTAGCGCTTCGCGGGAGGCAACCCGTGGGTTGTAGTGTGTGTATGTTCTTTCTAATTTATGTTTCTTTTTATTTTCTTATTTTTGTGTGTGTTAAAAACTTTGTGGGTGTGTTCACTATAAACCCTCACGAGACTAAACTCGTCCACTCGGGCTACCGGGTGTTTTAAAAGGCTTGTTGCATACGCTAAATGCAACCGTGATTCCAACGAAAGTGAGTTAGGTTTTTGTGCTGTGTGAGTTTGTCAAAGTGATTTTTAACCAAAATTTCAACTTAAAGTTTTTGCATTAGGGACAATGCAATGCTTTAAGTTGGGGAGGGTGTCACATGTGTTACATGTTTTTGTGTGAAATTGTGGTTAAAAATGGGTCAAAATGTGATTTTTGGAAAAATTGAGAAGAAAAAAAATGAAATCACATTATAAGAGTTTTGTACTAATTGAATGTGGAAGTTTCTTCTACATATATTTGTTGAGTGTTTGCAGATTCTGAAGATTAGCTTATGGATGACTTATTGTAGCAAACTAGAAGATCCAGCCATGATTATAAGGTGCACCCGATTCCATTGTATAATTTGGTTATAAAATTGATTTGATGGTTTGCATGTAGTTACACATTTGTATAATTAGTAGATGATCAAACCATGTCCGATTGAATTTTTCTTAGAACGGGAAGGAAGTTAAAATAATATAATACGAAATATAATAATGTAATAGTTGGGTTAGGACACTTAATTTGATCTTATCCGGCTTGTCACCCACGCACGGTGGCCATAGAAAAAAGTTGGAGAACTGTCATAATTATTGGTGGTAGTCATATGCTGGGCTTGCCTATCTGATTCGTCACCCGCGCAAGGTGATATTTTAGTTGTTAGCATGGGTCAGACACCAATTCTTATGATGGATAGCATTGCACTTAGCTGAGACAATTTTATGTGAAATAACCCAATCCTTGTATTGTTGTTAATGAAATTAGGAAGGTTGGTTTAAGTTAGTGCATTGATTAATTAGACTATGTGATAGATAACTCCATCATATGATATACCAGTAGGCACGAAGCATAACTGTTCCTATTTAATTAAATGGACTAAATTAACCGGTTCCCGTGTGCTGATGTGTCTTAGTATGCACCTATAGGATAGATATTCATACATCTGAATGATTGGTCTTTATATCAACCTTAAAAGGAGTGTATTAAGCATTCGGGATGACATGTATAAGAACGGTTCCGGATGTCTAAAAAATGAGCTTATGTATGTTATGAGCAAAAATGCTTGAATTATGAAGTAAAATTCATATGCAAAAATTGATCAAAAATTGAAATATATAAGCTAATGTATGATGGCTTATGTGCTCTTAAAAAGTTTGCTCCTATGGTATAAAAACTCCAGTATTATAAAAGGTGTAAGGTATTCTCACCTCTTGTTTTGGATCTATGTTTAGAATGATTATAGGGGTGTACTAAGTATGTTGGGCACATGGTTAATTATATGAAACATAAAGTAAATGGAACCAATGGGAGCGGTTATGTTAAGTGTTTAAGAAGGACAAAAATATTGGTAATCATTTTGGATTATTAGTCATATAGGATGGTTATTAGTGTACTAGGTTGAATTTGATCTTTTTGATGGAATTTCAATTGTATGATTAAAAACTATGTAATTAACAGGCTAAGATATAGTAGATTTCTTCCTCGGGACGAGTAAGGGTTAAGTCGAGGAGGTTTGATCGGTGTATTTTACATACCCCTCATAGCATGTTAATTACGCATTGTTGCATTGTTATTCGTTGTTATACATGTACTTTGAGGGTGTTTTGTGTTTATGTAGGTAATATGTAAAATAGAGCTAAAATGGCGAATTTGTGAGCTAATGTGATATACGAAGTGTTTGGATTGTACTTGAAGTAAATGTGGACGATTAAGAACCAAAATGAAGATATAAATACAAGCGTGATATTGCTACATTGTTTGTATCATAACTTCTTCGTCCGAGCTCCGTTTTAGATGATTCAAAAGGCCACGGAAAGAGTAAAAAGAAATCTTCACATCAAAATAATAAAACGCAAGAAACTCTGAAGATTGAGTCATGGTTTATCTACTTCAATTTACAGCTCGTGGGTTATTTTATTGGACTTATTATAATAAAACACTTTGGCCCAAATTAATTAAATGAGAAAACTCATATTGGATTTTTTTTGGGGCTACTGTCGGACGCAACAACAAGAAAGAATAAAAGGGTTGGATCTTTTGGGGATATTATATTCGGATAGAGGAAAGACAAAAGGGGGGGGGGCCCTTTTTATGAATTTTCGACAACCAGGAAGAAAAAAGAAGCAACTAGCCGCCACTTGGGAATTCATTCGAAGATACACAGGCCATCATATTCGATATATAAACATTATTATTTGATTCTTCTCGACGGAAAAGCATATGGGAGAAAAGGATTTAATTTCTTATGGTATAATTAATATGATGTCTTTGATGTCTATGATGGTGATGCGCGGTTAAACCTTTTTGTAATCTCTCCCGGTAAAAGATATATTTGGTTTGATCATGTTTACGGATTTTATTTTGTTTTTCAAACATTAATTCATATAATTTTAATGCATATCATTTGTTTGATTTTAATGTTTTAGTATAATTATTTGATTGAATTATTGTGAGACATATTATTGCGAGTCAACGATTGTGCCGAGCCTAATTAGTATAGGGGTTAAGATGGTCGTGTGGTAAACATAATTTGTACCCATAATTGTTCATTTGAGTAATTATTAAATTAATTGATAGGATTATTATAAGACATGTTATTGCTAGTCAATGAGTCGTGCATAGTCTAACTAGTTTAGGGATTAAGACGATTCATGTGGTGAATATAACTTGTGCCCAAAATTGTCCTTTTCAATTAATACAAACTATATCTATGTGGTTTGAAAACAAACATTAGTAATAATCCGTAACTTGATCATATCAATATATTCGGAGCCGGGAGGGATTGCTTTTCACCCAATTATTTACAAATCCTACTTTTATTTTCTCATTTAATTTTTATTTGCTTATTTACTTTTTATCGCTTATTCGCTTTCTTGTTAATTAGTAGTTTTATTATTAAGATTTAAACAAACCAAAATTTTTATTGATCAGTGATCACCCAAAAACTTAAATTAAAACCACATACTCCTCGTAGATACGATACCTGTTTGCCCTATCTAGCATAAGGTAACTAGGTTTATTTTGATCGGTACAACGAAATCAGTCAGGTATAAATCCAGAAAGCACTAACTTAGAAGGCTCGACTTTGAGATTAGAAGACATGATGTGGGAAAATCTTGATGAGGAATAGAATCATATGATTCCTTCTACTTTGTTTGAACTTTATAAAATATTTTTTCCTTCAATTATGTTTTTCCTTCATTGTAAGTATTAAATCGTCTGAAATGTTTTCTGTTTGTATCGTACATTCGCAAGTCTATTAATATTAATATATCATTGAAGTTTAGTTATGAGTTATGACTTGTGAATCTATAAACATATATGAAACTAAACAATATTATTATTGGGTACGCTGTACCAAAGTATTTGGTTCACCGAACCGAAATATATAGTACACAGAATCAAAGCGAACCGGAATGAGCCTACCCCTCGTCGTACCGGATTTTGAGAAATAGCGAACCGCGATCCCGTACCGGAGCAATCTCTGTTCCATGTGACTATGATCTGTACCCTTCTCTTTCATGCCCATTTACCCCTACTTTTTGGGTCGAAGCACTTCATGTAATGGCCTATCTTTTGAACATCTTACCCTCCACCTCAATTGATAATGAAACCCCTCATTTTTGCTTATACAAGACTCACATGATTATTCAACTTCGTATACGTGGGTGTTTATGTTATCATCACCTTTTCACCAATAATAAATTTGAGCCTCGTGCCACTCCTTCTATCTTTCTAGGTTTCTCCACAAGTTATCGTGAGTATCATTGTCTTGACTTGGCCATAAACACAATAAATAATTTCTCGCCATGTCACTTTTGATGAGACTACGTTCCCATATGGCTCGATGACTGCGAATAATCCTCCTCCATACACCTTTTTAGACCCATAACTGAATATAATTCACCAACAACTTCATTCACCAAATCCTGGTCCAAATGTAATTGGCCCAAATATATCGACCACTTAACCCATTACTCCTGGCCCAACTGTAACAGACTTAAATATTCACGCCACATTCTTACCTACTCACGGCCCCACTGTCCAGCCCACTACGCCTAAACTCTTGGCCCACTTCCTCAGTTCACACGTGGTTCGTCTTCACAGGCCCAAACGAGCCATGTTTTGGGTTCGCAAGCCCAATCAGACTCTACTGTGGCCCAACCCGTTTCTTGCCCAAGAGAAAGATGTCTATGTAAAAATACTTTCTTAACATCGAGCTGATAAACAGACTGATATCGAAAAATAGCAAGACTAAGAACTATACGAATAGTAGCCGGTTTAACGACAGGACCATGGCAATTTTCTAGCCCAATTTCATATACGGCTATTTCATAAGCACCACGTAAAATCTTAGCTATCACGTAGAGTTTTTTTTGGTGAACTCTATGTTCGATCGTTTAACTGATTAGTACAAGAGGCCCGAGTTTACCACCACTCAAACTCGAACAAGCAAAATCATGTTGAAAAAATTATTTAAGTCGTTAATAATTTCATGTCACATTTAATTTTCAAAAAACAGTGAATGAAAATATGCTACGTACAAAATGGCCATAGTTGTACATAACCTAAACATGATTTAAAGGAATGTACCACTAAACCTAACAAAATGAATATTATATACAAAACAAGGATTTACATCAAGGTGGTAGATAAGCGGGCAACAAGCTGCGCCGCCACCCCTTTCTGGATAGCAAACCCTATTCTACTGAAAACATATTCGCGACCATTCGGAGCCGATATATTGTTGCGAACAACCTTACGAACCCGATCCAAGAAACGCACAGCTTCAGGGGCTAAGGAACCAAAAGTGTCAAATGCAAAAGGGACAAACACGTGTTGATTCTCGGAGCAGGCTTTATCATGTTTGTCCACTTTCTTCATCTCAGCCTTCATAACAGCTTGCCCAGCCGTAAACCCATTACCCCGAAGATCCACAAGGGGGGACACACCAGTGAGGTCCACACAAGCATGTTTCCCCCCTGCCCATCCAAAAACAAAAACATCAGCGGGCCGCAGGGAGGACCTCCCCTCAGTAGGGTCTGTAAGGAAATTTACTGGAGCTTCCTTTTTCGCTGAAATCCCCGCCCTCCGAAGGACATCAAACAACACATCCCGCACCAAGTCGTGACGGTACTTAAACCCGGGAAGCTCTTTACAGTGCACCGCATGTTCCCCAAACTTGTCCAAGACGACCTTATGACACACAGGGCAAGGCTCGTCCACTGGGAACAACGGGATCATTAGACGATATTTAAGGATCGCCCTATATTCGATTGGAGACATGTGCTGCCCTAGCCCCTCAATGGGGATGACGGTAAGGAAATCCTGTGCGTGCGGTTGCTGAAGACATTCCATAACAGCCTTCTGTCGCGGGGACACACCAAAGTCCATTCCCAAATTCTGGGATATTTTACAGTAGAGGGCACTCGCCAAAGTTTGCTGAGGCTTTGGGGGGGCGGTGTCCTTACTAGTGAAACCGCCGAAATCAAAATCTGGGAGGGACGCATGCAAACGCCCCAACGCCTGCTCATAATCAGGGTCAAGGCTAGAAACTCCGCTGTTACGCAGGATATGATCCTGCAACTCCTATGATTGAACCCTGGAAGCTACAAAAGCATAGGAGGAGACATCTTTCGCTGAAAGGAGCCCCAACCCACCATAGCGAAAAGGAAGGGAGGCAACCCTCCATTGAAGATCCCCAAAAAAGGGGCCCCCACAAGCAACGATATCTTCAACAGCACTCCTTAACCCATTGTCAAACACACCCACAGCCTCATCAGAAAAAGAAGGTTGGCAAGTGCGTAACTCAAACAACAGCTTAGCAACTCCCATACAAGAGCGTAGAAGGAGAAGCTCACTTTGAGGGTCCTCCAGAAGGGGGAGGCACCTCATAAGTTCCACTGCACGCAAAGCCCTTTTAACCGCCAGGGCGCTAATAAAATCCGCATCCCTGCTGACAGCCCCACCAAGAAGTTTCACCCCTTTATCCGGCCTCCCGATCTCCACGGGAAAAAGACCTTGTTGCACCTTTAAACCATTACAAGAAGGCCAGAAAACCTCGGTTTTCTTGATGTTAAGTTTAAGCCCCAAGATAGGGCCCTCCGTCTGAATAATATTTAAAGCTTTAGCAACCTCAACTGTGTTACCAATTAAGGTGCCATCATCAAGGTACCAAGCCTGAAAAGGGAGGGAACAAAGTTCCTGGACCCGCTGAACAAGGGGGTGTAAGGCTAAAGCAAAAAGAAGAGGACCTAGGGGGTCCCCTTGTTGAACCCCGGTAGTAGCCCCAAGGCAAACATCCCCGACATATAACCTGGCAGGTTGAGCGTAGAGGAATTGAACCCATGGGGCAATCGAAGGGCACCGCAGACTAACCTCCCGTAAAAGAGCCGTTCTATCCACAAGGTTAAATGCGTTAGAAAAATCCACCGTAAGCATAGCCATATCCCCGTCTGAGTGGAAAGAATTAAGGAACCTGTTAGCACTGTGGAGCACAGCCTCTGCCCCATTCGGGATCCCCACCCCAAACATGATTTAAATGAATGTGGCAACTTGCTTTGCTTACTGACCGGAACCATGATAGTCCTTTTCCCAACTTGCAAAATCAGTCAGCAACAACTTTACAACTTACATACGAATCTAACCATTAGACTTATCATCATAGGCTCAAAACGTATTTCATTATTTTTTGGTTATCACCGATAACAACTTGATATAATTTTAATTATTAAATTTTGATTAATTTTATAAAACATCTTATTTTTTTTATAGTAACGATTGTTTTCGACCTTTTGACATACTAATTCCGAAACACATACTTAAACAGGATAAAACACCTCATTTTTAAGATGTGACCACTTCAGGATTGTTTACACCTAGCTGTAACTGAACTTGAAATCCCTAAAATATTAGTGATGATAATCACGAACATTTGCAACTCGGTTAATTCAAGAATGTCGAGTAATATTTTTATTTCGTGAGTAGTTAAGTTCCATTGATATAATAAGTAACGTTTGTTTGTTCTATTCTAAAAGTTGAAGAACTAGATCCCATTTTAAAACTACTGAAAATTACAACTTTCTAATAATGGATCATGCTTTATCCCCATTTCACCCAATACATGGTAAATTGGCTAGTGATAAGATGATATCTTAGCATTGATAGCAAGTTACGAGCTACTCAATAACTTTTTCAATTCTTATATATCTTTCAGTTAATTAGAGTCGTGATATTAATACGATACTTAAGGTATAGGCTATTGCATGTCACAACTTGATTCTAGATGGATACAAGTTATTCTATTCTAAACTTTACATATTGTTGTATTTACTTGGACATAGAGTATCATACAATTATTCAAGGTCACGTTATATCTTTCCAAATCTATATTACATTTCTAATTCATGATTTTAGGTTAATAATATCACATTACAAAAGCGGAAGCGTGTATAACACATAAAAAACATATCGTTATAACTTATATAAATCAAAGTAGCCGTGCTCAGATTGATATATTATGATATATTATGAAGAGTTGTGATATTTATACCTAACAATGAGACCTGCTAATAGACCTGCACCATTCATTTTTTGACAAGTGTCATGCACATTTTCTCTTTCATGATTTCCCATCACTTAATTTTTCAAATGCACCAATCACATATTTAGGTCTAGGTTTTAGGCATACAAATCATTTTTCTATTATGAATTTTTTTCTCCATCAACACCTTTTTTTTAACGGTTTGTTAGTTGTTAGTGGTTCAAGTCCACCAGTGATATCCAGTTGAGCAGTATGTTGACCCTGAGACCCGCCTACTACTCCTTTATCACCTGAAGGGGTAAAAGTCCCGGGTGAGACTCGAACTTGATACCTCCCTTAGCCAAACATCCCCTCCCCAAAACACCTTAAGAAAACATTGATGTCCAACTGGGCTAATCCTGTTAGTTTTCTGCATCAACACCTAGACAAGGTTCTTAGTTTCTTCATTCACTTAAGTATCTTTATATAAAAGATGAATCTTCATGTAAAAAAACGTATCACTCAATGACTCAATGAGATCACTCCATGTAGAAAACATATTGAACCCTTTACTACATTTGTAAGTTTCCATCCATATATTTTTCAGTTTTACATGAATATGTGTCAATTCTGCGGTATAAGATTTTTTTAATTGATCCAACAACTACATGTTTTTACATTCTAAAATTTTGTGCCTTCATTTGTACTACGTAGTATATTGTTTTGCTACACTACACTCAAAAAATCACTTTTAACTTATCGTTAAGTATTTTATTTTTACCTTTTTGCTTTTAGATTTATAAATTATATAGAAGACTACCCAAGTAATGCGGCGGCAGATACCCGATGACTATTTTTTTGTTGAGCAAATATTATTCATTTTAAACATTCCTTATTTAGCATGTCTCAAATACTTTATAAGGTAGTAAATATATGTTTTTCAAAAATAGAACGTCTAAATTATTAATAGTGTAAATAGTTGAAACTTTTATTTTTTAAATTCTAGCACTAAATTGATAGTTATAAGGTTAACGAGTTTTTTTATTTTTATTTTTATTTATTTATTTTTTTTTAATAAATAATTCTATTAAAATATATCATTTTTAAAAGGGGTTATTATATGATATAAATAAAACTTAAATTTTTGAAATTTACATTAATTTTTTAATTTTTCTTTTATATTAATGGGTAAGAAGGGGAAGAAGACGCGTCTTCAACCCTTCTGCACACGTCTGTCCCATGACAAACACCTCGTGTGATGCACCGTTGGTGCGTTTTTTGGATAAGCCGATCGTCCCAACGGCCTAGTTGGGAAGAAAGAAAAAAGGTGGGTTGTATGTGTGATACTAGTTTTTGTGAGATTTATTTGTATTTAAGTGAGTTATGTTTGGGTAGTGAAGTTTGTTGTCTTATTACACTATGTTGAAACAAATCTCTTTTCAGCTTTTCACAATTTTCCTCTCATTCTTCACCCCAACCAAAATTTACTCTTCGAGAATATTAAATAGAGCTTCTTCTAACGTAGACATTTCAACGCAAATACAAAAATGATCCTAGTGTTTCTCCTTCGTCTTCGAATACACCAAAATGTCATACTATGACAATTTGTCCAAGTATTCATGAAAGACATGATTAATCAATTCCATAGAAACAGTCGGAGCAGTAGCCAATACAATCGGCATCATTAATACTCATGAGGACCATAACGAATACGAAAGACAATTCTAGGAACATCTTGCACGTAACTGAAGATAATCAGATCTTAAATCAATCATAGAGAAAACTTCACACCTGAAGTTGGTTAAACAAATCGTCGATTCGAGGCAACAGATAACGGTTCAAACTGTAATACGATTCAGCTTCCGGAAATCAACATACAACTTCATGCTATCATCATTCCTCTTCACAAGCATAACACGGAGACACACTTAGACGAATAAACCACTTCCTAGAAGTTGGTCCTTCAATTCTTTCCATTCAACTGATGTCGTTCAATACGGAGTTTCAGAATTAGGCAAAACGTCGCTCTTATACGGATAGAATTCTAAATCAACCAACTCACTGTTCTCAGGTACTTCTCAAGACATCCTATGATCCCAATAAGTTCAGTTATATGATGTAACTATTATCAAGTTGGCCAGGAGTCATAATACTTGCATCATATACACATGCCTTTATTGCAATCACATTCTACCTCGAGTCGTGACTAAACAAATTCTCATAACCAGATCAAAACATCTTCTCATTCAGATGGTAATCTTGGTAGTTCATTAAGGAGTACATCGCGAACATTTCAAACAACCGAATAACTCTCGAGGCGAGTTCATCAAACGAAGTATCTTCACAACCGTGAGGGATTAACGTACGAGTTTTCAAAGCAAAGGTGATCATAATTGTTTACCAGGTTGGGAACCATGGTACATAATTTTGAGTTTCTCAAATCGCCAAAGGTGACAAATATAATATGACCGTTGTTAGCATCTCGATGCTCAGTAAACAAATCCATATCCAGAATAATATCGAATCAAACATTCCCAAAGGAAATAGATTAGCAGAACGAAACTTATCTTCAAATATCTTCAAAACGTACTGGACAATTCCGATACTCGTGACGGATGATTTCTCATAGAGATGAAGCTAGGTATAGCAAATTCTAATATTGCATAGGGGACCTTAATATGCTTAGCAATAGCAAGAGAAACCACAGAATGTGTCGAACACATCGGATTCATACATATACGAATTCTCTGAACGGACGAAAAGGCATCTAAACGAATGACAAACAAATCATAGATCGAAATTCGAAAGAATGCGGTCACATCAGAAAGTGAAACCTGTAAGGCATTACTACAAAAGTCTCAAAGCATTCTAAACTTATGTTGCATATCCTGATAAACTTTCTAATTCTCTGGAACGAATGATCTTATAAAGGCTTAACTGAAAGCAGAGGCACAAATCAGAGTGGTGCGGAAGAAAGATAGCTAACCAATGCCTTATCATATATAATCTACCCAATCCTCACCGGTCATAACTGAAGTTCCTACGGGGAGAAACCTAAAGCAAATCCTTCAAAGGTCATTCCATAAGCTCCTATAGTGCAAACCTAAGGGTCCAAATCTTCACAGGCCATAACTTATGTGCTACAAGTCGAAGCCTGGGTACTGATACCATAATTGTAACACGCCAACCCTACAAGGGTCAAAATGCCACATTATGGTGTCAACAGAACAAACGCAAGTGGAAGACTTTTATTAATAATAATGTTACATAAGTTCAAAATGAAACTAAGGGAAATATAATTCTAAATCATAATGAGTTCCCAAAACTAAAATACAAATCCAAACTAAATCTAACTGAAGATAAATCCAAAGTCTAATCTAGAAGCAAAAGGCATCTATCATCAGGGTAGTCCACTAAGAGCTCCTATGCACTCTTCACTCAATCCCAGCTTCCAATCTAAAACCTACCGCAAGAAAAGAAATGCGGCTAAGCTTAAAAAGCCAAGTGAACAGATATAACCAAAACGAATAATGAAACATATATAAGTATAGGGAAAGGGAAGCATAAGCTCCTGTTGAAACGAATATCATATGTCAAACGAATAAGAGATCAAAGATCAACTGAACAAAATGTCATATATCATAGGAAGTAAAATAGAAGCGAGTCATAAGTATCATAAGGAAATCCAGAATCAAACGGAATCAAATCATCATACAGAAATGCCCAACGAGCTCATAAAGCATGCCACATGCTTAGTCACATAATTATAATCATATCCATATATCCATCAAATCATAAGTGTACCTGGAGGGGAGACCTCCAAAATACCAAATGGAGTAGCTAGCTCCCAGAAGTGAAATGGGGTGCATGGCACGAACAAACCAATCACTAAATCATATCCAGAATAGAACAGAGCAAACCTAGAATGCATCCATATGCTCCCTGCAAAACAAAATACATATGCCAGTACGAGACTGGACATACATATAAATAATGGCCAAGTTATCACATATATCTTAACATAACAGAAGGGAACGCCGTGGATCAATCACACCTCCATAAAAAGTGTCATGCAATTAGTGCCTCAATGACATGGTCATGGTACCTCCATGACTAGTTAGCTCGGGCAACAGAACAAAACAGAACAAAGCTATCCATAATCATACCAGAGCAATCATAGCATAATCAACAAGGCATATCAAACTGAACAGAATCTCATATCAAATGAGATAGTATAATGAACATAATAAAAAAATGGATAGCAAACTAAATCATATCATAGGGAATCATATGAACGGATCATATCAAACGGATCATATCATTGCAAATGAATCAAATTCAAGGATCGAGAAGTCATGAGAACAAAACCCTTACTGAGAAAAGATAGAATATCTGTACCTCAAACAACAAATGCAAATCACATCAGTAACATAAGGATCAGATGTTATTCCTTCTTCAGCGAATCTACACGAATTAATGATCGTCCCAACATTATTATTTAAGAACCATTTCATAAGTTATTACTGATTCAGTACTTATTGTTGTTCATATTAACATATTCAGGATTTTCCTGCTATATATAGCAACCCTCCATATTTAGTAGCTTTACATAATTAGTAACTTTCCAAAATTAGTAACTTAGGGTTACATTCATATTTAATCGAACTTAGGGTTTATAGGTACTTCCAAATCATACATCACTTAATTAGGATATATTAGTGAATCTGGATCACATCCTTATGATTTTTCATGCCTGCCATTAAGCTCCAAAAATTCTAAAATAATTATATGTGATTCCCATATTAGTTTACCATCTTCACAATTTTTTATAGATTTTATTACCAAGTACAAGTACTGTTTCAAAAATCATCTATCCAGACCTACCCAGAAAATTAACTCCAGATACACACATAAAGTTTTCCTTTAATTAACCCATTTCGACACTTCAGAAAAATTCACAAAAATCCCAGGAACTCACAAATAACTAAAATATCACCCCTGTAAAAGAAGAGCTCTTAACTCCTGGTGGTTTGGAAATTAAAAATCAAAAACATCGACTGATATTCAAATTCAGATTCACAGTTTTGACAACTTATGTTCTAAAAATCAAAAAGCTTACTTACCGACTTCTAATTGCTATGAACCTTATATTTCAAGAAAGTAGAAAATTAGTACTTATGTTTAGACTCAAAAATCACTTAAACACGCATTGGCATCTTCAGTTTGGACACTCATCAATCCAACCTAAACTCTGCACAGATATAACGAGACACAAAAAGGACTAGCGAGACCAAACAACCCAATACTCTAACCAAACCATTACCACGCCTATTGGCCCCTTTTATTCAGTTTTTAAACATGTTCTTAGACTTCTTTTGACCACCAAATAACTCACACACGAGCATATAATTTGACAGCAGGGTAACAAGACACAACATGAAATAACGAAACCAAAAACAACCTAACACTTAACCATAATAGATCTAATTACTACGCACCATTTTATAGTTTTTAAAACACATAAACTCCCACTTATCTATAGCCCTTATGATCCATACTCACGACACCCACACTACATAGAATCAACGAGCCAATAGAATCACATAAAATAACATATTCCGAGCCCTAGTTCTCACGTATTAAATGCATGCGCCCCTCATAAATTCTTAGGGTTTTATCCAGGTTTTTAAGTCGTATTTTAGAGATCATATTAGTGTTTAGATGGCAGAACTAGGGCGTGTATGATCACATATTTGAATGGCCAAAAACAGAACAAGAGTCGAAATATAAACCTCACAATTCATAATTTCATGCAACGTATACATATGTCATTCAGGTTGCCATTTAACGAGACAATGATAGCATGGTCACAAGGTTCGTAAGATTAGTATAATGTGTTTAAAGCTCTGATTATATACATCAATATAGGTGTTTCGAATGGAGGGAAAACAAAAGAGATCAAGAGTACCTTATGACAGTCTTTAACGGGGCAAGGAAAGCAAGAACAAGGACTCGCGAATCAATACACAAACAAGCCAAGAATATCATGATCAAAACAAGCTTCAACCTTCCTTCTTCCTTGGTTTTTGAGAGCTAACAATAAATAACCTCACGAAAAGAAATGACAATAAATAACCTCACGCTCGGAGAGGTTCTTTCAAAAGATTTTAACGAACGGAGATGTTTTGTTTCTCATGACTCGATTCGGACAAATATGATAGCCCCAGGCTCTCCAACAAAACACAAATCATAACAAATCTGATCCAACGGATACGAAACAAACACGCAACAGATGATAGTTGTAATCTCACAAAGGGATACATGAAACACATATACACACGAGGCTAATATGGAGGTAGTGCTAAACGGTGGGAAAACTTCATCAACTCTATCCATATTCTGAACAGACTAAGGGAACTTACTAATGATCAGAGAAGCACATATCAAATTATCAAACGTATCAAGAGTTTCATAAAGTGGTGGGTAACATATTTGTATTGACGATCAATTAAGCACATATTGTTTAAAAGGATATCTCCAATTTGATTTGCATACTCCACTTTAATAGTTTTGACAACGCCGTTTAAATTTTTTTCTCTTACAAAATATAGGCCTATTTCAAGATGTTTGGTCCTTTCATGGAAAACTGGGTTGGCTGCAATCTTAATTGAAGAGTCATTGTCACAGTGAAGTGCAACAGGAAGAAAATTTTCATGTTTCAAATCCTTTAAAATTTTAAGTATCCAAATAACTTCACTAGTAACTGAAGCAAGAGCCCTATACTCTGCTTTAGTTGAGGATTTAGAGAGAGTAGGTTGTTTATTACTTTTCCAAGAAAGAAGAGAGTTATTTAGAAAGATACAAAAACCAGTACAGATCTCCTGGTAACAATACATTTAGCCCAGTCTGCATCAGAATAAGCAGTTAAAGACATACTTGGGCTCTTAACAATCTGAATACCCATACCTGGAGATCCCTTAAGATATCTCAATATCTTAATAGCAATCCTGAGATGAGACTTAAGAGGACAATGCATAAACTGACTCAAACAATGAACAACATAAGAAATATCAGGTCTGGTGTTAGTCAAGTAAATCAGTTTGCCCATAAGCTTCTGATAATCAGTGATGTTATCCAACACTGGATCATTTTAGTAGCTTCATTAGTCAAAATTAGTTTAGACTGTAATGGTGTTTTAGCAGGTTTGCAGGCAAGCATGCCATACTCAAAAAACAAATCAAGACAATATTTACTTTGGTTCAAACAAATTCCATTTTTGATGTCATTTACTTCAATACCAAGAAAATATTTCAATTTTCTTAAGTCCTTAATCATAAACTTAGTTTTAAGAAAAGACTTAAAATTCTCAATTTCACTTGCCAGTAATAATAATATCATCCACATAAACAAGAAAAGCAAGAAAAAACACCATTATCAGACTTAGTGTATAAAGAATAATCTGATTTACTTTTCCTAGGAGCTTGTTTCAATTAATGCAGTAGTGAGTTTAGCATTCCATTGCTTAGGAGCTTGTTTCAATCCATATAAAGATTTCTTAAATCTGCAAACTTTAGTATCATCCTTAGGAAAATATCCTTCAGGTAATTTCATGTAAACATTTTCTTCTAAGTCACCATATAAAAAAGCATTATTAATATCAAGTTGAAAAATAGGCCAACTACTTTGAACAACAATATTAAGTAAGCATCTAATACTGACCATTTTAACAACAGGCGAAAAAGTTTCTTCAAAGTCAACACCTTCTTTTTGGTTAAATGATTTGGCAACTAGTCTAGCCTTATATCTATCAACCTTACCACTAGATTTAAACATAATTTTCCACGCCCATTTGTTACCAATAGCCTTTCTACCAATAGGCAACTAAGTGATTTCATATGTATCATTCTTATTTAAAGTTTCCATTTCATCATTGATAGCATCAATCCAATAGGAATGTTTAGAAGCTTCAAGAAAAGTTTTTGGTTCGCTGTTTTTATTAAGTTGTGTGGTAAAGCAAAGATTTTCAGAATCTAGATTATAGTAATTGATATATTTTTCAAGCCCATATTTGACCTTAGAATCAACAACAAAATCATTATAGTTTTTTTGGAAAAACAGAACTTCTAGAAGACCTTCTTAGATTTGGACATCCTGAGAAGATGTACTTGGGCCTTGATCCAATATAGCCTCAGAAACATTTTATTTTTCTTCAAGTGTCGTAACCTGTTTATCTTCATCAGCAACAATGTTTTCACTGTTATCAGCATCATCCTAATTATTAATTGAGGAATCAACAGTGTTTACATTGCTACCAGGATGAGGAGAGTAGCTACCTTCACTTTTTGGACTCTTTCCACAATTCAGACTATTCTCATCATCATTGGGTTTCTCAGGATATTCAATATCAAAAAAGTTTAAATGGTTTAAGTCTTGAAAAATATTTTCAGCAATAGTATCAGACTTATCAGTATCTGACTCTTTAAAAGGAAAAATAGATTCAAAAAATTGAACATCCCTAGAAAAGATGAATTGATGCTTATCAAGACTATATAGCCTATATCATTTTTTAACATTTGAATACCCTATCATAACACATTTTTCAGATCTGCTACTCATTTTATCAGAGTTATTCATAACAGTAGCAAAACAATGACAACCAAACACTCTCAAGTTATCAAGCACAGGTTTCTCATTATAAAATCAACTCATAAGGAGATTTCCCATTAAGCACAAAAGAAGGAAGTCTGTTAATAAGATAAGTAGCAGTAAGAATACATCCAGACCACATTTTTAAAGGGATTCCCCCTGAAACAGAAGGGATCTAGCAACATTTAAAAGATGCCTATGTTTCCTCTCAGCAATACCATTTTGCTGTGGAGTATAAGCACATGAAGTCTGATGGGTTATCCCTTTTTCAGCACAAAACTTATTTACAGTTTCATTGACAAATTCAGTTCCATTATCACTTCTAAAAGTTTTAATTCTTTTATTAAACTGTGTTTCAATCAAGTTGTAAAAAACAATAATGTAATAAGGAACTTCATCCTTGGTTTTGATAAGATAAACCCAAACAGCGCTAGTGTAATCATCCACAATAGTAAAAAAATATTTGTACCATTCAGTACTAGGCACTCTATAAGGACCCCATAAATCTAAATGCACTAGATCACCTAAGGCAGTAGTGACATGATCACTTAATGGAAAAGGCTCTCTAGTTTGTTTAGCTCTTTGACAAATTTCACAAACTTCAGGTTTTTGTTTTTTTTTTGAATCAAATTTTAATGAATGTTTTAAAACATTTAGGACTGGCTCTGCAGGATGACCAAGTCTGCAGTGCCAATCATGCTGAGATAAACAGTTTTTAAAAATTGAATCCGCAAAATTACTTTGAATACCTTGATTATTGAAATAGTATAAACCTCCACACTGGTTACCAGTCCCCAGAACTTTTAGTTGATTCAAATCTTGATTCAAAAAATAGCATTTACTCTCATCAAAGGCTACCAAAACCTTGTTATCTTTAGCAAGTTTGTGAACTGAAATCAAAGTAACACAGTATTCTGGAATAACCAAAACATCATACAAAGTTAAAGAATTAGATAATTTGAGATTGCCAATCTTAGTGTAAGAAGAAAACTACAAGTGGATGCATGGTGTTTCAAGATATGAGTTTGTATTGTTAAAGTAACCAAATGAAATAAAACAATACTTTTATGAGAGTGGAGAAAGGTTGGTAAATAAATTTTGGTGATTTCTTTCCCGATGCTTGATCTTACAAAAGTTAATGGGGTATGTTATGCAGTTTGGTTGGAGGGTTTTAAGCACTTTCAATTGATTCATAGTTTAAAACTATTGTTTGGTACACTCATTTTGCAATAAATAATGGAATCAAATAAAAAAAACTCATTCCACTCATAATTGGTAGGTATCAAATGAAAAGTATAAGAATCACTGACAGGTCCCACGTCTAAATAAATGTAAGCCACATATTTTTGCACTTTTCTTTTTAAACGTATTTTTTCTCTTTTTTTATCTTACAAATAATTTTTTTTTTTTAATATATACCAACTTATATTTTAATTTTATATTTTAATATGATTTTACATTTTCTCTCTCTTATTTTTTTTTATACCTTTTCCAAATTCAAATCCGATTTCAATACCATTTACAAACCAAACGCACCCTAAATACATCCGGATTCAGCAAGCTTTGCGAATCCAATTGAGACTGTTTGGATATATGCATGAAAACATATTATATATGATAAAAGTAATTAATAAAAAAGAGAGCTAAAAAAAAATGTTCGACTGTGTATCATATTACTCGAGTAAAAGGGTTAATTCAAAATGAAAAGTGTAAGAAGAAACCACAATTATACATTTAAGATGCACTTACAAAAATAAACGCATATATTTTAAAATTTCTCTCTTATTTAAATAGTGTGGTTATAAATCTTTCTTATTATTCTCATTTTAATTTTCTTATCACGAGATCTTTTCCTATTCAAAGTATCACATGTGTAACCCTAAATGAAGCATTTATAAATTTTAGAGCTATTTAAAGTTGAAATTACATAATTATCCTAACTTATATAACATGTCAACTTTTTCCTCACGTTGAGTTGAATTAGAATTTCTTTTTTGATTTTCATCCGTAGTTTTTTTAGAACAACGGCTTTTATTAAGGACTAGCAAAAGCTAGAAAAAGAGATTACAAAGAAGTAATAGTAGATAAAGGATTTTTTAACAAACCTACCCAACAAAACTTAAGCTTAGGATTTCTAGATGAAATCCACAAAAAAGATTGAGAAACAATAGAATCCAAAAGCATCGCCTTCTTAGGAGGGGGACTAGAAAAGATCAAGCGATTACGAAAGCTCCATATAGACCACAGAAGAGCCCACCCTACTCCTTCATGAAACGAACGCGCCCTATTAGTAACATGCAATGAATCAGGCCAAACATACCACTCCAAAATGTTATCACACATCGGGATATCCAACTCCCACCAATTTGCCAATAAAGCCCACAGATCTTTTGCCATCTCACAGTTGAAGAAGGTATGATTAACGGTTTCGACATCACCATGACAAATAGGACAAAGAATCGAGCCAACATCGATACCTTTTCTGTCTAGATTTACTTTAGACGGAAGTTTGTTGAGATTCAACATCCACAGAAATACATTAACTTTAATAGGAATGCACCTATTCCAACGAGTAGCCACGGTATCCACATCTAAGTTATGAGCATCAACCAAGGCACGCACTGACGCAACAGAAAACCCAACGGAAACATCAAGCGACCATCGCCAAGAATCACAATTGATCCGAAAGAGCAACATTTCCGATAGCAGCTTGCAAGGCATCAAACTGGGATGATTCATCCGTAGTTAAGACATTATATTCTATATTATTTGATTTGTTTCATTATCTTAAAATAAATATCCATGTTGGTTAACTAAACTCAATTATTAGTGTGCGACAATTAAAAATATACAAATGTTGTTAGCATGGTGAAAATATTGTTAAGTTCAATAATATCGGTGGACATATACTATACTTAGGATAATTAAAATTAGGTTCATGCATGGTTCGTCGTATTAGGAGATTGTTGTTTTTTAGACTATTAACACGATATTTGGTTTATTTTATCTTAAAATACAAGTTAGATAATGACTTGTAGCATCTTTGATTATAAAGAGTTTTGTCATCATCCAAACTACATACTAATATATGAATTCATGATATTCTTGACCATGAATCAAACATTTAATGACTCTTATCAATATGGAATGCATAACATCGATGATTAAAGCGTTTAAAAAAAAAAAAAAAAAAAAAAAAAACATCGATGATTAATGGATTTTCTATTTGTTTCAAATTATTAAATTGTCCTTTTACATATTATAGCACAACTACAGTTATCTTACTAAACACTAATGTAAAACAGAAAAACAAAAGCTCGTAGACATTGTTCTCATCTTTCAGTTATCAGCTTACATTTACCATTTATTAGTTTATCACTAGTTTTACCAAACATACCCATGAAAAAACTAATAAAATTATTGCAGTAAATATTTTACCATTGTAGATGTTTTTAACACCAGGCTAAATCGGATATTCGACTAAGTTCTAGTTGCTCCCAATTTTTGGGCTGATTTGGGTCAAATACAACAGAGTTTTTTCTAGCCAGGCCCATGAACGTCTAGAACACATGTCTCATTTCATACGCGCATCTTTCGTTGAGTAATAAGTCAAAATTAACCATTATCAGTGTGTGCCACACATCCAACTGTTTAAGGGCCAACATCTTTTTTAACTCGTAAATAATCCATGTTTTAGAGCGTACTTTAGCTGATAACATGCGGTTTTAGGAAAATTGGTATAAAATCTATAAACCAACTAAGCCCAACATGCTAACATTTTCAAATTGATGCAAATGTAACACGTTATGCTTTTGTATTACAATCACATAATAGTTAACACACCAAACGTAAAATTTCGAAACGTTGATTCAAAGCAACCAATGACGAATCTTAGCCTTGACACCTTTCTCTTTAATCGTATCCAAACTAGGCTTCCATGTATTTTTCGCGGACAATTGCCTACTCAAAAAATACTCACCCCTTTCTTCCAAATCCAATCCTAAATCTCTAAACAACGCCGGTTTTGACACCACAAGCCCTTTCTCGTCCTTATTCTCCTTTTTCTTACTCTTAACGACCGCTGCAGGACACATCCTAGCAAATAAAGGAAGAAACCCCGTGTAAGCTGACACAAACGACCCAGTGTCCAAAATAACATTAGCCCTTAATAGTAGTCGACGTGCATCTTCTGCCGATAATGAGGTCCCTCTTTTCTTGGGAATCATCATGTAAACTTTGTTAGTCTCGAGTAACATGTCTGCTGGCAAAGGTTTTGGTTTTGTACCCTTTTTTAAAGGTTGAAACTCGACTACCACTTGTTGTGGATGCTCTAACATTAGCTCGGCCACGGCTAGTGGTTTTTTGTACTCGTGGATGGTTCCGTCGGTAAGTAAGACCCTCCCCGAACCATGAGAGGCTTGGTTACCCATTGTAACGAATTTGAGCTATGAATATAATGTCACTAGTGAATTTAAGAAGTGAGTAAATTCATTATGGCGTTATAAGGAGTTATAATGTTACTTATATATGGTGTACTATAAAAGGTGACTAGACTAGGTGAGTATGAGTTAGTTAAACGGTTCCATCTAGTACCGATATAAGTGGACTTGGTGAAATAACTAAACTAATTGATGTGTGTGTTGCAACTATGATACCTATATGTTCATGGGGTCTAACCTAACCCAACAACTAAGTATATTATCATTCTCATTTTTCAACTATAATCATTTCAATTACACAATAACAATGGTTCACTTCATTCTACTATCAAAATGACAATATAAAGTTTAAGTATACATAGCTTATGAAAGTGATAAGTACATATGTAAAAAAGTAACATATTTTTAGAAGTGTCTTGTTTTGATTTTATGACATAAAAAAGTAACATCAAGTTAAAGCTCAAATTTCTTTTCTGTACAAGTCAAGGTATTTTGCATCAAATAATACATTTACAACGTACGCCACCATTTATATATCATGATCATTTTTAAGGAATGAAAATGATATCTGTCCCTATTTCTACATGGCGAGATAACGTACGTAGTTGCTAATTTAGTTAATTTGTATCTTTGTGTGTGTTCATTTCTTTCTCTCGTGAATATACCTCCCTCATATTTTGTAAATATACTTGATAAGGATATCGAGTTAATCGAGAAAACTTTTTTTTAGAAAGGCAACAATAGATTAAGACCCCATACAATACAAGGCATTGAACCAAACACCCTTTAGCATACTTTCACATATATTAACCTGATCCAAAACCTTACTGTATCCGAAATTTTTGAGGGTCCTCAACCATTGTTGCCAATCAATCACTTTATATTTGTTAATCGAGAAAACTTAACGTAACAAATGAGAATGTCCAACCATAATTTTTTTCTAAACAGCATCATTTACTGATAGAACTAAGCTTGAGTTAGTAGCCAAAAAACATTAATCATTTTTGTAGGCCATTGATCAACTGATTAAAAGTCCCATGAGTTTGATTGATTCAATATGAGTGAGAGATTGAAATGTAAACGGATGAGGATTTTACTGTATAGGTTATCCGAAGAGGACCAGTTTATGACTCAGATTTACATCCTCTTGTGAGAACATCAGGACATCTTACCATTAGGCTGCACCTTGAGATGTGCTTAATATAGGTAGATTAGTCCACTGCATAATCTTTTTGAAGCAGGTACGATATTTAAGAAAGAATCATACGTTAGCTAATTATAGAATTCACTAAGTTCATACAAAACTTGATAATCATATACGAGTTGTATCGCTTTTAGTGTACTTTATCGACCCTGCACTACAGTGGTGGTCATATTATTCACTGAGCAATCTTTCTCTTTACTTTCACCCGAAGTTGACTTCGCATCCACTCTGCCAATGACGAATGCTGGTTTGTTTGGTGTGGGTAATGACATGGTGTCGTTGAGAAGCATTGAAATCATATCAGATGTTGTTGGTCTATCTGTTGCACTTTCTTGCACACATAGAAGGGCGATATGGACGGTCCTCAAGAATTGTTGTACCACACAAGTATTACCGAGCGTTGGGTCTTTCAGCTCCATGGTATCCCCTTGTTGCCATAACTCCCATGCCTAAATCAAGAAAAAGTTAACTCATATGTTCATGCACTCCATGTGCGTGGAAAAATTCAAAAAATTCAAAATATGGAGACAAACGAAATAAGACTCTTCTCTGCATTATAGAAACTATATGCATTTAACATGTAAAAGACGTGAGAATAGGATTGTGACTTTGTAAGTAGACTTACATATTCAATAAGATTGAAAGTCCGGTCAAGATGAATGAAGCTACTATTTCTTCTTCCGCTAACGATTTCCAGGATCATAACTCCAAAGCTGAAGATATCAGACTTGATGGAGAAAGTCCCTTCCATCGCATACTCCGGAGACATATAGCCACTGAATAAAACATCAATGATGTTACATTTCAAGAAATAAGGGTGTATAAAATCTTACAAATAACTACAGCAATTATCTAAAGACTAAAGGGTACTCTCTGCATTTTCATTATCTTATTCTTTTCTCCTATAAGTTAATAATAAATCTAAGTTCATTCTGATATTGATCATGACAACATATAAACCATTTATAGAAATTTAAAATGAAAAGGTATAACTAAATCACTTACTATGTTCCAACGACCCTGTTAGTCACTGCCTCTGTCTCATTCGCCTTAAATATTCTTGCCATACCAAAATCAGAAATTTTGGGATTTAAACTCTCATCTAACAGAATGTTATTGGCTTTTAAGTCTCTATGAATAACTCGCATTCTTGAGTATTTATGCAAGTATAACAACCCTTGAGCTATTCCTTCAATGATGTTAAACCTTTTAGGCCAATCTAGCTCTGCCTTTCTGTTTTCGTCTGCAAGACACAATGAAAGAGTAAATCACAAAAATCAACAAGTAAAACACCACTCTGTGCACTTACTATACAAACATGTTTACCGAAAAGAAAGAAATCTAGGCTTTTGTTGGGCATATATTCATAAATTAACATCTTTTCTTCCCTGTGAATACAACACCCAAGAACACGAACAAGATTTGTGTGTTGGAGTTTGGCTATGAGTATCAGTTCATTTTTGAATTCTACAAGTCCTTGCCCTGATGTTCTTGAGAGCCTTTTGATTGCGATTTCTCGTCCATCACTTAGTTTCCCCTGTTTGGTAATATCATCATATCATTTTTGTGAACTTGGAGAGAAAAATTCAAGAACACGACATTCAATTTATAGCGTGAAAGTGAAGGTAAGTTACCTTGTACACTGGTCCAAAACCACCCTGTCCGAGCTTATTTTCAAGTGAGAAATCATCTGTGGCGGCCATGATTGAAGCAAAACTAAATAGTAGCAAATCGTTTCCTTTCCCACCGTCCGTTTCAAGCTGGTGTATATCTTTAAAGCTTTCAGAAGCTGTCAGCTCAAGGAAAAATTCATCTCTCTTCCGTCTCTCGTGTTCTACAATAAGTATTCACAACTTAACAAAAGTACTTTAAAGGACAAATATACGCTAAATTAATTTTTCTAGTTTTGTACCTTCTTGTCTATGCTTTCTCTTCTTTATACACCATAAAAGCCCCAAACAAAGGAAAACCAAAGGAATAACAACACCAATAAGTATCCATTGCCATTTTTTGCTTTTTTTGTTGCTTGTTTCCTGCATATTGGCTCATTTAGATTCAACCAGGTACAAATGGTAGCAAAACAATTTAAGTGTGAGGGTGGGTTGCAGTTGAATGGTCTATGCAGAATTTCTTTGTGAAGGAAAAATGTAGTCATGATACTATGGGTTTGGTGAAAAAGTGGTGAATATAGAGTGTTTGGCTGGGTGTTTCATTGTGTACAGCCTTTGTTCTTAGTTTGTTTTTGGCTGCTTGGCAGCTTAATGTGTATGTTAGATGGATTGGGCATGTCCAATTCAAATCTTGTTATTTGTTGTAAAGTTATTTACCCTTTTTACCAAAAAAAAGGTAGCAAAACCATTGGAAATTCAACATTATAGTATTATACCTGTACTGGCCTACTGGGACTGATTGGTGGCCTACTGGGACTGATTGGTGGCCTACTGGGACTGATTGGATTTTGGTTGATCACATACTTTAATGTAGAGTTGGCACGTGGATTAACCAAAAAGTTATTGCTTCCTGTCCTAATAACGCAGCCAGTTCCATTGGTATTACTACTATAAAACCCAACACAACCACAATCATTCCAACACTTAACGAAACAATCATTAATACTTAAGCTTGAGTTATTATCGGTAACACTTTGTGACTTATCAGGATCAAATTCTCCGTTCTTTTCACTAAAAATATCACCCTCTCTTCTACATTGAGGCAAACTCGAGTCATTTACACAACCTTCACTTGAATCATACCCATAACAAAACTCAGGGGTCCACGCAGAAGAGTTATCACTATCTCTAATTTGCCCTTTTGGTGTCAAAATCCACATTGGTAAATCAGCATTACTACTCTCATAGCTAAAGTATTGTGCTTTATTTGTGTAAACTGAAGTAAGATTATAGCGGGATTGAAACAAATACTGAAACCTTTGACTATTTAGATTCCCACTAGTCCAGTAGGGTTGGCCTCGTCTTCGAATCATCAATCTTTGAGATGCCTCTTCAATGGGTTCCCAACTCAAAGTAAAAGTTCCCGAATTAGGGATTTCTTTACTCAACCACGAAGTGAGGGTCCAATTCTTCCCAATGGTCGTGTCATAACCCAACTTCATACCCGGTAAAAGTATGTTGGTTGGGTGATCAAAACTCTGCCACAAAATCTTCTTATCTATTTCGTTAATCAACAGGAAATTACCATTGTTTTCCAAGGTTGCAGTTACGTTTGGGTTTGGACCGACATCTACATCAGTAATGTGCATTAGAGTGCTGCTTGCAGAAGTTATTATCAAGTTTCCGGTTTTGGCATCAATAGAGAGGGCATGGTCCATGGAGCCAGACACTATCGGGTCGTCTGGATTAGCTACCCATACTTTCTTGGATTCAACGTCACTTGTGTACCAAATTCCCAAGTACTTGGAATCTTCATCGAAACCTAATGTGAAATTTCCAAGGATGGAAACAAGCTGATCATTGGACTTTAGCTGACTGCCAAGTTTCATAGTTGAAAATGAATCGGAAGGGGGACAAAATCTGATAGTGTAATCGGCACTATTACACGTAAATGTTGCAGTCTCGTCATCGAATTGAGTACTATAGGATCTAGGACAAGCTGACTTGAACAACTGAGCATATGCAGTCGGCTTGCACGTTGTTGAACTAAATGAATTGTTACAACAATACTCAGGCGAGCCAAACACTTGGCAAGCAGTCCTACACCCGCCTCCACTTCTCAGTTCCGATGGGCACCTTTGAAGCAAGTCATTAATACATCCCGTCTTGGCACAACTTCGTAACCCACTAGTCGGCTCAACAAGCATAGGCAAGTTGTAGCCATCAACAAGACTGACATCATAAAAATCTAGATCTTGAAATTGGTTCAAAGTAAATTCTGCAATTGTAGTGGGTAGTTTGTCTTTGTATAAATTTCCGTTGCACTCCACTTCACCCGTGCCACAGTCGCCACTTGTGCAGGACCCATTACCAGACACATCAAAGTTGCAACCCGTCCTACCCCAGATTCTACCAATCCACCCGCCGGATGGAGCTTCAAAAGAGATTGAATTACCTTTTGTGAGCTCGAATCCAGTGGTGTTAAAATTTGGTGTGCCTGAGATTCCTGATATTCCGGGCCAAACAGTGAATTCACAGTTATTAACAAAAGTAATATTAGTCCCTGAAGCTCCTGCAAATATAAAGAAAATTGTATTCAGAACAAGATCATAGCATCAACTAGACCATTAATCTATATCAAGATGGCCCACAAGTTTAAATCATCAGGAACAAACAAATACGTGCGAGAATTTTTAGTTCAAAAAAAAAATGAGAGGTAGGATTTACCATTAGATATATAGAAGAAAAGTATAGTCAGAATATGAGGAGCCACATGAAATTTTGAAGATGATGATAGCAAAGTATTCATATTTAATTCATTCAACGCAAGAAACTTTTTGTTGAACTGATCAATGAATCCATACATATTATTTGTTTTATTATTATTATTATTATTATTATTATTATTATTATTAATGATAGTTGACAATTAGTCCACACGGTATTGAACCAAGTCATGCAAACCAACTCATATATATGAAGTTATGAGTCTAGAACAAGTTTAGTCCTTGAAATATTCTGTGCAGATTTAGTAAAGAAATCTAAGCATTTTTCTTTAAAACAGATTATTTTATCTGGATATGACATATCACATATGTTGTCCTATTCATAAGAAATTTGAGCGTATTTTTGATTTCATAATTCATCTCGATCTGATTTATTTATAGTTAACAAATTTTTTTAGGAATTTTGAGTCTTCGTGATCATCAAGGCAAAACGCCTCAAGGAAATGAAGAATTTAGCCACTGCATAACACATAATTACAAATTTACAATTATAAATGACATCGATAAAATGAATGTAAATGATACAAAATAATATGCTATTGAGCCCTCATTTCTGTAGTGGTTATCTGATTTACAGAGTAGTTCTCTGAGTTCACTTCAACTGAAGTAGACTTGGATGGAGTAGTTCCAAAAAATAAAAATGCTGGACACTTTTTTTTTTTTTTTTTTTGGGAGGGGGGAGGGGGGAACATAGTATCATTAATAAGCATATAGATCACATCCGACATTAATGGTCTATCCAATGCGTTTTCTTGTACACAAAGAAGTGCGGCATGAATAATCCTCAAAAATTGTTGTATGACACAAGTATCGCCTAGTGTTGGATCCTCCAATTGCAATGCATCTCATTGTTGCCAAAGCTCCCACACCTATAACAGTTCACATGGTTCACTTTTTATCATACTGTGTACGTAAATAAAAAAGATTTATTTTAGACTTACATATTCGATTAAATTAAGTGTCTTGTCGAGATGAGTGAAGCTAGTATTTCTTCTTCCACTTACTATTTCTAGTACTAGAACTCCAAAGCTAAATCATCAGACTTCTCTGAAAAAGTCCCTTCCATTGCATACTCAGAAGACATGTAACCACTGCATAACGTACTCGTATTAAAAAACAATCAAACGAATGTGTGCTAAATGGTAACGTTATGAAGAGAAAGTGTTCTTGCTATGCTCCAACCACCCTGTTGGTCATTGCTTCTGTTTCATTTTATTTAAAAATCCTGGCCATACCAAAATCAGAGATCTTTGGGTTAATATTTGTGTCTGATAAGTTTAGAACCAAGATCAATTGATAATCCAGAAAACGTTTATATTATTGCCAGCAAAAGTTCAACAAAACGAATAAAAAGGACATGTACCTCCTTTTATTTGAGAAACAGGTAAAACTCCCTAAGAACCGACTCACTAAATTCATACCCTAACTTTTTTTGGAAGTTCCAACTTATATGCTACCTTCCCCACCCTTTCTAACACTTGATATGGTCCGAAATACTTTGGAGCCAATTTCTCATTACGCCTCATTGCCATTGAATGTTGACGATATGGCTGAAGTTTTATGTAAACCCAATCACCTGTAATACCCCCAAAATTTGGTACAGCGGAAGACTTAGCAAAGCTTCGGGGTGCTACGGGGATTGGTACACAACACAAGCATAAGAAATCTGAATAGCATCATCCGTTAAATAAAACATTTCAAACCAAATATTTAATGTTTACATTTTTTTCAAAAGTACGTAATAAGCCCAAAATAAAACATAGAGGTAGGTCCCCAAAAGAGTTATCAGAGTCTTAATTGATCCTTCAACCATGCCACTTGCCAATCCTCCGAACAACAGTCATCCAATATAATCATCTCTAATTACCCGAGAAAACATGCTAAAAGGGTCAGCTAACGCTGGTGAGTTCATAGGTTAAAACAACAAGTAATATCAGTTGGACAAAGATAAGTGATTTGCTACACTGGACTAAGCTAAATATCAATCACACATTCCACGCACAAGCAAACATCAAGATCAAGAACATAAACGCAAGTTGTCCTCTTTCATAATGATGAACACATTAGTTTTGTATCAAGATGATGTAAACAAGTAGGGCCCTAGATATATCTGACCTTAGCCAATCAACAAGTTATAGCAAATCATAAACAGGTTAATTGCTACACTGGTATAAGACAAATATCAGTTGCATATATCTAACCTTAGCCAGTTAACAAGTTATAGCAAATCCAAAAAAAGTAACAGTTAGGTCCATATAAACCGGTTGAGCATGTTTTCTCACCCCAAGTTTAAATACAGTATATGAGTAAAAGTGGGGCTATGAAACTCACCTCAAATAAGCAAAGCACAACACAGCAAATCAGGAGTAGTATAGCACGACAACAACTAGTATATCATGGCACAACGGACTTGGCACAACCTAATAATATAAAACTTGTCTTAACATATATCTAAAAGCGTAAAAGTTTCCAAAAGTTAACTATTCCCAAGTATATTCCTCTTTCGTTTCCAAAATATCCTTTGTCAAATCCATTTACTAGTGTTTGGTATCATCGTGGGTGTAGTGGTGACACAACATTGACTCAAGTGTACACACGCCGAAAACAAATTGTTGTTCCCTTAACACGCTTAGAGTTAACTAGAAAGTTAATCTATTTGTGTTTATGACTAATATAATGTATTGATTAATTCTAACAGTTAATGAAATGTAAATATAAAAACACACAAGTATTTTCAACGTTTAAATTCTTATTAGAAATGAATCAAAGAATCTATTACCCAAGTGTTTTGCGGAACAAACACTTGGGATTGAATAGACAAGGTATGGTGTCTCCTATCTAAACTCAAGCTATGCTTAAGTGGTAACAATTCGACCCACTGAGCTATCTCAGGGATACGTTACTCTTTGTTGAAGAAAAGGGGTATTTGTGAAAGTCTAAGCTTTAATTGCACAAGAATACCTAACCTCCTTTTCTCCTATTCGTTTGCTATTTATAGGCAAACATGTTAAGAGTACTGAAGATTAAAACTAGATAAACAAATAGGAAGCGTGTCTGACAACTACAACAGTAGTTGTCATTTCCAAGAACCAATGGGATTGCGCCAAAAAGTCTTCGAGTGTCAGACCTTACACTTCTTCGACCTTTAGCCACTTGAGGGATGGTTTGTCTGACCCAGATAAGACTTGTTCTTATCTTCTTAAAACCTTCCCTCATTATCCCTCCTTTTATTTAGGCTTTAGGTTCTTCAGTCATTTGTCTTCAGTCTTCAGTTATTGTTGTTGAGGAGACTTGGGGTTCAGTGAGCTCTTGTCTAACGCTCACTGATCCATTACCTTCTTCTTCGTCTCAAGTAACACTTCAGTGAGTACCGCCTCACTGTGTGGTGAATCTTTCTTCTTAGACTCGTCCTGAGCATCTTGAAGGTAACTCACTGAGTGACTGTTCACTCAGTGACTTAGAATATTTTCGGTTTAATTTACACTTAGCTTAATTTGTATTCAAATCTTGTTTTAACGAATCTTGGGTACTGAAGGACCCAACAATCTCCCCCTATTTGGATATAAATTATGCTTAAGTGTTTTTGATTAGTTATGAGTGAGCTAATGACTTCTGCTCATACTGAATGTACTAGAAAGTAAATAAGAACACTGAAATAATAAAAACATCATCTTATTAATATTATTACAAGTCCTAACAAAACTATACATAGTACGAGGATAGTGGTGGTATTGGCAGATTCATTCAGTCGATCTTATAACCTAGGGCTTCAAACTTTGGCTTCTTGGACTCTAGCTCATGCTGGTCAGGATGCTCTTGAATCTTTGTTCTCAGGTTTTGGCAGAACCTCACATTCTCAGGAGTCTTGATTGGTGAGGCCATTATGAGGAAACCCAGCGTTGCCTTGATTCCTGATTGGTCAATATCACTCCATCTTTGGAAGGCTGGGTCTCCAAACTCATCAGTGAAGAACAAACCTCTTTCAGGTTGTTCAATGACCAAGTTGTTCCTGAATGGAACTCCTTCTGGGAGGGCTCTGTTGTAATCCAGACCAGGGACCTTGATCTCAGGCTCAGCTTCAATCTTCTTTCTCTTTCTTGAGGAAGACTGAGAGGGAGCAGGTTGTTCTGCTGAAGCAGGAAGAAGAGATGGAATACCAAGTTCCTGAGGTGTTGCTGCCAATCTTTCATACCTTAGACTCAGGGACTTCAACAGACCAGGGACCGCAACATTTGACTTTTTCGCTATCATTGGACCCAATTCATCCAATTCAGTGATCCCGAAGTCTGCAAATCTGAAGGGGTTATGAACCTCAAAGATTCTTTTGTCAGCACTCCTGTAGACAGTTACAATGGCAGGCTTGGTGTTTCGGTGAATCTTGACATCAAGAATGGGTTCTTGCTTCAACCTGCTTGTCATGACCCACTGATATCTCTCAATCCTATTCTTCCTAATCTCTTCAGCTATCTTTAACTTTTCTTCCCTTTTCTCCCTGAGAGCAATCATCTCAGCAGTCTGAGCTTTCACAAAGGTCTCCCCACCTTTTCTTCCTGAAACAGCTTTTGGAGGCAACCCAATCTTTTTGGCCTCTTCATTTACCACCTGAATAAGAGCAACCTTGCTCGCCCTTTCTTCTTCAGTTGCCTTCTTCATTGCCTCCTCTTTCTCCATATGAGCCTGAATTTCCTCATTTGTGTGAAGTTGTATTTTTCCATTTATCTCATAAGGGACCCTGACTGGCTCATCAGGGTCTGACCTTCTCTTAGAGGAGGCAGGCACCAGGATAGGCTCAGGCTCAGTGGTTGTGAGAATGCCTTTGCCTTTGTCTTGGTGGGATGAAGATGGGTTTGTCTCAGGAATCTCCCCCTCAGTGTGAGAAGGAGGTTGTTCAGGTTGTTCTTCAGTGACCCTCTCCCCCTCAACTATTGCTTGACCCTCGGTGAGAGCAAAAGTTGGTGTGCTCACTGAAGTTGAGGGAGCAGTCTGACCTTTGAATGCTTGATATATCTCAGTCATCATTGATTTGATGTCTGAGGTGTCCTGCTGAAGAGTTGAGACCTTAGCCTCAAGAGAAGCCTGAGAAGCCTCTATTGCTGTCATCCTTGGCCCAAGGTTCCAAGCCAAGGAAGAAGAAGATGTAGCCCAAGATGCCAAGGTGACTCCATAAGACCCAGGGAAGACTTGATGGAGTCTACAATAGAGCTGAGTCCCTGAAGATTGGAGGATCTCAGCATGTTTACCAGCTCAGCCAACTGAGTAGATTGTTGCTGGTAGGTCTCATAAGCCTGAAGAATTTTCCTGTTAAGCTCAGGGTCATCTTTTACTGACTCTTGAATAGTTTCAACGCTCTTGTGTATGTTGGTGAGAGCTTCGTTGAACAGTTTAAGATTCTCATCAAGATTAGTCAGGGAGAAGGAGATAGATGACTTGTGCTCATTGACATCATCATGATAAGATTCCACTGATTCCTTCAGGTTGACATAATGAACAGCAGCTTCACAGTGTTGGTAAAAAATTTCTTCAGTTAGCCCAGTGAAGAGAGCAGTGTTGGCCTTTTGTAGGAACTTGACTAATTGCCTTTCACTAAGAGGAAGAATGTTGTCATACTTCCTGAGTTCAGGAGGGCAGGATGATTCAGAATCTGAAGAATGATCAGCCTGAGATTCAGATTCTTCACCATGTGGAGAAGACTGATGCGATTGTTCAGTAGGTTGTGCATCAGTGTCCATATCATCACCTGCCTCAAAAACTTCCTCCTCACTCTCTACCTTGAGCTCATCTTCAGAATCAAGAAGAGCCTGAATATCCACCATTGACTGAATCTCCAAAAGGTTACCTGGCTCCTCTTCATAAGAAGACTTGCCTTCGTTTTGGCCAGGTCCTGACCCCGCCATAAAAACTGAGTGGGTTGTCTCAGCCTGGCTAACCATAATAACTGATTTCTCAGCCTGGTTTTTGGGGTCAGTTCCCAAGAGAATGGATCCACCTGAGGGGGTTATGGGTTCCGTATCAACGGGTGGTTTATATCCCTCTGAGTCTTTGTCCCCCTTAGTGCCTTCAAGTCCTGATGGGTGTTTTTCAGAACTATCATGAGGCACAGTTTGTGAATGTTGATGGACCCCCTTCCCATCAGGGTTGTACTGCCCTTTTGGGGATTCAGGGTCCTTGACTCCCTGAGACCCTGAGTGTGATTGCTCAGGGACGTTAGTAGGATGTGATTGGTTGTGGGTCCCCTTCCCAGTTGAGTAGTGCTGCCCAATCGAGGATTCAGGACCCTTTTCTCCCTCAGGCCCTGATTATGATTTGTCAGTGCCTTCATCGGGATGTGATTGGGTGGAGGTTCCTGACTCTAGTGACTTGTTTATGTCAGTAGAGCCTTGAGGAAGAGGGGGTTTGCCCAAGGACACTGAGGATGATTTCTCAGTGACCTCCGTTGGCATTTGTTTTTGGGTCAAGGGGGTCTCAGTGAGGGGTGTCTCAGAGGTCTCGGCCATATTTAACCCTTGTTTAGGGTTGTTTGAGGCATCAGTCTCAGTGGCGAGTGGTTTGGGTCTAACCACCTTACTGGACTGACCCTTCTTTGTCTTCTTCACCTTCTTTGTAGGTGAAGGTACTGGAGAAACAGCGTTCTCCCCTTGATTAACCACCAGCATGTAGTTGGTCAGGGCAATAGGTTGTACCTCAGTAATGCCACTCGTATAATTGGTCTTATGTAGGACGTCAGGTTTTGTACCTTCAACGTCAGACCTAACATAGTCAGGGCCTAATAGGTCCTGAAGCACGCAGGAAATAAACCTAGGATAAGACATAAGTCTTTGCCTAGATTTCCCTGAGAGCTTGGCAACGAGGTCACGGAAGATTATTCCTCCGATATCTATTTTTCTACCCTCCAGGAGACTGAACAACATCAATTGTTGTGATGAGTTCAACTGCTCCGTGGAGGATTTATTCCCTCCAAGGACCTGAATGATGAAGGTCATCAGGATCCTCCAGATAGGGTGGAACCAGGTTTTAACTATTGGAGCCTTCTCCAATAAGGCTCCTGCGGCCATTTCAGGACGCTTAGGGTCATGAGGTCCTAGAAAAAGCAATTTTGCTTTAACCTCTTGGTCAGTAGGGTTAGGCTTAAAGGCCTCAGCGAAATCAAGACCAGTGGCCTTGATGAAGGTTTTGTAATCCAGGGAGAGGGTCCTTCTCCCATTCATCACTGTGAATGTGATGATGGATTCTTTGGTGTCCTCAGGGCTGGTTGCCACTGCAGTACACCAGAATTCCCTCAAATAGTCATGGTAGATGACTGAGGGGGTCTTGGTGAATGCCGTTGCAAGAAAGCAGTTTTGAAGATACTTCACTACATTCTTGTACGCATAGAACTTTTGAGGATAGGCAAAGTTTCCTACCACATTGTTCTTGGTGAGGTCTACACCCTCCAATGTGAATTCCACATTAGGGGCGTATTTGATAGCTTTAGAAGAAGCCATTTGTGTTGGTAGGTCAGGGTTAACAAATGATTATGGGTTTCTAAAGGCTAAGAACACACACACAAGATTTAGTTTTTTTTTTTAAAAGAAAAGGGCAAAATTTTGCTTAAGATTTCTAAAAAACGTGTGTGTGTCTTTTTGTATGGGGGTATTTATAGGGAAGTGAAGTGGAGGGTAATTTGGGTATTAAGCGGATTTTATTTATTCAAAAAGAATTTTTGAAAACCGTTTTGAATAAAATGTTTTGGGATCCGCATTTAATGCCACCACTCCACTTTCCCTGGTTTGGCGCAACAGTCGAGGTGAACAGTTGAGCAGTTCTGCAAAAGTGTAATTTGCAGAGTTGAGTCATCACATATCTGTAATGTGATTGGAGAGGCATTTAATGCCAAGTGGGAATGTGGGGGCCCAGAGGTGGAAGCCAGAAAGGCAAAAGAACAAATATTCTTATATTAAATAAGAATTCAGTTACCAACCTCGGACATTTACTAACTAGATACTTAGAGCATTTAAGTTAGTATTGAATGTCTCTTGAGGGCCCTGAATGACTTTTCATTCAGTGAACCTGTTTGTCAGGACTTGGGTTTAGTCACTGATGGTTCTAGAGTTCAGGAATTTGGGTTTAGTTCCTGAGGTTCAGTGATTCATTTCACTGAAGAACACATTGAGTCAGGGACCTGGGTTTTCAGAATTTACACTTATTTGGATGGAATCAATCAGTGGACTGATTCTCAATATCCAACATTCCTAGTTCAGCTTTCAGTCTTGTGAAAGTTGGTTCATCCAATGGCTTAGTGAATATATCAGCTAGCTGATATTCAGTAGGAATGAAGTGTAATTCTATGTCACCATTCATGACATGGTCCCTGATGAAATGATATCTAATATCAATGTGTTTTGTTCTCTGATGAAGAACAGGGTTGTTTGAGATGGCAATTGCACTTGTGTTATCACAAAAGATGGGAACCATCTTGTACTGTTTGAGAACATTGTTATTTAATTCATTCAACGCAAGAAACTTTTTGTTGAACTGATCAATGAATCCATACATATTATTTGTTTTATTATTATTATTATTAGTGATAGTTGACAATTAGTACACGGTATTGAACTGGTCAAATCAATGCAAACCACATATGAACCAAGTCATGCAAACCAACTCATATATATGAGGTTATGAGTCTAGAACAAGTTTAGTCCTTGAACTATTCTGTGCAGATTTAGTAAAGAAATCTAAGCATTTTTCCTAAAAACAGATTATTTTATCTGGATATGACATATCACTTATGTCGTCCTATTCATAAGAAATTTGAGCGTATTTATGATTTCATAATTCATCTCGATCTGATTTATTAATAGTTAACAAAATTTTTTAGGTACTTTGAGTCTTCGTGATCATCAAGGCAAAACGCCTCAAGGAAATGAAGAATTTAGCCACTGCATAACATATAATTACAAATTTACAACGACATCGATAAAATGAATGTAAATGATACAAAATAGGGGTAAATGTTAAAAAAAAGTACGCAACTTTACGTAAAACATGGTTTGACGTAGTCAACAAAAAACCTTCCCAATTTTTTATGTAAACTCACGAATACCCCTTTAAAAACGCAACATGTGACCCACCAAGTTAGGGACCTCGTGGCATACAACCGAAACGACTCCCGCTAGATAGCCGCCCCTTTCTCTCTTTTTACAGCCTCGTGGACGGACGAAAGAAGGTAAGTTACAGAACGGGGCAGTGAAGGCAGGTTTTTTTTAACCAATTGGACTAGTTTACCCTTTTCCCTACAAACCCATAAACCACCTCACAAATCAACACTTTCTGGGTTTGATTTTCATGAAGATCAACAACAACACAACACTAATAACAATCCCAACAACCATAAACCCACCTCATAAAATTTTTCCACAGTGAAGATCAACAACAATCCCAACAACCATCGACAGTGAAGATCAAGAACAATCCCAACAACCATCGACTGATATAAATGGTGTTTGGATCTTGATCTGTTGTTGGGTTTTTGATGTTCTGTGCTCATGATTTAAATGGAAAGAGACTAATTATGGGTCAATTGATGTTGGGTTTTTGCTACTGGATTCGACAGATCAATTGATGTTTCTGGATTCGAGGGTTTTTGCTACTGGATTCGACATATCAATTGATGTTTCTGGATTCGAGGCCTAGCATTAACCAAGTTTTTTTGGGTTTTTGCTACTGAAGATTGTTTCTGGATTCGAGGCCTACCACTGGTTTACAACCAATATTGGTTTGTTGGTTTTTATGATATTGGTTTTTGGTTTTTGGTTGGTGTCATTTGTGGTGGTTTTTGGGTGTATACCACTGGTAGTGGTGGTGTTCCTGTGGTGGGTTTTTGGTTTTTGGAAAAGATGCCCAGGTGGTTAGCTACTTTCTCTAGAGTGGAATTTGGGTTAGCTAGAATAACATTTTTTTTTAGTCCTATTCATTATCATTATGTTACATTCATATAGCTTAGGAATTTAAACCATTGATATGTTTGAAGAAGCTTACTCACTGCAAGGCTGCAAGCTCTATAATAGAATCGACTGTGAACTAGCTCCTTTTTATTTTACTTTAAATCTTTGGTTATTACTGTATAATTTTAGCTTGTTGAGTAAACCATTTGCTGGATCATATATAAAGACAGTTGTCCATTAATTGATACTTTGAGTAACATGAGTTACTATAGAATTGAAGAAGTTACTAATTTTGGAGAATATAATGTCATAATTTCCACGTTAAAAACAAAATTTGAAAGTAGAGTTAATTGTTAGAAATGCTTTAATAGCTTTTTCCAAATGCATAAAGAAGAAGAAGATGGAAAAGGGTAAATTGGGGGTAGGGAAAAGGGTAAATGTGGAAAATTAAAAAAAAAAAAAAAAAAAAAAAAAAACCCTGTTGCCCAGGTAAAATAATGCGTTTTTAAAGGGGTATTCGTGAGTTTACATAAAAAATTGGGAAGGTTTTTTGTTGACTACGTCAAACCATGTTTTACGTAAAGTTGCGTACTTTTTTTAACATTTACCACTACAAAATAATATGCTATTGAGCCCTCATTTTTGTAGACTTGGATGGAGTAGTTCCAAAAAAGAATGATGGACTTTTTTTTTCTTTTTCTTTTTTTTTTTTGGGTGGGGGGGGGGGGGGGACACAGTATCATTAATAAGCATAGAAATCACATCCGACATTAATGGTATATCCAATGCGTTTTCTTGTACACAAAGAAGTGCGGCATGAATA
Organism: Artemisia tridentata subsp. tridentata; assembly: GCA_021014915.2. Lineage (NCBI taxonomy): Eukaryota > Viridiplantae > Streptophyta > Magnoliopsida > Asterales > Asteraceae > Artemisia > Artemisia tridentata. Next base: position 57,769,793 of record CP139502.1, on the reverse strand, counting down.
ATCCTCAAAAATTGTTGTATGACACAAGTATTGCCTAGTGTTGGATCCTCCAATTGCAATGCATCTCATTGCATTGTTGCCAAAGCTCCCACACCTATAACAGTTCACATGGTTCACTTTTTATCATACTGTGTACGTAAATAAAAAAAGATTTATTTTAGGCTTACATATCCGATTAAATTAAGTGTCTTGTCGAGATGAGTGAAGCTAGTCAGAAGACATGTAACCACAGCATAACGTACTCGTATTAAAAAACAATCAAACGAATGTGTGCTAAATGGTAACGTTATGAAGAGAAAGTGTTCTTGCTATGCTCCAACCACCCTGTTGGTCATTGCTTCTGTTTCATTTTATTTAAAAATCCTGGCCATACCAAAATCAGAGATCTTTAGGTTAATATTTGTGTCTGATAAGTTTAGAACCAAGATCAATTGATAATCCAGAAAACGTTTATATTATTGCCAGCAAAAGTTCAACAAAACGAATAAAAAGGACACGTACCTCCTGTTATTTGAGAAACAGGTAAAACTCCCTAAGAACCGACTCACTAAATTCATACCCTAACTTATGACTCTAAAACCCTATTTATAATAAACGATTGTCTTGGACAACAAGACTTATTGCATAATATGGAAAGAATATAAAATACTAAATCCTGATCTTTAATAACAAACAATTCAGCCCCTCCACTTATTTCTTGGACGCCTCTGATGAGTTTCTCTAATACCTGAAATTTAGAAAGCGTTCAAAATGACCAAAATGCCCCTACAATTTTAAAATTTGAGTAATAAGCTTATAAAGTACCAAATAAATTCCAAACTTCTGGTAATGAACTACATATGATATGAAATAATTTTAATACAACATTTTAACATTTTTGCATGTCCTAAAATTTAAATAAAACCGAAAATATTAATTCAAGTATTTATTTTATATTTAAAACTAATTAAAATCAAGATAATACTAAATATAATAGGAAATAAATCACAAATAAAATTCTTTTGATATTTTTATATTGTGGGCCGAATTTTCTGAGTTTCACCCCCTCCTAGGTCGGTCCATTCACCTAATATAAATCAAAACCCATTTGTTTCATTGTTAAAAATTTCCGAAACCCTAAAACACTAAAAAGTCGACACACAAAAATTCCCTTTGCCTCCATTCGATTTTCTGGACAAGTTCTGGTATTTTTCTGGTAATCATCAAGGTTTAAGGAAGCTAATAAAAATAGGAATTGGATTGTAGAAGCTTGGTTTGTTCGCTAGTCTCTTTTCTTGTTCGAATTATTCACACGACAAGGTAACAATTCCAAATATCCCTTTGACAAGTTCAATCATGCATATTATATTTTTCTTATGTTAGTATGATCATATAAGGCCTAAATAAAATATATAAATCGAATCATGCAAGATAAATAAGGCGTACGAATTTTATGAGCTAAAACACACTAAAATCCCAAATATATTAATCCGAATTTTATGAGGTGCTTTTATATTTTTCTCATGTTCTTTGATGTTTATAAAGGTCTGGAAAAATAGCCATGTGATTTATTGAAGCTTAGATTAATTGATTTGGAATTTGTTTATAATCGGATTTCATGGAAAATTAAGGAAGATTGTGAAAAACCCTAGAACCGATTAGGGTTAGGGTTTATGTGATGTAATCTGAGTAATTAAATGCTAATTAATTATTGAGTAATGATGGGTTAATGATTGGATGAACTAGGGTTTGTATTTACATAATAAAAGGGTTACCGATTTGTAAATAAAATAAGAAGGGTGTGTTTTGCCAACTTTGAAACTTAATGGTTATTTTTATAATGTTAATTAGATCAGTACCAATGTATAAAAATTATAAGATGAGGTCCTTATGTGTAAAATTTGCAAGATAATGATTTATTGGTTATTTAATGGTTCGAATTAAAATAAATTAAAAAGGAGGGACTAAAAGCGTAAATTCTGGAAACTTAGAGTATTTCGGTGTAAATAATGATATTAGAAGTGTAATATGTAATTTTGGGTAATTATGGGTTTAATGTGTAATTATTATGGAATTATATAACTATAAGGTCTATTTGGTAACTTTAATAACTAAAGGGTGTAAATTGTAAATATTGGAACTTAATGTACTGAAGGTGTAATTCTGATTTAAAAAGATGTATTTAAAACTAGTAACTTGTGGTATTTCATTTAAAACCCTTAACTTTGGAATATTTACTATTAAAACCCTAATTTATGTAAACTTGTCATATTTAACCCTGAACTACTAAGACTTTCTAAAATATACCCTATCCCCATAATATGCATAATGATGACTTAATCTATATTATAATACTTAAATCTTTCTAAATTTACTAATTTTGGAAACCTGCTAAAAATAGAAACTTAGTTAAAATGGAAAGACAACTAAAACCCCTTTGTAATTTGTCCTCTACTCCTTAGGTTCGAGGAAGGAGTAATCTGATCTCTGTCAGCTTTCATCTTTGTTCTTGCTTGCTAATAAGGTACATATATTCTGCCCTTCTTGTAAGGTGCCTTCGTTCTCTTGATCTCTTGTTTTGATTCGTTTAGGATTCCCCAAGCCATTGCTATGTTCCCCTTGATGTGAACCTTAGATATGACCCATTTGACTTGAATCTTTGTTTTGAACCCTTGCCTTGATCTTTTATTTTGAACCTTGCCTTGAACCCTGCTATGAACCTTGATATGAACTTGCCATAAACCTTGACTTGAACCCTAATATGCTTGATATTGTAACTGGATGAGAAAACCTTTTTAATTATTTATGAAAATGTTTTAAGAAAACTATTTTTAAGACTATCTTTATGAAAACCTTTTTTAAAAAGACCATTTCATGGAAACTATTTTGAAAGATCATTTTTACGAAAACCATTATTGAAGGATTATTTTTAAATGAACTTTTAAATTGAACCTTTACTATAAACCTTTGTTATGATCTCTTGTCTTGACCCTTGACCTGAACCTTGATAAACTTGGATTAGAAACTTGACTTGAATCTTGATACATTGATATGAACCCCTTGATATATGACTTGACTTGAACCACTTGATAAAACTTGAACTTGTATACTTGACACTTGATACATACTTGATACTTGACCCTTGACCCACAGTTTGAGATTACGAGCCATACTAGGCATGAGGGTTTCATGTCCTTGTCATTGATGCACCAATGGCTTGACTTTTGGGTAGGAAAGTGATGACCTATCCCGTCCCTGCCTTGATTTGATACTTGACTTGCACGTAGATGAAGACATTGTGGCAGCCTACAGGGGCGTATGGATGCATCCTAGATTTGTACTTGACTTGACTTGATTACTTGAATTACTTAGTGACATGATGGGTGTGTGTGATACACGTCATTCACTCTTGGGAGCTCATGACTCCAACCCTTGGAGGTATCCCCTCATATTATACTTGGTATACCGAGGTCACCCCTCCGTATACATGTATACTTATTTACTTGATTTGATATGTTCTGGGCTCGTAGTGGATTACTGTTACTGTTACCCTATAACTTATGTTTGACTTGATACTTGACTTGACTTGATTTGACTTGGGCTTGTGGTGGGTTATGGTTTCCTTTACACTTATCTATTGTAACCAATTCTTGGTAACCTTTTCCCATTTTCTTTCCTAACTCCTGTTACACCTTGTATTATTCCGTTTACTTCACTATCCCTTTACTACTGCTTTGTATCGTTATATCTGTTCACTGAGCTTTCGTAGCTCAGCCGCATTTCCTTTTCCTGCGGCAGGTTTTTGTAATACTCAAAATTCAGAATAGTGCAAAATTACCAAATTATCCCTGAAACTTTAAAATTTAATTAAAACATATGTAAAGCACCAAATAAATTCCGAATCTCTGGTAATGAGCTACATGTGAATTGAAATAATTTTGAGGCAACATTTTAACATTTTTTTTTTTTTTTACAAGTACAAAAATTGTGGTTACACTTAATTAAATGTACATAGAACCGAATTATTTGTTTATTTACTTACTTTTATTTAAAATACATATATTAAAGATAATATAAATGTTTATATGGAAATAACCAATCAAATCATAAACTTTGATTTATTCTTGATATTGGCCGAGTATTTTGCTCTCCCTCCCCCTCATTCTCGGTATACATTTCTCCAATAAATTTGTTCTTATCATTTTATTCAATTAAACAACACAAAAACCCTAGCCGAAACACACAATAATTCACACACACTTGATCTGATTTTCTAGAGGTGATCTAGCATTTTTCTGGTGTCGATCTTCATACTAGGAGGCTACGAAAAATAAGGTTGGGCTTGTGGAGTTGCTTATTTGGTCGTGAGGCATTTCTTTGGTCGTATATTGCATCCGAGAAGGTTTAATTTCTCTCGACTCATCTACACGTTAAGACTCTGGTTTGCTATTTTTCTCCTGATCCTTATATCATATATAACTCATATAAAATATACAAATTGAATCATGCAAGGTTTATTGGTCGTTATGAATTTTAATGGTTAAAACACACGTAAATCCTAAAATATATGATACGAATTTTCTGGGTGCTATAATTATTTTATTTGGGCCTTATACGAAGTATATGATCTGGGAAAAATATTGGATTGTTTTATGGAAGCATATATTGAGCATGTTGAATTAAGTATCTAATCGGATTTATTTAAAAATGGTGTTTAAAAATACAAAACTTGTTCTTAATGATTAGGGCTTGTTCTTGGTGATGTATAAGACTAATTAAAAGAGTAATAATGACGTTCCAACAATTAAAGATGATCGGGTGATTTTAAGGTTTGTATTTGTCGAATAGAGTCTTACCGAGAAGTATTTTGGAAATGTTAAGGGTGTGTTTTGTAATTCCTAAAACTCATGGGTTATTTTTGTAAGATAAAATGAATCAGGGGCAACCATAGAAAAATATAACTTGAAGGTCCTATGTGTAAAATTTGGAAGATAAAGGTTTAATGGGTAAATATATATATATATATATTATATACGGTTTGGAAATTATTAAAGAAGAGGGTTTGTTTTGAAAAATCTGGAAAACTTAAGGTGTATTCGGTCATTTTAATATATAAAGGGTGTAATGTGTAAATATGGTAATTTATTGGATTGGTTTGGTGTTTATTAAATTATAAGGTTGAAAATGTAATTATTTAAGTAAAAGGGGTTTAATTCGTAAAATGATAAAGGTAAAGGGTTTTGATTCGTTAACTTAATATAATTATGGGTTTCATATGAAACTTAATATATTTTCACTTTAGACCTTCAACTTTGGCTTAATGACATTTTAAACCCTAAAATATGAAATATTGTCATAATTAACCCTATACTTTCATAACTTGCTAAAATATACTTTATTTCCATAATTGTGTATTTAACCTGATTATAATTGAATCTTTCTAATTATGGAAATCTGTTAAATAAGGAAACTTACTAAATAAGGAAACTTTCTAAAAATAGAAACATGCTAAATCTGGAAAGTTACTAAATCTGGAAGTTACTCTCCTTGGAAAGTTACTAAAAATAGAAAGGTACTTAAAATGAGTAAACTTACATAAAGTGGAAACCTGCCATATTTGGAAAGTTACTAAAAATAGAAAGGTACTTAAAATGAGTAAACTTACATAAAGTGGAAACCTGCCATATTTGGAAAGTTACTTAAAATGGAAAGATAACTAAAGCTAGTAATCTGCACTTCGAACCTTTTGGTAATTCGGTCTCCTACTTCTTTAGGTGTGAAGAAGGAGAGGAGTTGATCTTATTCTCTTATCTGTTGTTTCTATTCTGCATTGATAATAAGGTACAGATATTCTGAACCTTCTCACAGGTTTCTCATGATCTCTTTTATTTTCTGATTCTGTCGGTCTCTGTATTAATGCCACTGCTATGATCCCCTTTACTTGAACCTTCCTGACATGATACTTGAATTCTGAGTTCCTTTGATAAACTGAACCCTGTTTTAATTCCTTTGATACCTGACATGATCCAAACCTCTGAATACCGGAAGATTCTTTTTGACATTATAACTGGAATTGGAACTTTCCTTGATGATATGAAAATGTTTTTGAGAAAAGCTTTTGAATACAATGTCATACCAGTTTTAAATTGAAACTGCCCTAAAGATTTTATGAAAATCTCTTTTAAGGACTATCTTTATAAAAAGGGTTTTACTAAACATCATTTATGAAAGTCACTGAAAGATTATTTTTAAATCTAAACTTTCTGATATTGAATCTTGCTGGTACTGAACCTACTGTTACTGGACCTAATGTTACTGAACCTACTGTTACTGGACCTAATGTTACTGAACCTACTGATACTGAACCTTTCTTTATTGAACCTACTGATACTGAACCTTTCTTTATTGAACCTACTGATACTGAACCTTTCTTTATTGAACCTACTGATACTGAACCTTTCTTTATTGAACCTACTGATATTGACCTTTCTGTTATTGAACCGTCTGATATGAACCTTCTGATATACTGAACTGGATATTGACCTATGAAACTAAACTGAATACTGAATACTGATACTTGACCACTGACCCACAGTTTGATACTACGAGCCATAACTAGTCATGAGGGTTTCATGACCATGTCATTGATGCACCGATGGCATGACTCTAGGGCAGGAGAGTGATGACCTGTTCCGTCCCTTTTATGTATTTATTTGGTGTGTTGGGAGGTTTATGGCCACCAGGGGCGTATGGATGCATCCTAGAACTGTTACTGTACTGTACTGATTACTGATTACTGATTACTGTTATTATTGGTGACTGATGGTGTGTGCGATACACGTCTTTCACATACTGGGAGCTAGCTACTCCATTTACTGGTTGAGGACTCCCCTCATATTTACTGATTACTGAGAGGTCTCCCCTCTATACGGCTACATGATTATACTGATTACTGTTTCTGATTACTGATACTGGGCTCGTAGAGAATTACTGTTTCCCACACTTTATACCCTTGTACTTCTCATTACTGTTACCTTTTCTTATGCCATAATTCGGATTGATTCGTATTTCATTTACTGTTCACTATTCTTTACTACTGCTTTGTTTCCGTTATATCTGTTCACTGGGCTTTATAAGCTCAGCCGCACGTTTTCTTTTCGTGTGCGGCAGGTTATAAGCAGGACGACGGGTTTGGGTATGAGTGAAGAGACCATTGGACTTAGAAGACTACACTGTGATAGATATTTTGTTATAGAGATGACTAGAAGAATTTATATTTTCAGACTTAGTATTTATTCCTTTGTAATTTTGTATTTCCTTGAAATTCTTTGTAACCTTTGTATTCTTTTGTATTATTGAAGATGTATGCTTGTGTATGTTTCTGATATGTCACCATTATTGTGACATCTCTACCCTTGTCGGGTCGGGGTGTTACAGTTTTAGTTTGGAAGCTGGGTTTGAGTGGAGAGTACTTGGGCATTAGAAGACTTTATTAGCTATTGAAGATGACTAGAAGAACCTTAAATTAGACGTAGAAGATATTGAATTGTAACCTTGTAGTTTCAGATTTTCCTTTGTAACCCTTGAATTCTATTGTATTATTAATGTCAAATGCTTGTGTTTGTTCTGATATGAAACCATCGTTGTGACATCTTTACCCTTATCGGGTTGGGGTGTTACAGCCTCTGATAAGTTTCTCTGAACCGGGTCTTATCAATACTCCCCTCCCAAACAGCCACCTTGTCCTCAAGGTGGAAATCAGGAAATTGCTTCTGAATGGTAGAATATAATTCCCAGGTGGCTTCATAAGTTGGCAAATCCTTCCATTTAATTAATACTTCACGATCCTCCCCGCTGCTAGACTTCCCCTCGCGAACTCCTTCGACCCGATCAGGCACCAATATTAATTCCATATCTTCTGTCAAACCATCAGGTATTTCTTGACGTGTTACAGTTGGATTCCTCATTTTCTTAAGCTGTGAGATATGAAAGACAGAATGTATACGAGCTGTTTTTGGAAGTTCCAACTTATATGCTACCTTTCCCACCCTTTCTAACACTTGATATGGTCCGAAATACTTTGGAGCAAATTTCTCATTACGCCTCATTGCCATTGAATGTTGACAATATGGCTGAAGTTTTATGTAAACCCAATCACCTGTAACACCCCCAAAATTTGGTACAACGGAAGACTTAGCAAAGCTTCGGGGTGCTACGGGGATTGGTACACAACACAAACATAAGAAATCGGAATAGCATCATCCGTTAAATAAAACTTTCAAACCAAATATTAAATGTTTACATTTTCTTCAAAAGTACGTAATAAGCCCAAAATAAAACATAGAGGTAGGTCCCCAAAAGAGTTATCAGAGTCTTAATTGATCCTTCAACCATGCCACTTGCCAATCCTCCGAACAACAGTCATCCAATATAATCATCTCTAATTACCCGAGAAAACATGCAAAAAGGGTCAGCTAACGCTGGTTAGTTCATAGGTTAAAACAACAAGTAATAGCAGTTGGACAAAGATAAGTGATTTGCTACACTGGACTAAGTTAAATATCAATCACACATTCCACGCACAAGCAAACATCAAGATCAAGAACATAAACGCAAGTTGTCCTCTTTCATAATGATGAACACATTAGTTTTGTATCAAGATGATGTAAACAAGTAGGGCCCTAGATATATCTAACCTTAGCCAATCAACAAGTTATAGCAAATCATAAACAGGTTAATTGCTACACTGGTATAAGACAAATATCAGTTGCATATATCTAACCTTAGCCAGTTAACAAGTTATAGCAAATCCAAAAAAAGTAACAGTTAGGTCCATATAAAACGGTTGAGCATGTTTTCTCACCCCAAGTTTAAATACAGTATATGAGTAAAAGTGGAGCTATGAAACTCACCTCAAATAAGCAAAGCACAACACAGCAAATCAGGAGTAGTATAGCATGACAACAACTAGTATATCACGGCACAACGGACTCGACACAACCTAATAATATAAAACTTGTCTTAACGTATATCCAAAAGCGTAAAAGTTTCCAAAAGTTAACTATTCCCAAGTATATTCCTCTTTCGTTTCCAAAATATCCTTGTCAAATCCATTTACTAGTGTTTGGTATCATCGTGGGTGTAGTGGTGACACAACGTTGACTCAAGTGTACACATGCCAAAAACAAATGACCAAAACGGAAACGACTCACAAAACAAATCACCTATACGAGTATACCAAGTTGTTGCAATATCCCAAATCAATACTACTACTAATACTCATCACATCAATCAAGGTCAAGTGATAAAACTTTAAAACTTAATAAGGTATTCGGACGAATTGTCGGATCCTCATCGAATTCGTCAACCCGATAAGTCTAACAATTCCTTCGTCTTGCTTATTATTTCAAAGTCGTATCACAATAAATGGCAAGTCATAAGGATAGGTCATACACTAATAAAATCCTCCAACACACTTATCGGGCCCTTATTGGGCTCGTCAACCCAATAAGTCCGATAAGCATGCCGGTCGGGTCTATTAATGTTAAATCGATCCGTAACTTCAAATAATTCCCAACTAATGTCCACACTTCGAATATTAGTATACTAAGGCAAATGTGCCTCGATACGTTCTCGAAACCTCGTGTTTTTCCGTTATTTCATAAACTTACATTTCCCAAAATATATAACATTCGTATTTATTAACTTAACAATTTAATTGTTATTTATTAACCATTTCCAATCCTTTCCTTTCGTTTTTGTTTTTATAATATGTCACGAGTTTCAATAACGTATCAAGTCACAATATCCACAACTCTCACGGCTATAATCCGAGTCAGTAATCAATATGTCCAATGTATCAACAATTCCAAAATATCCAAATTATGGGCACGTCGAGGTCACACCGAGATCACGAGGTCTCAGCTAACACTCTTAGCCAAAACATCACATTCGAATCAAGCTCACAAGTATCAAGTCAATCCACAATCAATCCCGGCCAATCTAAATCCTATGGCTCGAGTCCCAAGTATCACAATCAACATCAAGTTCAACAACATTTTTAATCATTATTAAGTTCAAGCTTATCATCTCGCCAAGACCAAGTCTCGGCTATAACCACGTCAAGGTTCATTCGAACCAAATGATGCACGGCCGAGACCCAAGGTCTCGGCTAGTGTTTCCCATTCCACGAGTTCAATCAAAACAACCATAATAACCATTTGTCGAGACCACAAGGGTCTCGGCTTCCCACTCGTGTCGCAAGTTCAACAAATCCGGAACTACCAAGGGTTTACCAAGCCCTTCGAAACCATAAATAAATAAATAAACCAAACCAAGATAACCATAAGCTCGAAATAAGCTTGAGTGAGCTTCGGCTTGTACGAGACTTCACGACTCAAGGATCGAAACAAAAACACAACTATGACCACAACCACGATACCAAACACGATCATTATTAGTTTTTAGTTAATAAAAACGGTTAACCCATTCTTTTTACACCCAAACCCGATCGAAAACAAGGAAAAATAACTCGTTTGTCACGAGTTTGACTCACACCGTGTCACACAAGTGTGAAACAGTGTGTCTCACCTTTAAAACCTTCGTATCTAAAAGGTAAAAGGACATACGATCTAATCTTGAAAACGGCGGAGCGTGAGTGGTGGTGGTGGTTTTCAAAGCACGTGCACCTCGGAATAGTGGTGTACGTGAGGTGGTGATGACGGTGGTGTAGTTGTTTGATGGTGGTAGAGGGCGGTGGCAGGCGGCGGCTGCAAAGGAGAGGGGAGAGGGAATATGTGTTTAGGGTTTGTGATAAAGCGAGGTGAGGGTGAGGGGTCTGAGGGTTTTATCTCCATCAAGGGCTGATTATGTAATTCTCCAAAAATAGGGAGGGCACGGCCGGTTTATAATCACAAGGACCATTTATGAAATTTTGCTAAACTTTTTATAAAAGTGTTCTCGGGCTCGTTTAACGTATCAAAAGTGCTCGTATGACGTTCTAAGTTGCGTCAATGTTTTTAAAATTGTTTTTCCGTTAAAACTCTAAAAATTGAAAACAATCAATTGACCTTCAATTGATACCCAAAACAATTGATTCAATCACTAATTGATTGAATAACACAACGATCTAGTAAGATCTGACCAATAATAAAAAAACCCCCAAATTTGATTGTAACCCTAATTTTACAAAAACCGATTTTCTGATAAAAAACTTTGTATCAAAGCCAACCTGTCTCTGATAACATGTTAAAACTACAAAGTTATGATCAAACTACACAAAGAGATTACCAGATTTATACCAAAAAAGTTTTATTAGGAATCAACCCAACCAACCACCCCTTGGCTGATTCATTATAGTTTTACGATACAAAGATTAAAAAGGTTTGAATACAAAACTAATAACAAGAACCTAACAGCTATAAGACTGTGTGAGAGAAAACACACAGTAAACCCTAATCGAAATAACTAATAATGAGAAGAGATAGTCTTTATATAGCCTTGACTTGATACTTTAGGTCTTGAGCTGAATAGCCCTCCAACATCTATTTAGCAGCAACTTTAGTCCTTCAACTTGTGACTGCTTCTTATTAGTAACATGCACAACACAAAACAAGAGAAAACAAGTATTGCAATATTATAATATAAGCCCTTAGCTTATATCCTTCCAACAAAGCTACTCAATAACTTTTTCAGTTAATTAGAGTAGTGATATTAATACGTTACTTAAGGTATAGGCTATTGCATGTCACAACTCGAGTCTAGATGGATACAAGTTATTCTATTCTAAACTTTACACATTGTTGTATTCACTTGGACATAGTCTCATAGATTATTCAAGGTCATGCTATATCTTTCCAAACTCATCTTTATTACATTTCTAATTCATGATTTTAGGTTAATTATTGTCACATTACAAAAGCGGAAGCGTGTATAACACATAAGAAACATATCGTTATAACTTATAGAAATCCGACGAGAAAAAAAAATACAACCAAACTGGAACAGTGCCTCTTTCACTACCACTTCCCATACAACATAATCCTCCATAATGTTGAATCTTCCAAAGAACTATGAGAAATTGGAAAAGTACCTCTTTCAATTCCATTTCCCATGCAATAAACACAATAAAATACAAAGAAACGTAACTATTAAATACATTTTTACTAAAACAAAGAACATAAAAAAAAAAGACAAAAAAGAATTATAATTCTAAATCTAAACCCCAAAAATAAAAAATAAAAAAATGTTAATACAATTACATATTATAAAAAACAACATCACATTATCATACCCCTTTAAAACAAATGAATTCTGTACACCAACCACAATAAAAAAAAACAATAAATAAAACAACCCTCTAAATCGTCAATTTTTTTTCTTTATTCTTAAATAAATTTAAGAGAGAATTGCAAAATACATCCCAGTGGTTTACATGTTTTCCCTTCTTACATCCCTGTCAGAAACTTTTGGCAATATACATCCCCCGTTAGGCAAACGTTTGCCACATTACATCCCTGAGTTGGATGGGCGTTATCTTTCTCCGTTAAGTGTTTGCATCGTTAGTCCTTCTGTTAAAATGTTTGCACCGTTAGTCCTATGGGTTAAGTCTATTTGCACCGTTAGTCCTTCGTTACGTTTTCGTCTAGTTTTTTACGTTTTCGTCCGGTTTTTTACGTTTTCGTCTGATTTTTTACGTTTTCGTCCGATTTTTTACGTTTTCGTCTGTTTTTTTACGTTTTCGTCCGATTTTTAACGTTTTCGTCCGATTTTTTACGTTTTCGTCTGTTTTTTTACGTTTTTGTCCGATTTTTTTTCGTTTTCTTCTTTTTTTTACGTTTTTGTCCGATTTTTTTAAGTTTTCGTCTGTTTTTTTACGTTTTCGTCAGATTTTTTACGTTTTCGTCTGTTTTTTTACGTTTTCATCCATTTTTTTATGTTTTTGTCCATTTTTTTTCGTTTTTGTCCCTTTTTTTTACGTTTTCGTCTGTTTTTTTACGTTTTCGTCGGATTTTTTACGTTTTCGTCCATTTTTTTTAAGTTTTCGTCTGTTTTTTTACGTTTTCGTCCGATTTTTTACGTTTTCGTCTGTTTTTTTACGTTTTCGTCCATTTTTTTCATTTTTGTCCCTTTTTTTATGTTTTCTTCTGTTTTTTTACGTTTTCATCTGTTTTTTACGTTTTCGTCCCTTTTTTTACGTTTTGTTCTGTTTTTTTACGTTTTCGTCCGATTTTTTTTGTTTTCATCTGTTTTTTTTACGTTTTCGTCCCTTTTTTTACGTTTTGTTCTGTTTTTTTACGTTTTCGTCCGATTTTTTTTGTTTTCATCTGTTTTTTTACGTTTTCGTCTATTTTTTTCCGAAAAAAATCAGACGAAAACGTAAAAAAAACAGACGAAAACGTAAAAAATGAATGAAAACTTAAAAAAACAGACGAAAATGTAAAAAATCAGACGTAAACGTAAAAAAACAAACAAAAACGTAAAAAATCAGACGAAAACGTAAAAAAACAGACGAAAACGTAAAAAAATGGACGAAAATGAAAAAAATCGGACGAAAACGTAAAAAATCGGATGAAAACGTAAAAAAACAGACGAAAACGTAAAAAATCGGACGAAAACGTAAAAAAAACAGGACGAAAACGTAAAAAAATGGACGAAAACGAAAAAAATCAGACGAAAACGAAAAAAATCGAACAAAAACGTAAAAAACAGACGAAATCGTAAAAAATCGGACGAAAACGTAAAAAAACAGACGAAAACGTAAAAAATCAGACGAAAACTTAAAAAAACAGACGAAAACGTAAAAAATCAGACAAAAACGTAAAAAAACAAACGAAAACGTAAAAAATCAGACGAAAACGAAAAAAATCGGACGAAAACGTAAAAAAATGGACGAAAAGGAAAAAAATCGGACGAAAACGAAAAAAATTGGACTAAAACGTAAAAAATCGGACGAAAACGTAAAAAAACAGATGAAAACGTAAAAAATCGGACGAAAACGTAAAAAAACAGACGAAAACGTAAAAAATCGGACGAAAACGTAAAAAATCGGACGAAAACGTAAAAAACCGGACGAAAACGTAAAAAACTAGACGAAAACGTAACGAAGAACTAACGGTGCAAATAGACTTAACCCATAGGACTAACGGTGCAAACATTTTAACAGAAGGACTAACGATGCAAACACTTAACGGAGAAAGATAACGCCCATCCAACTCAGGTATGTAATGTGGCAAACATTTGCCTAACGGGGGATGTATATTGCCAAAAGTTTCTGACAGGGATGTAAGAAGGGAAAACATGTTAACCACAGGGATGTATTTTGCAATTCTCTCAAATAAATTTAACAAACTAAAACTTCCCACTTATATCACAACCAAATCAAAAATACCTATGTGAATCTGATTTCAAACCAGTAAAGTTTATTTTCATTACTTTTCAGCCATTCAAAATCACAGCCGAAAAACAGGTACGCCCGTAACGCGGCGATCGTCGCCAGTCTCGTATTGTACCATTGTAGATGTTTTAACACCTGGCTAAATCAGATATTCGACTAAGTTCTAATTGCTCACAAGTCACAAGTCACAATTTTTGGGCTGATTTGGGTCAAATACAAGAGTTTTTTCTAGCCAGGCCATGTCTCATTTCATATGCGCATATCTCGTTGAGTAATAAGTCAAAATTAACAATTATCAGTGTGTGCCACACAGGTCCAACTATTTAAGCCTTAAGTGTGGAAAATCGGTATATAACCGCATAAAAATCTATAAACCAACTAAGCCCAACATGTTAACATTTTCAAATTAGTTAACAATTATCAGTGCTTTTGCATTACAAACACATATTAGTTAACACACCAAACGTAAAATTTCGAAACGTTGATTCAAAGCAACCAATGACGAATCTTAGCCTTGACACCTTTCTCTTTAATCGTATCCAAACTAGGCTTCCATGTATTTTTCGCGGACAATTGCCTACTCAAAAAATACTCACCCCTTTCTTCCAAATCCAATCCTAAATCTCTAAACAACGCCGGTTTTGACACCACGAGCCCTTTCTCGTCCTTATTCTCCTTTTTCTTACTCTTAACGACCGCTGCAGGACACATCCTAGCACATAAAGGAAGAAACCCCGTGTAAGCTGACACAAACGACCCAGTGTCCAAAATAACATTAGCCCTTAATAGTAGTCGACGTGCATCTTCAGTCGATAATGAGTTCCCTCTTTTCTTGGGTATCATCATGTAAACTTTGTTAGTCTCGAGTAACATGTCTGCTGGCAAAGGTTTTGGTTTTGTACCGTTTTTTATAGGTTGAAACTCGACTACCACTTGTTGTGGATGCTCTAACATTAGCTCAGCCACGGTAGTGGTTTTTTGTACTCGTGGATGGTTCCGTCGGTAAGTAAGACCCTCCCCGAACCATGAGAGGCTTGGTTACCCATTGTAACGAATTTGAGCTATGAATATAATGTCTTAACTAGTGAATTTAAGAAGTGAGTAAATTCATTATGGCGTTATAAGGAGTTCTAATGTTACTTATATATAGTGTACTATAAAAGGTGACTAGACTAGGTGAGTATGAGTTAGTTAAACGGTTCCATCTAGTACCGGTATAAGTGGACTTGGTGAAATAACTAAACTAATTGACGTGTGTGTTGCAACTTGCAACTATGATACCTATATGTTCATGGGGTCTAACCTAACCCAACGTACAACTAAGTATATTATCATTCTCATTTTTCAACTATAATCATTTCAATTACACAATAACAATGGTTCACTTCATTCTACTATCAAAATGACAATATAAAGTTTAAGTATACATAGCTTATGAAAGTGATAAGTACATATGTAAAAAAGTAACATATTCTTAGAAGTGTCTTGTTTTGATTTTATGACGTAATATTTTTGTGTATCGACATGCCGTATGCTGAATACAACATGTAAAATGTGTTCCATCAAGTTAAAGCTCAAATTTCTTTTCTGTACAAGTCATTGTGAAATTTAAATGTGGACACGTATACTATTTTAACGGCTACAAAAGGTATTTTGCATCAAATAACACATTTACAACGTACGCTACCATTATATATCATGATCATTTTTAATACATGGCGAGATAACGTACGTAGTTGCTAATTTAGTTAATTTGTATCTTTGTGTGTGTTCATTTCTTTCTCTCGTGAATACCTTCCTCATATTTTGTAAACATACTTGATAAGGATATCGAGTTAATCGAGAAAACTTTTTTTCTTTCAGAAAGGCAATAACAGATTAAGACCCCATAAAATGGGAGAAAAACAAAATACAATACAAGGCATCTCCTCTCAATTAAAATGCAGCAGCTCACTGAACCAAACACCCTTTAGCATACAAAACTTGATAATCATATATGAGTACTTTATCGACCCTGCATTACAGTGATGGTCATATTATTCACTGAGCAATCTTTCTCTTTACTTTCACCCGAAGTTGACTTCGCATCCACTCTGCCAATGACGAATGCTGGTTTGTTTGGTGTGGGTAATGACATGGTGTCGTTGAGAAGCATTGAAATCATATCAGATGTTGTTGGTCTATCTGTTGCACTTTCTTGCACACATAGAAGGGCGATATGGACGGTCCTCAAGAATTGTTGTACCACACAAGTATTACCGAGCGTTGGGTCTTTCAGCTCCATGGTATCCCCTTGTTGCCATAACTCCCATGCCTAAATCAAGAAAAAGTTAACTCATATGTTCATGCACTCCATGTGCGTGGAAAAATTCAAAAGACGAATACTATTTCTATGCATTATAGAAACTATATGCATTTAACATGTAAAAGACGTGAGAATAGGATTGTGACTTTGTAAGTAGACTTACATATTCAATAAGATTGAAAGTCCGGTCAAGATGAATGAAGCTACTATTTCTTCTTCCGCTAACGATTTCCAGGATCATAACTCCAAAGCTGAAGATATCAGACTTGATGGAGAAAGTCCCTTCCATCGCATACTCCGGAGGCATATAGCCACTGAATAAAACATCAATGATGTTACATTTCAAGAAATAAGGGTGTATAAAATCTTACAAATAACTACAGCAATTATCTAAAGAGTACTCTCTGCATTTTCATTATCTTATTCTTTTCTCCTATAAGTTAATAATAAATCTAAGTTCATTCTGATATTGATCATGACAACATATAAACCATTTATAGAAATTTAAAATGAAAAGGTATAACTAAATCACTTACTATGTTCCAACGACCCTGTTAGTCACTGCCTCTGTCTCATGCGCCTTAAATATTCTTGCCATACCAAAATCAGAAATTTTGGGATTTAAACTCTCATCTAACAGAATGTTATTGGCTTTTAAGTCTCTATGAATAACTCGCATTCTTGAGTATTTATGCAAGTATAACAACCCTTGAGCTATTCCTTCAATGATGTTAAACCTTTTAGGCCAATCTAGCTCTGCCTTTCTGTTTTCGTCTGCAAGACACAATGAAAGAGTAAATCACAAAAATCAACAAGTAAAACACCACTCTGTGCACTTACTATACAAACATGTTTACCGAAAAGAAAGAAATCTAGGCTTTTGTTGGGCATATATTCATAAATTAACATCTTTTCTTCCCCGTGAATACAACACCCAAGAACACGAACAAGATTTGTGTGTTGGAGTTTGGCTATGAGTATCAGTTCATTTTTGAATTCTACAAGTCCTTGCCCTGATGTTCTTGAGAGCCTTTTGATTGCAATTTCTCGTCCATCACTTAGTTTCCCCTGTTTGGTAATATCATCATATCATTTTTGTGAACTTGGAGAGAAAAATTCAAGAACACGACATTCAATTTATAGCGTGAAAGTGAAGGTAAGTTACCTTGTACACTGGTCCAAAACCACCCTGTCCGAGCTTATTTTCAAGTGAGAAATCATCTGTGGCGGCCATGATTGAAGCAAAACTAAATAGTAGCAAATCGTTTCCTTTCCCACCGTCCGTTTCAAGCTGGTGTATATCTTTAAAGCTTTCAGAAGCTGTCAGCTCAAGGAAAAATTCATCTCTCTTCCGTCTCTCGTGTTCTACAATAAGTATTCACAACTTAACAAAAGTACTTTAAAGGACAAATATACGCTAAATTAATTTTTCTAGTTTTGTACCTTCTTGTCTATGCTTTCTCTTCTTTATACACCATAAAAGCCCCAAACAAAGGAAAACCAAAGGAATAACAACACCAATAAGTATCCATAGCCATTTTTTGCTTGTTTCCTGCATATTGGCTCATTTAGATTCAACCAGGTACAAATGGTAGCAAAACAATTTAAGTGTGAGGGTGGGTTGCAGTTGAATGGTCTATGCAGAATTTCTTTGTGAAGGAAAAATGTAGTCATGATACTATGGGTTTGGTGAAAAAGTGGTGAATATAGAGTGTTTGGCTGGGTGTTTCATTGTGTACAGCCTTTGTTCTTAGTTTGTTTTTGGCTGCTTGGCAGCTTAATGTGTATGTTAGATGGATTGGGCATGTCCAATTCAAATCTTGTTATTTGTTGTAAAGTTATTTACCCTTTTTACCAAAAAAAAGGTAGCAAAACCATTGGAAATTCAACATTATAGTATTATACCTGTACTGGCCTACTGGGACTGATTGGATTTTGGTTGATCACATACTTTAATGTAGAGTTGGCACGTGGATTAACCAAAAAGTTATTGCTTCCTGTCCAAATAACGCAGCCGGTTCCATTGGTATTACTACTATTAAACCCAACACAACCACAATCATTCCAACACTTAACGAAACAATCATTAATACTTAAGCTTGAGTTATTATCGGTAACACTTTGTGACTTATCAGGATCAAATTCTCCGTTCTTTTCACTAAAAATATCACCCTCTCTTCTACATTGAGGCAAACTCGAGTCATTTACACAACCGTCACTTGAATCATACCCATAACAAAACTCAGGGGTCCACGCAGAAGAGTTATCACTATCTCTAATTTGCCCTTTTGGTGTCAAAATCCACATTGGTAAATCAGCATTACTACTCTCATAGCTAAAGTATTGTGCTTTATTTGTGTAAACTGAAGTAAGATTATAGCGGGATTGGCTACCTGGACTGTTCAACGCAAACAGATACTGAAACCTTTGACTATTTAGATTCCCACTAGTCCAGTAGGGTTGGCCTCGTCTTCGAATCATCAATCTTTGAGATGCCTCTTCAATGGGTTCCCAACTCAAAGTAAAAGTTCCCGAAGTGAGGGTCCAATTCTTCCCAATGGTCGTGTCATAACCCAACTTCATACCCGGTAAAAGTATGTTGGTTGGGTGATCAAAACTCTGCCACAAAATCTTCTTATCTATTTCGTTAATCAACAGGAAATTACCATTGTTTTCCAAGGTTGCAGTTACGTTTGGGTTTGGACCGACATCTACATCAGTAATGTGCATTAGAGTGCTGCTTGCAGAAGTTATTATCAAGTTTCCGGTTTTGGCATCAATAGAGAGGGCATGGTCCATGGAGCCAGACACTATCGGGTCGTCTGGATTAGCTACCCATACTTTCTTGGATTCAACGTCACTTGTGTACCAAATTCCCAAGTACTTGGAATCTTCATCGAAACCTAATGTGAAATTTCCAAGGATGGAAACAAGCTGATCATTGGACTTTAGCTGACTGCCAAGTTTCATAGTTGAAAATGAATCGGAAGGGGGACAAAATCTGATAGTGTAATCGGCACTATTACACGTAAATAATGCACTCTCGTTGTAGAATTGAGTACTATAGGATCTAGGACAAGCTGACTTGAACAACTGAGCATATGCAGTCGGCTTGCACGTTGTTGGTGAACTAAATGAATTGTTACAACAATACTCAGGCGAGCCAAACACTTGGCAAGCAGTCCTACACCCGCCTCCACTTCTCAGTTCCGATGGGCACCTTTGAAGCAAGTCATTAATACATCCCGTCTTGGCACAACTTCGTAACCCAGAACCTGACCCACCAGTCGGCTCAACAAGCATAGGCAAGTTGTAGCCATCAACAAGACTGACATCATAAAAATCTTGATCTTGAAATTGGTTCAAAGCAAATTCTGCAATTGTAGTGGGTAGTTTGTCTTTGTATAAATTTCCGTTGCACTCCACTTCACCCGTGCCACAGTCGCCACTTGTGCAGGACCCATTACCAGACACATCAAAGTTGCAACCCGTCCTACCCCAGATTCTACCCGTCCACCCGGATGGAGCTTCAAAAGAGATTGAATTACCTTTTGTGAGCTCGAATCCAGTGGTGCTAAAATTTGGTGTGCCATAGATTCCGGGCCAAACAGTGAATTCACAGTTATTAACAAAAGTAATATTAGTCCCTGAAGCTCCTGCAAATATAAAGAAAATTGTATTCAGAACAAGATCATAGAATCAACTAGACCATTAATCTATATCAAGATGGCCCACAAGTTTAAATCATCAGGAACAAACAACTACGTGCGAGAATTTTTCGTTCAAAAAAAAATGAGAGGTAGGATTTACCGTTAGATATACAGAAGAAAAGGATAGTCAGAATATGAGGACCCACATGAAATTTTGAAGATGATGATAGCAAAGTATTCATATTTAATTCATTCAACGCAAGAAACTTTTTGTTGAACTGATCAATGAATCCATACATATCAGTATTTGTTTTTTTATTATTATTATTATTAATGATAGTTGAAAATTAGTTCACACGGTATTGAACACGTCAAATCAATACAAACCACATGCAAACCAAGTCATGCAAACCTCTCATGTTGTGTTATGGTAACACCCCTATTGCTGCATACCTGCTAACCCCCCTACTATTTGTCGTATATTGTAATAATGAGGGTTCAGTTGTGAAGGAAAAGTCATCATGTACCCAACCCCCTCTTCTCATTTGCAGAGTACTGGCTTTTGCTTTTCTTATTTTGTCTTTATATGCACTTCATCATCATATATTTTTGGGTTAATTACGGTATAAATGTTTTCTTTTTTAGTACTCGTAATATTGTATCTTCTATTTTGGTGTTGATTCATCTTTTTAATTATTTAATAATTGATGGCAAACATTTACCAATTTTTAATTTATTTACCATGTATTTCAATCAAAACTTAAAATATACGAGTAAGTGATACAAAAGATTAAAAAAATAATACATTTGTTGAACAAAAAATATTTTAAGTCATATCCAACCATGTTTTATAAATCACACTTTTCTTTATATTATAAATATATATTAAGGGAGACTCAAAACTACGCCGTTTTGGCCACTTTTTTCCCGCCAAAAATACGGCCCAGTATTTGGGCTATTTTGATCCGTTTCCACTGATCCATCTTCCCTCCTGTGATGTCCGGTCCAAAAAAAATTGTTAGATAACGATAGCGAGATCCAGAAACTTCACACACACACACACACACACCCACAGTTGCGTAGCAGAGATAATGAAGAAGATGGGGAAGAATGATTGGTTGCCGATTATGCAAAGGTATGTACAAGCTTTTAATTATAATTATTTAATTAGATTTGTTGTCCATTGCTCCGTCTCCGGTTAGCAAGTACGATCATTGCATCTTCCTTGAGCTCAACAACATCAAAACCATAAATCCACAAATCCAGAACATCAAAATAATTAAACCATAATTTTGCTTTGAGTTAGGGATGGAAGAAAATGGTGAATTACTTTTATAATTATGGTTTAATCATTGATTTTAGGGTTCTTAATTTGTGATTTAATTTCGTAATCCCTTTTGCCCTAATTTTAGAGTTCTTAATGTCATTTAGGTTTTGGGTGATTTTGGTGTATTGACTTGATTGATGTTTTGTTTTGCTGATTTAGGGGTTAGGTACGATTATGAGAAGCGGTTTCGGATACCGAGAGCCATACGAGGTTGGTAAATTGCCTTTTAAAAAAATTAGGAAGTGTTTTATTTGTTTATTGGTTTATACAGTTTGCAATAGTGTTTGCTATTTTGTGGAACAGGTGGAGTGGGAGGATTGAAACAGAAGATTGGTTTTCGTGGCGGCAAAAGATGCTTTAACTGGGAATGTGATAGAAGTGAGTTACAGATTGTGTCTTTGGAGAGTTTACAGCTGGTAAACGTCGTCGTAATGTTGTGAGTCTAGGTGGGAAGGATAAGTTATAAGTTATAATTTCTTTATGTAATATTTTGTGTTGGTTAGTGGCGAAATTAATTACGAAATTTGGTTTACTATGTCCTGTAGTTGCAGAAGTTTTGCATATGCACAATGAAGAGCTGTCGTAGAAAGTTTTTGGATATTATTCAGAGGCTCATGAAGTGTACGATGTATCTGTTGGACCTGTTATAAGAGTTGCTATGGAAGACATAAATGGTGCGTGTTAACCTTGATTAGGTCTAAATGCATATGTTATGCTTATTGTTCAATACTTCTATCACTATGTAGACTGTAAAAATTGATTAAATATGAGTAATAGTTGTTGGATCTCATGCGAAAAATGTTAATATGCAGGGATGTATTCTCATAAACCTATAATGAAATGCAAATGTGTGCATTCCAAGGCAAAATTTATTTTCATACATTCTTGGCTAAAGGTGTTATTCTCTGAAATGTATGTGACGAAAATTTGCTTTGTGTCTAAGAATTAATGGTTTGCTAAAATGTGTATGGATATTCGTTGCTGAGTCTCATAAAATTTCTTTAATCCAGAGCCACTTATTTTCTTTCATTCAATTACTTATGTATATGAGCGTATAATTTTATATTTTCCTGGAATGTAGGTTTCTGACTCATTTGGTTTGCTAAAAGGTTTGTTTTCGTGCTCTGGATCGTCTTGGACCAGATGTTAAGCAGGTTTTGTTTCGGTATTTATATTCTATAGTTTTTCTGTTGAACATGCGTAAAGATAATTCACTGTTTGCTTATACTCTTAGCAGTTTATTAGAGAAGCTGTTGTTATTTAGAGATCGTTGATACAAGCTGTTGTTATTTAGAGATCGTTGATACGTTGATACACTGATGTTTACTCAAATGAAGGTGACCGTTTAATTTTGTAGCTCATCATTTATAACTGTCGATTGGCTCCCTTTTTAAAAAAGAAAATATAATCACACTATTTTGTAGCTTAGTTTATGCAGAAAACCAAAATCAGGCTTTAGCAGCCACTATTCAACATTGCAATGTGGGTTCTCAGCGTGCGCGGGGATCAATATTGGCCCAGCAGACCGGTCAACGGACTAAAAGAAAGGTTAGAGATGGTGAAGGTTCCAGTATATTGTCACATGAAGGTACCTAATTACTTTTCTTTCTTAAGTTTGTATGTCATCAGTTATAACTATGGACTGGCTCCCTTTTTAAAAAAAAAATATATGCATGGATTATTTTATAACTTGGTTTATGCAGAAAACCAAAATCAGAATCCACGGGCAACTATTCACCATTGCCATCTAAGACTAAAAAAACGTTAAGCAAAAAATACTATCCTTTAGCTAAAAAAAATTCGGATAAGAACAGCAAACACGCCTTCACCACTTCCACCATTTTCCAGATCTTTCCCTACTGTACGCTTCTCATAGATTCATTCCATGATCAGATCAAATTAACACATCTGCGCTCATCTCATCCTTGAGCTTCCTGCCCTCCTTCACGTCTAACCATCACATCAAAGGTAAAAAAAAAAATCCCTTTTTTCTTTCATATATTTGAGATAATTGATTTTTTCTTTCATATATTTGAGAAAAACATCAAAATCCCCTGTATGTAACATATACTTAATTTTTATGCAAAAATTTAATTCATTATTGAACCCTAATTCTCTGGTAATGCTCTGGTAATGAACCCTAATTCTATTATTGAAGGTTCTCAACTTTTTAGGGATTAATCATACAGAATTGATTCCGCCTTTGATTATATTTTAATTTTTGTTCCATATGAGCAACAGGATCAATAATCAGTTGATAATGAAGAGAGACCGATTTTTCTTTTTTCTTATGTAGTATTTATGCATATCTGCTTGCTTATTTGCAGATGAAGAGGTGACAAAGGGTAAAGTTTAATTTTTAGTTAAGAGGGTGTTTGGAATTTGTCAAAGGCTAATGAAAGGTGACCGTTTAACTTTCTATCTAATCATTTATCACTTTGGATTGGCTCCTTTAAAAAAAAATGCTTAGATTATTTTATAACTTGGTTAATTCAGAAAATCAACATCCGACTCCACCAACCACTATTCAACATTGCACTGAAGGTTCTCACCGTGCACGAGATCGAAATCAGCCCACCTAACCACTCGAGGGACTAAAAGAAAGGCTTTAGATGGAGGTTCTCCTGGTAGGTCACAGGACGTGCAACCTGGATCAGATTGTCGTTCAAGCGTCTTTCGTGAAGGACCCAGTATATTGCCAAATGAAGGTAACTACTTACTTTTGTTTCTTAAATTTCTATGTCATCATTCATAATTGTGGATCAGCCACCTTTCTTTTTAAAAAATAAATTACACAGTTTTATAACTTGCTGTATGTAGAAAATCAGCATCCCCCTCCACCAATGAATATTCAATATCCTGGTCAAGGTTCTCAGCCTAAAAGACAAAGAAGATCAGCACGTTTTAAATTCTTTGGTGAATACATCAGTGTAAGTCAAACAACATCACCGCATCAGTATGTCCAACAACTACAGAGAAAACGGCAATCTGATGGAGGGCCGAGTGACTCGGGGAATGCAGGTAAGCATCCAACTTTGTTTCTCAACATTTATGGTTTTAAATAACCAACCTTTTTTCATAACAAGTAAGTTTTTTAAAACAGTCTTATTCATATGTGCAAACAATTTTATGCATATACAAATCCTATATATGAAGATTTAGAAGATTGTACTGAACGTTGCCGTTTCCCTAAAGGTTCTCGCCGTGCACGTAGATCAAAATTATCCCAGGAAACCGCTCGAGGGACCAGAAAAAAGACTCCAAATGCAGGTTGCCCTGTTGCGTCACAGGACGTGCAACCTGGGTCAGGTTGTCGTTCAAGCCCTTCTTTTGTCGACGATCATCAAAATGGTGCAACCAGCTCTGCTCAATATATTACTGTTTACTCAAATGAAGGTGACCGTTTAACTTTCTATCTAATCATTTATCAACTTGGTTTATGCAGAAAACCAGAATCAAGGTCCGCTATCCAGTACTCAGCATTGCACTCTAAGTTCTCAGCGTGCACAGGGATCAAAATCAGCACAGCAAACCAGAGTATATTGCCAGATCAAAGTAACTACTTTTACTTTTCTCAAGCCTTTTTTTTCCCGGCTTATCTTTTTTACTTAGTACCTTATTGTGACTCAAATATGCAAATAGCCTCAGAATCTAAATTATAAACCAGCAAAATATGCTTGAGAAACTTTTTGGTTACTCACAAATTAATTTCATGTCTGTAGAATATGGATACGTTAGATCAACGACGAAATTAAACAGCTGCAGGTTTCACTCATCTTTATTCATGAACACTTAAAAATAACATTGCTTCGTGTGTCTCTCCTGTACTTCAACGAGGATCACACATTGACACCATCACTAACTTGGCAACTGCATTTAACCAAGTATGTTGTTTTGTAATCCGTAACGTGTAAAAAGTATTTAAGAAATTGATATTTTAAATGATGACACCTTTTATATAAATACAGGATTCAAGGGCAGAATGCGAGGCTTTTCATAAGATTTATACCCTGGCACAACAATACGGTGAACTTATCATTGCAGGTAATGGATACATATGTGCTCAGCCTGTCGTTAATAGCTGATTTGACGGAAATGCTTATCCATTTAGGGGTGTATATAGAATGTGTACGAAAATTACAGTCAACTGTCTTTACTTATATAAAACTTTCGCACATCGCGATATCTATGTAAATTCCAGATTTCTCTTTGTAATTAGATTACATACGAGGTTTTTGCCCGTAAACAGTGTGTGTTTATGCTAAATTAAGTTTAAATACATGGTTTTTGTTGCTATTTAACGAACAGCCTATATTCTTTGATAAACAACATTATAACCAAATACAACGCGGAAAAACCCCGCCAGGCCGCAACGCGGCCGGCCGCCGCCATGCTCGTTTTTACAATAAAGCATAAAAAATCATTTTTTATAAAACGAAAACTGATAAAAAAAAACTACATAGTTGAGATCATTATAAAACTAATATTTTCTATAAAACTAATAAATCAATTATAGTAATTCATTTTTTAATCAAAATTAATTAAAACCACTTTCCACTTTTTTTTAAAAGAAATAAAATATCTTGCGAACGATAAATCGTTACGCGAAAAAAAATACACTGTCGTAACAAGAATAGTTGTAAAAAAAAAAAGTAGCTAAAAAATTTGTTAAAAAAAATAGTTGTTAAAACAAAAATTTGTAAACAAAAGTAGCTAAAAAATAGTTGTTAAAAAAAAAAAAAAAGTTGTAAAAGTTATAAAAAAATAAAGTAAGTTGTTAAAAAAAAAAGTTGTAAAAGTTATAAAAAATAAAGTAAGTTGTTAAAAAAAAAGTTGTAAAAGTTATAAAAAAAACAAAGTAATTTGTTAAAATAAATAAAAGTTGTAAACGTTGTAATGTATTTTCAGATGTTCAGTTCTCCCGAGCAACTAACTAATTGAGTGCAAAATATAGCTCGAGATTTATTATTGTTAAAAAAAGAACATTTGTTTTTGTAGTTGTTTAATAACTCAAGTAAATTTAAGAATTTCTAGTTTTTTTTTCTAATCAAAATTGCTTAAGTAATTCTAAACTCGTACTCCCTCCGTCTCAATTTATTTGTCAGGAGAGAGAAAACACAAAGTTTAATAAAAGTAGGGCCACTTTAATTTTCAACCACTAAAATAGAATATTCCTCCACTAGATTCTCTAGTTTTTACTAAATAAGGAAAGTGGACAATTAATTTGAGACATCCATAAAAGAAAATATGAACAATTAAATTGAGACGGAGGGAGTATCATTTACAATAAATTATACTTATAGGTTTCTAACCATTTAAATATATTAATATTAAAAAATATAGATTAATATCCAATCTATGCTAACCATTTGTCGGGTTGGACATCCCATTGCCCCAACAAAGACATGATACTGCTAACTTTTTTATACATAGTAGTATAAAATAATTTAATTGGTGGGTGGTAAATAATACTCCCTCCGTCTCAATTTTATTGTCCCATTTTTCCATTTCGGGCGTCCCAAAATTATTGTCTCATACCAAAAATGGAAAGTGAATAGGTAGTGGAGTTTGGTAAGTTTACTATATTACCCTTGGTTGAAATTAATATTACAAACTTTAATGAAGTATTAATTAATTGGTTAAGGGCAAACTTGTCATTTGACAAAAAAGTAAGAGAGATAAAGTAGTGATAGTGATGTTTTTCTAAAAGAATGTGCTTTTTGTTATGGGACAATAATTTTGGGACGGAGGGAGTAATAAAAGCAACAATCCCATCATAAAGGACGGCTACCCTATTAGGGGTGCCTCTTTTAGGGTGGGAGGAGTGATCATTTTTTACCCTCTAACCTTCCCAAACTTTAACCAATCAAATCCCTCCACCTCATTTCAACCCTCCAACCCTCAACCCAACCTTTTTTTACTGGCAACCATCACTCTCAACCCTCCCAAATCTTTTTTTAAATATTCATAATTTGTCCTCCAAAATTATAAATTTGCAACATTAACCCTTCCAATACTAAATAATTATATAAAAAAAAACAAACACTTGATTAAAAATAAAAATACAATTCCTAAAAATTTAAAACTACAATTCCTAAAAATTTGAAACTACAAATCCTAAAAATTAAAAACTACAAATCATACAAATAAAAAACTACAAATCGCCCCACAACCAAGGCCAGTTATATTTCGCCGCTAACTCACGCTTCTTATCAAGCGTCCACTTTAGCATTGCTGGATCGGTGATGCGGTGGTGCGATTTGTTGTAGAACTTGTGATCTTGATATAAGGCCTTTTCCGCAAGGTATTTCGCCTTTTGTTGTTTCTCTTGGAGATGTGCGTCCAAGAGTTCTTGTTGTCTCTTTGCGTTATCCTCCAACAAACTTTTTTTTGTCGACGTGTAATCTTGGACAAACTCGGCAACACTAACCTTCGACGAGGCTTCACTAGCAACCTTTGATTTTCCTTTTCTTGCACGGTTATCCAGTTCTTGCACGGTTATCCAAGGGTTGCGCTGCGTCTTCATTGAGATTTGGCAAAACGGTATCAAAATCGTTACTAGCCGCCGTCTCATAATAGCCCGATTCCGATGACTTTCTTCGCTTATCGGAATAAGAGGTTTCCTCATCTTGGACACACTTTTGTTCCAACCATTTAGCTTCGCCTTTGACAATTTCCCAAGCTCGTAGATGACTAAAAGGTTTGCCTTGTTTTTTCTTAAAACTTTCCAAGGCATTCGTGAGGATATCAATTTCGCCACAACCACTCTCCCAAAGACGTCTCTACAATTACAAAATAATGTATATTTATATATAATATAATTAAACCGTATATATATATTTATGTATATACATATATATATAAAATTAAAAAAAAAAAAAAAAACGTATATAATTTACCGATTGGTGGTATTAACCGTTGAACACACTTATTAGCCCGTTCATTTCCCTCCACTTTGTGGTTAGCGAATGATGACTTCGAGTAGTGTCTTTAATATTTGTGGCGAAATGCGCCAAAATTCGCTTCCAAAAAGAATCCCTTCCTTGTTCCATCCCGACCGTTCTACAAGTTGAGATGTGAACCCAAGCTTTCGCCAAAGCCTCCTCCTCCTCCGATGTCCAACCTTTTTTTTCGGCCCTTTTCGCAAATTTCTTTTTTGGAACGTCTTGTTCTTGAACTTCTTGAACATCGTCGTTATCGTCGTCGTCTACAAGTAATAAAACGTATAAAAAATTAAAGTGTACAAATAATAAAAACGTATAAAAAATTAAAACGTATAAATAATAAAACGTACAAATAATAAAACGTATGAAAATATATAATAAACAAAGTTAAAAAACATACCCAAATTCATTTGCGTTTCGGGCACCTCGAGAAACTCGTCTTCGCTCCCCTCCGGTTGTTCTCGGTAAGCTTCGAACGGGTTAAAGTTAGCCGTTTCGTGTAGGTAGTAATCGTTTGGATTCATTGGTTGGTAGTTGACGTTTTGTCGTGGAGGACTCGGTGGTTGGGGACGATAATAGGTTTGTTGCGACGTCGAATGTGGTTGTTGACGAGGAGCTACAAATGGTTGTTTGGGTCGAGGAGCCGATTGTGTTTGTATAGGTCGAACGGGATTAGATC
Organism: Artemisia tridentata subsp. tridentata; assembly: GCA_021014915.2. NCBI lineage: Eukaryota > Viridiplantae > Streptophyta > Magnoliopsida > Asterales > Asteraceae > Artemisia > Artemisia tridentata. The sequence goes on along the minus strand of CP139502.1, from coordinate 57,740,514 downwards.
GAGTGCCCCGACCCCTCGACGAAGATGTTGCGCCAATTTTCTTGCCTCTTTGATCCATATGTTTGAGAATGTGGTTTGTGGTTTGTTAAATTTTTTGGTTGTGAAAAACTTGTGTGTTGTTCGGATTATTTATAGCCAACAAAGGGCTGAATTTGTTTTTTGTTTTGTTTGTTTTTTTTTTTTTTTTTTTTTTTGCTTCGAACGCTCCTCCAACGGTCCTCAAATTTTTTTTGTTTTATCCCTTCAACGGTCCATTTGACTGTTTCTTTCCTTCACAATTTCCCAACTCGCAACGGTATGCAAACTCGCAAATGGAACCCATGAACCCAGCCCGCACAACCGGCAACCACTAGCCCGTGAACCCGCTAGCCCGCAACCCCTTACCCGCATATCACTCCTCCCACCCTTATAATAGGGACATGATATGCTCATAGGGGGTGTGTTGACTTTTTTGCTGCTGCCGCCGTTTGTATTGTCTGCTTTGTCGAATTGTACATTATTCAAAAATAAGGGGTGGCCTACCCATTAGGGGGTGTTACCATAGTAGCTCCCTTTATAATAATAGGGGGGGGGGGGGTTCTACTATGGTAACACCCCCTAGTGGATGGGCCCTCTCTACTTTTGAAGAATGTACAATCCGACAAAGCAGACAGTACAAGCGGCGGCGGCAGCAAAAAGTCAACACACCCCCTAGTGGGGGTGTCAGCGTATAACAGCCCATAATAGGGGGTGCTTGGTTAACATAACCCCTCATATATATATGGGATGTGTTAGGCTAACACCCCCTACATGTGGGACCCTCCTACTTTTAGCTAAATGTACAACCCGACAAAGCAGACAATACAAGCGGCGGCAGCAGGCAAAAGTCAACACACCTCCTACAGGGGGTGCTAGAATATCATGTCCCATATATATATTAGCTGTCTATGAAGTTATGAGTCTAGCTGTCCAGTATCAATTTTAGCTGTCCTTGAACTATTTGTTAAGTTTATGGACAAATATTAAACGTGTATGTCTAGAATCGAACTCGGGATCACGGAATTGCACACATTACATATGAGGAATTAATGTATAATAATTAATAGGGATAATTACTAATATGCCCTAATTGCCCAATTGGTTTGCTTATCCGACCCGATCTCACAAAATTCTCCCCTTAGACCAGGGCAACTCGCGCGACCAACCACAGGATGCGACCTGTCCGTCCAAAGTACCACAACAACTGTTTGTACGATGTACATGGAAGGTATTGTTTTTTGGGCAACTTTTGATTTTTGGGCAACAAATACACGAGCAAATGGATATTTTGGTCATTTTACATGCATTAAAATTAGGAACTTTTTATAAATATTAGTACGATTACAATTCATTACAGAATACATATTAATATACACACATCTTATTCTCCACAGGCAAAGCATCACACAACTAACAAATCATAATTCCTTAACACCCTGTAATTCGATATGTCGATTGAGTTGTACAGTTGTAAAATCGTTGTTCGATCTACAGTGAAGTTGCTTACAGATATCAAAGGCATTTTGTCGAAGAATGAAAAGCGGGAAAGGTTGTTTAGAAACACAGTCTTTGGTCCGTGGTTGGATATTCGGTTTTGCGATAATGACTGCCATTTGATGCATTTTGTTTTACAACATCAGGTAAAAGTTTCTAACATATCGTCCGATTCCCCACCATTGCAATTCAAAATTGGGGATGATTTGTTAGAGTTCGGGCCTAAAGAATTTTGTTTAATAACAGGGTTTCGATTTGGTAAAGTTTGTAAAAGTAAAAATAAAACAAGTGCATTTCGTGACCGTGTATTTCCTGAAAAAAAGACAGATGGTATAAATTCTGTATATGCCACTGATTGTTTGAAACTAGTTAAAGATGAAAATAGGTTCTTAGCTATTTCTGATGATGATGCTGTTAGGTTGTGTCTTTTGATAGTTGCTATGTTGGTGTTTATGGGTATTGAAGATAGGAATTGTATCCCTAATCATATACTGTCTTTGGTGGAGGACTTTGATGATTGGAATGTTTTTCCTTGGGGTGAATACATGTGGCATAAATTTTATCAAAGGACTGTGAATGTTGTTGACAGACACAGAAAAGATCATTTGGCCAAGTTGAAAAAAAAACCCAAAGTATAGTGCGACATACAATCTATACGGTTTTGCTTGGGCTTTCAAGGTATGTCATACTTACTACTCTGTACTAAAGTTCACCACTATATTCATTAGACTATTTAGTATTGTTGTATTTAGTCTGAATTCTGACTAATTGCTATATATATGTATCTGGTGTACAAAATGTTTGTTTTTGTTTTGTATGCATTACTTTATTATACTAGTTACATATATACCTTCGCCATATACCCATAGTTTTCTTTTGTAAAAGTATTAATTTAGGTTTTTTGTATTAGATATATAGTTTATATATAGTTTTGAACACGGTTATAACCTGCACTTTGACAATTTTTTCCACATTTTATACATTTTAAACAACCACATATTACATATATGGATTTTGGAGAGTTATCCTAAAAGCAGCAATTGGTGGGCGAAAGACACGAAGGTCATTCCACGAGGTCTTGCTTGGTCTAAATGTCAAAAGTTTTGAAAATCAGACCATAAAATACTCTTTGGACCGGTAAGCACCACACTATCTTTGAAGGCAAATTTATTGGACATTTATTTAAATTTGTTCACATACAAAGTTATTTAGTATTTGGTTTTTTAGGAGTCAATTCCCATTATGGCACTTTATGCAACGAAACGCGAATTGAGACAACCGTGGTGTATTGCTAGCATCCCTTTTATCAAGGGTTTGTCTGATCCAGACCTGTCAAGTGCAGAGGATGACCAACAACCTGATAGCGCAGAGGATGACCAACAACCTGATAGCGCAGACGATCACCAACAACTCCATAGAGCAGAGGATCACCAACAAGCTGCTAGTGCAGACGATCAACGTGAAGCACCACGTTTAGAAAGTTTAGATAAAAATGTCGTTGAAAACTCCAATGGTGTCCAATCAAGTGAAGCCCAAAATGAAATGAATGTTTCAACAACTCCTATTTTGGGCAAGATATTTGATTTGCAAACTGATCGTTCGTTGATAGCGAAGCACATAGCGTCTGTCCCAAAACAAGACATTCGCGAGCTGTTTCAGAAGGTGAAAACAACATTTTCAGAGTTAGAGACAGTTTTTAACGAAAAATCTGATGGTGGTGTTGTTTCTGCTCAAGAAAAAACTGATGACCCAGATATTCCAGTCGAGTCTGATGTCAACCCTGATATTTACATGGTTTGTATTTACCTTTTATGTTTTATTCTCCTAACTTTATACGAAGGTCAATTCCTCGTTAACGTTTTCACTTATATCATTTTGTCAACTACAGACCCCGTCATCACCTTGTGAAGATGATGTTGATAATGATGTTACGGGCCGAGATGTTGATGATGATCATGCTGATCATGATGTCGATGATGATCATCCAATGGAAGTTGACAATCCTGTTTTTTTCAAGGTTTGTTTTTATTTTGTGTTTTTTGGCATACGTTTGTAAGTATCTCATTTCTGTGTTAATGTTTACCCTTTAATCGTACATTGAATTCATTAAATGTTGTATTATTTTATGAACTACATGTCACGTCATTAGCTTGTGAAGCTGATAATGGTGTTACAACCAGTGTTGCAGCCCATCCCATGGAAATTGACAAGGAAGTTGGGAAGAAAGGCTACAACGAATCTCAAGTGGGTTCGATGGATGTTCTTTTACAAGCATGTCAAGTAGGGGTTACCCCTTACTTCCCTGCTCTTGATGAACATAAACCTGCTACTCAAGTTGGAGCATTTCGTGAGAAGGGAATTAATCAAACAACATCCCTCGTCCACGGTGATGTATGTTATCTTTAATAAATACTTTCGCAACATACAAGCTTCCTTATTTTCCTATTTATTTATACATTTTTATTGTACCAGGATCACCCGGTGTGTGATGATTTCATGAATTATATAAACGACAAAGCGGATGCGAATAGGGTTTTGTTAGAAGAAATACCGTTTGATAATGAAAATGGTAAGGGTGTTGAGAATGAAAATGTTAGTTGCGTACATAAAGAACAAACAACACCATTGCAGATAGATGTTGAGGTACATGGTTTATTTTAATTTTAAAAAGGTTAATAAGTGTTTATTTCTATGTCTTGTGGTTGGTGATAATCACAACCTATGCTATGCAGAAAGATCAAACAACACCATTGCAACAAACAGTCAGCAACCAAGGATATGCAAATGTGGTCGGTCCTAATGACAAACCTTGCTTGGACTCTGTTTTTTTCGATCGCAAAATGAAGAAAATCCAAAACAAAAAAAAGGCAGCGAAAATTAAAAACTTGGCTAAAACCTTTAAATCAAGGCACGAGAAGTTTTCCGGATCTCTGAATTCAGACAACGTCCAACGCGCACGACTGACAAGAACAGCTAGTTGTAGAAAGGAGTCGATTGAGCCTATTGTCATTTTAGAGGTAAAGCACTGTATTACATTCATACTGAAATCAATATCTGGTTGGCCTCTGCTAATATATGTTATGTATCTTTTCAGGACGTCTCTGGAAACCCAAAAACTCGGTCAATTACTGAGTTCTATTCGGCCAACATAGATCCTTTTGTAGAGGTAGTCTGTTTTTAATTCTTAAATTAACAATATTATGATTCGTTTAATGTTAATCATTGATTTGTTTATTTTAGGATCTGTCTCGACATCCCAAATGCAAAAAGGAAAAGGTGTCTTTGTCTGATTCGCTTCGTATTTATTTAAAGCAAAAAAAACCAACAGACTTTAAGTTTCCATGGGGCGGTCGTACCATTGTTTCTGGTAGGAATTTTTGGCTAGCGTTGGCATGTCTTGAAGATTGTAAAGGCGGTTGGTTGTATGACTATGTAAGGAACCATCATCACTATCTGGTCAAATACATTTGTGTATAGTTTTGATTGAGTAACCACTATAAGTTTTATAATTTTTGTTTTTTGTACACAGCACTTGGATATATGGTTTGACCTGATGTGGTCTCTTAGACCAAGCAATGCAGATTGGACCTTAGCAGGGTCTCTTTTCGTACGACACATCTTGGCTGGTCAAATGTATAATCATTATTCAAATGGAACATACTACCCTGTGGCTTGGCGAGATGTCGAAAAGGTTAGTTTACCACAATCCTTTTTAATATACAATTGTAACTGTATACATAGTAATTTGTACATTTGTTTGTCTATATTAGGTTTATTTTCCCGTGAATGAACCTGAGAAACACTGGTGTCTCGCTGAGCTTCAACTGCGTACTGGAGTTGTTTCATTTTATGACACTCTTGGGTGTGTCCATGGCAATGGCACACAGTGGTGGAGAAATATGAAGAGAATTTTGCCAAAACAGCTTACCATGTATCTGGATCAGCAAGGGATATTGGCGAGCAAGGGCATATCAGCCAAGGAATATAAAATAACATACCAGTGTCCTGCAGTCCCGAAACAAGCAGAAGTATATGGTGATTGCGGTGTATGGGTATGTATTATTTTATACAGATTGTGCCGCAACCAACCACTGGAAGTAGACGACCCTCTTGAAACAGCGTTAGCATACCGTGAACGGATGCTTCAATACTTCTGGAAGCACAAGGAGGCAATAAACAAGGTTTAACGGTATTTGTGAACATCCTTTAAGAAGGTATGAAGTAATGGATCCAGCGTTGTGGTTTGACAAGTTTTCAGTATGGGCAGGAAGTCTCGTGTGATGAGCCTGTGGAACCTGGTTACTGTCATCAATGGAAGGCGTTCGCTAACAACTAACCTTTAAATAATTGACTATTATCTAGTAATCATTGTTGTTTGTAACCGTTCAGTAACACGTAACCTTAAAATAATTGACTATTATCTAGTAATCGTTGTTGTTTGTAACCGTTCAATAACATGTAACCCAACAATTGAATAAGGTTTCTTTTAAGCCTTAAACCATCAACAGTTGTCTTTTAATCTTTCTTAGTAGATCAAGAACCATTTGAGTCCAAAAATAAATGAGAAGTTTAATATCTGCATTAGCCAGCATATCAATATTAGAACTCTCTTTCTCTTCCTCCTTCACCTTTTCTTTTACCTCTTCAACAAACATGCCTTTACCCTTTCCTGTAGGAGCAGCAGCAGGTTCATTTTCACCAGCAGTAGGATGAATCACTCCAGCAGTAGAATCAACCTTAGCTTTTTTATCACCAGCAGTAGATTCAACTTGAACGTCAACACTCACCAATTGAATAATTGACTATTATCTAGTAATCGTTGTTGTTTGTAACCGTTCAATAACATGTAACCCAACAATTGAATAAGGTTTCTTTTAAGCCTTAAACCATCAACAGTTGTCTTTTAAGCCTTAAACCATCATGTAACCCAGACATCCTGCTGCTAGCCAAAACTTTCTACTGCTGAGGGTTCTGCTGCTCGCTTTGTAACTTCTGGGATTCTACTGCTCAGTTACAAAAGAACAGGGACTAATGTGTACTTTCTTATCCGAAAGGTTTACAAACCCCCAATTCGTTCGATTTAGCGTTTTAAACCCTAATTGGATATCATAATCAGTTTTAAGCGCTCACAAATAAAACGAATTCAAACCCTAACACCATTTTTCACCTATAATCTTAAAACCCCCAAATCAAACCCTAATCTACAATGACGAAAAGATCTTTCTCAGCTAACCACAATCAAGTTGCCTTTCTTCAAAAGCCCCAAGAAGCTGAAGGTTTTGCTGAGGTAATAGACTTTCTTAATGCTACTCATATTAGGTACGCATTAACAACAAACCCTGGTATAGTTATTTCCCACATGAAACAGTTCTGGTCTAGTGTCAAGCTCAGAACTAGAAATGGGGAAGAACAATTAAAGGCTAAGGTAGATGGCCAAAGGATAGTTATCTCTGAATCATCTGTAAGAAAAGCTCTTCACTTTTTAGATGATGAGGAAATAATTTGCCTTGAGAATTCTATCATTTTTGAGGAACTTAAAAATATGGGATATGAGAAGAAAACAAATGGTTTAAAGTTTTATAAGGGTCTTCTCTGTCCACAATGGAAATTTCTTCTTCACACCATTCTCCATTGTCTAAGTCCTAAAACTACAGGGTGGAATGAGTTCAGCACAACTCAAGTATCTGCTATGATTTGTCTGGCCACAGGTCAACCCTTTAATTTTTCGGCTATGGTAATGGATGGGTTGAAGAAGAATATTTATGGAAAATATTACATTTACCCAAGGTTTTTGTAATTAATATTGAATAATCAATTATCAAAATCTAAGGTACATAAAGATGTAAAGGAATGCCCTGTGCTTAAAAGGAAATTATTTTCCTATTTGAAAAAGGATGGAACAGGTTTTTCTAGGACTGTAACACCCCTGTTCCCACTCATGTTGTCTTTGGCTGCTAATCAGCCTGAAGTTGCTGAAAAACACAACAACTACCCATCACACAGCCACTTTGGATACCTCATCATCTCACCCTCAAAATACCCAAACACCTAGGATTTCACAAAATAAGAACACTGATTTTCCTCAGACCAGTGTTAGGATGGATGCAGATGAGGCTGCCACAGGTGTGGGAGGTGGAATGATGGAAGGGGCTAACACTACTGCTCCTGGCTTAGTAGCTGGGCAGGAAAGTGTTACCATAAGTAAGACCCCAACCAAGGCAACATCTAATGAAACTGATGAATTGAGGGACACCCACAATGTACAAGATGACAATTCCAGCGATCCACCTCTCGGGCTAGATAACACAGGCCGAAGTGGTGAGGATAGCATGAAACGTATTCAGGAATTCATAACAAAATGTACCACACTTGAGTCCCAAGTTCTTGATCTCTCATAAACATGCAAAGAATTGAAGAAGATAATTAGGCATTTGGAGGGAAGGAAGAGGTCAAGAACAAGGGTATTCAAAAGGCTAAAGAAGGCTGGAACAACACATAGGGTGACCTCTCCTGAAGACACAAGTTTGGGGGAGGCTGCTCCCAAACAGGGGAGGAATGTGGACAAGGATTCAGGGGAGGCAACCAAGGAAACATGGGAGGTTAATGAGCTGAATGTTGAAGGTGCTGTTAGGAATGAGAATGTGGAGATGGAAGTTGATAGTGTTGTCAAGGAAGGTAATGAGGGTGTATGTGATAATCTAAAAACTTTTGAGCCTGAACAGATGATCAAACATGGTGAGGTTATGGTGGAAGCTGTTAAGAGCTTAGGGGAAATGGCCAAGGTTGATTCTGCTGCTGGTTTAAAACAATCTGCTGCTGGAGTTGAAGAAGAATCAGTTGATGAAGATGAGCCAAAGCAGTTGAACAAGAAAGAAGCTGAAGTAGCAGACTGGATGGAAACTCGAAGGAAGGAAAAAGTAAGAATAGCTTCTGATGCTATTATTGCACAAGAATCACTTAACGAGGAGATAGAACATGCGATTAAAACTGATCCAGTTGTATACCGAAAAGCCCTAGAGCTGATTGTAGATGAGAGTCTAAGAACCCTAGCAAGATCAGCTATACTTGTAGATTTCATTAACTCTAGGAATCAAGGAGTGGCTTTGGATGACATCACGCAAAGTATTAGATCAAGTCAGAAGAGGAAGAGACAACCAACCAAGGCACATGTCATAGATGGAATGAAGATATATTTAAGGAATCAAGCTGGTTGGAAGGCATATCAACTTAAGGGAAGACCAAATGAAGAGATTCAGTACTTGTACTACAAGTACTATAGGAGAGCTCACATGAAATTTCCTGAAGACTTAGAGGAAAGACCTTCAAAGAAACTCAAGACCACTCAGAAGAAATCAACTGAGAAAGTGGAAATTCATAGAGAAAGAGTGGAATTATCACAAGAGCAGATGAGTAAGATGTTAGTCACAGTTCTAGAAATTCTTCATGTTGACCATTTGCAATCAAGACATCCAATAATTGATTGGGAGATCTACATGGACAAATTTGGAAAGGCTTGGAAGATTACAAGAGTTGGTGGAGGGACAACAGTGTTCAAAAATTTTGGAAATTTGATAAGACTCTGTGATAGAGAAGATTTGGATACTCTGTGGAGGTTAGTACAAGAAAAGCTCAATACAAAGAAGAAGACATATGTAAAGGAGCAAGAGCTATGGGTGGAATTCAAGAGATTGTATGAGCCAGATCCTTCAGATGTTTATTGGAAATTTCTTTATTATGATCTGACTACATCATGGGAGTTTTATAGTTCCTGCAATGTGCATCATTTGTCAACACAGAGTGGAATAGATATCTCCATGTTAGCTGAATTGGAATATCCACTGAGCTATGAAGTGTTAGCTGTGATGATTACTGCAAAACTCAGGTGTGAACGACAATCAGATGTGGTTAAGGATTTACTTCAAAGAATCTATGATCAGTATGAAGCTCTGAGGAAGAACAGAGTTTAATTCAATAAAATTTTTTGTGATTTGGTGTTGATCCTAGATGAGCAGTGATCTTGTTAATTATCTTAGATATGAATCTATAACAATAATTATAGAAACTGTTATTGAATTGAAATAATATTAAACAAGAAGAACACTTGTAAACAAATGAATTATGTCAACAAACACTTCAATATATTAATACGGTTACTCAAAAGTAACAGGGTTACAAAAACCTTGAAGTTAATCGACTTAACAAACAATACGTACCTAACCCTAACATAATTATCTAATAAGGAGTCCTAGTCAAGCTTCCTTTAAGTATAAACTAACACTCAGTCCTTATACTATCTAGCAAAATTCTCCCCATAGAGTTTTCTTTGAATTTTTCTAATAAGATCAATGACACTTTGATTCCACCTATCAACCCTAATCTTAGCATTACCTTCAACCATCATTTTGAGTGTTGACACAGCTAGAGGGTAATCCTTCTCTATCAGCATATACATCTGAAGTCCCCCCTCCAGTACTAGTTGATGAACACCACATGATTCATAGTATCTCCAGAGATGAATCCTAGTACTTCTACCCTGCTGTAGCCACACACTATCTTGAGGACATACTTCAAACATCACAATCAAATCTCTCCAAAGTACTCTGTCCAAATCATCTAGTGGCCTTGAAGTTCCATATTTTTTTTTCATTAAGCCCCACAAATTCACCAAGTCTTCTCTATCCATATTCTTAAGCATCTGATTAAAATGCCTAAACATTTGAAGTTTACCACCAACTCTATGAAGCTCAAACCAAGACACCTTCTCCACATATCCAGTTTTCCACCCAATAACTGGAGTCTTAGCTTCTAAGGGAGCAGAATCTACAAAAGTGTCATCATCATCAGACACAACCCGAGTCATCAGTTGTAAATCAATTGTATCTTTCTTTTTATTCCCTGGTTCATCACTACCTTCTGAACTACTCATTACCACTGGCTTAGTTCTCTTCTTCTTTCTGGCCTTCCTTTTTAATCTTCTCCCAGTTCTTTTGACACCAATGGTAGATTTAGCCTTTACCTCTTTTTCCTCACTTTTATTATCTTCCTCCACTTCTTTTTCCTTCTCTTTCTCAGCCTCTACCACTTTTTCTTTCTCTTCCTCAACTGTCTTCTTAACTCTTTTCAACTTCTCAAAGTCACCTTCTGATCCCATATGCACAAAGGTCTCAAACTCCCTTTTTGCACTCTCATATTTCTGTTGAAGAGACTCATCAGAATACCAACCCCAATGTTTAAGTGTACGCCCCTTCATGCTCTTGAGATACCTTATTTGATGATCTCTGATTTGCTTAGCAGTAGGTGGTCTAAGAATCTTTTTGTTTTTCCTTTGGCTAAGAAGTTTCTTCTTATGCTGTGCTTTAAACTTCTTTAACCAATCAAACTCTCCTTGTTCAGCAAACAAATCATCATGCAATTCTTCCTTTACCTTTTTCAATTCCACAACAGCTTCACATGTAGCCCTTTCCTCATCCCAAGCATTCAACCTTTCTTCAATCTCAGCCTGTTTTCTCTGTTTTTCATGCTCTGTTTCATATTTTGCATCTTCTTCAGCATGAAGTTTCTTAGCCGCTTCTGCATCATGTTTTTCTTGAACATCTTTTGGCCAAAGATGAAATGGAACGTCAGGATTAGGAAACTTTTCAGACTCTTCCACCATCTTTTCTTTGCCTTTCCCAGTGTATGTAGGTGGTTGAGTGGGTTTCTTAGATGAAATGGGTTCTCTAATAGTTACACCCTTGACAGGAACCCTTTGAATTGTAGGTGTTGGAGTTGGTTGTTTTGTTGCAGATGCAGTTGTTTGTTTTGATGTGATGGGTTGAGTTTGTGATTTTGATTTTGGTTCAGGTTGAGGTTCAGATTGTTTTGGTTGTGGTGATGGTTGTTGTTGTTTTGGTGTTGATGATTTTGGTTCAGCAGTAGGTTCCTTATCCCCAGCAATAGAACCTTTATCATTAGCAGCAGAATGCCCTTCACCAGCAGCAGCAGAATGCCCTGCACCAGCAGCAGAATCACCCTTTGCCATTTCAACACCATCAGCAGCATTATCAACTTGAATACCAGCATCCAAACCTTTTAAAATCTGCTCCTTCTTCCCTGCATCCAAAGCCACTTCATTCCCAGATTTATCCTTATCCACAAACTTTTCATTCTCACCTGAATCCATGTCCATATCAACACCTTCATCATGAACAGCCTTTTCCACATTTGGCTCAGCCTCCCCTGAAGTCTTTGTCTCTTTCCTCCCCTGTTTGGGAGCATCCTCCCCCAAACCTTGATCTTCAGAAGAACTAACCCTTTGAGCTGTTCCAACTTTCTTGATCCTTTTGGACACCCTTGTTCTTGACCTTTTCTGACCCTGCAAAAGTCTGACCCTCATCTTCAAAAGTTTTACTGTGTTTGTGAGGTCAAGAACTTGAGATTCAAGTTTGGTACATCTATTCGTGAATTCATTGATTTGTTTCATGCTATCTTCACCACTTCGGTCTGTATTACCTGACCCGAGAGGTGGATCATCAGATTTGTCATTATGTACATTAGTTGCCATCAATTTCTCAGTTTCTTTGCTAGTCTCATCACTTTGGCCTGTGTTACCTGGCCCGAGAGGTGACTCATAGACATTGTCAGTTTGTACAAAGGTATCCATCAATTTAATTTGTTCAATCCTGCCCTCATCACTTCGACCTGTGTTACCTGGTCCGAGAGGTGAATCAATGGGCCTAAACTCAGTATCAACCCTAGGTTGATCAGCTGAGTCCCCCTTTTTAGCCAGGTGGCTAGGGTTACCATCACCTGCTTCAGGTTCAAGAGAACCCTCAGCATTAGATGTTGCCATGTTTGAGGTCTTAATTATGTTAGCACTGTCCTGTCCAGCTGCTAAGCTAGGATCAGTAGTGCTAGCCTCTCCCATCATGCCACCTACATCCCCTGTGGCAGCCTCATTTGCTTCCATACCAACACTGGCCTGAGGTTGCTTAGTGTCCTCATTTTGTGAAAGCCTAGGGGATTGAGTCTTTTGGGGTTCATTTGAATTTTCAGGAGTGGGTGTGTGATGGGTAGCTGTTGGGATTTCAGCACCTTCACCCTGAGTGGCAGCCAGTTGCAAGATGTATGGGGACAAAGGAGTCACTGTCCCAGAAAAACCAAGTCCATTTTTCTTTAAGTAAGAAAATATTTTGCTTGAAAGCTCAGGACTTTCATGTACCATTGGTTCTTTTAATTGATTATCTATTATTAGTTTCAAGAACCTTGGGTAAACATAAACCTTTCCAGAAATGTGCTTTTTCAACCCTTCAAAAATCATAGCCGAAAAATTAAAGGGTTGTCCTGTGGCCAGACAAATCAAGGCAGATGCTTGAGTTGTACTGAACTCATTCCACCCTGTAGTTTTAGGACTAAGACAATGTAGTAGGGTGTGAAGAAGAAATTTTCACTGAGGGCAGAGAAGGCTTTTATAAAATTTCAAATTATCATTTTTCTTCTCATACCCTATATTAGCAAGTTCTTGAAAAATGGTAGAGTTAGAGAGACAAGTTATTGCTTCATCATCTGCAAGATGAAGTGCTTCTCTTACAGATGACTCAGAAATAACTATTCTTTCCTTGTCTACCCTTGCCCTCAAATATTCTTTCCCATTTTTAGTTTTGGCCTTAACAGTAGACCAAAACTGTTTCATGTGAGAACTGTATATGGTTGGATTAACTGTTAATGCATACCTAATAGAAGTAGCATTAAGAAAGTCGATTACTTCAGTAAATCCATCTGCTTCTGGGACCTTTTGGAGAAATGCAATCTGATTGTGAGAATCGGAGAAGTCTCTATTTGTCATTGTGAAATTAGGGTTTTGATTTTGGGGATTTTTTATCGAATGGGTAAAAGATGTGTTAGGGTTTGAATTAAAGGGAATTTTGGGCGCACTAAGTGATTTGTTAGATCGAATAGGGTTTTTATACCGTTCGGATCTAATTAGGGCTTTATGGACGCCAAGTTACAGATTTGACCCTTCACTTTCAAACTGAGCAGTAGGATGCACCAAGTTACAAATTTGACCCTTCACTTTCAAACTGAGCAGTATGATTTCAATAATTGCAGCAGCAGAAGGTTTTGCCTGGCAGCAGAATCTTTTGGTGCTAGCAGTAGAATGTCTATTGACTCTTTCTCCACCTTTTTCTCAACAAACTAGTATTCCCCATTGACTTATCCTGCAAAATATTAGTCCAAAAACCACAAAAACACAAGCAAGAATACTCCACAATAATCACAATCAATACTTATTAGGACTTAGCAGATGAATAAACAACTAGCAGCAGACTCACTATAACTAGTAGCAGACAACATAGTAAGCAATACAAGCAATTAAAAATTGAAATCTACCCACATAAAAACTAGCAATTAAAAATTGAAATCTACCCACATCAAAACTAGCAATTACAAAAACACACAGAGATAAGACTTTTAAAGATTGACCATTCTTATACTGGCAATTAAAAATTGAAATATACCCACATCAAAACTTTTAGTGAGTAAATCTGCAACATTGTTGTCAGTAGGGATTTTAACTATTTGAATTAGCTTTTTCTCATAACAATCTCCTATACGAATATTGTAGATATCTTGTAAAGGAATCCTTGTTCTATAAAAGGATATCCTAGGTTAAAGTTTATGTACGTATTGTTTTGTTAAGATTCAAGGTTGCCCAGTTTTTTTAAGTTATCCATTTTTAAGTTGCCCATTTTTTAAGTTGCCCATCTTTTAAAAATTGCCACGTAGGTTGCGCAACAGTACACACAAGTACATCTACTTTATTTATTATTTTAATGCCACTTGATAGGTGTAATCATAATCAATGAGACTTCTATATGTGTGTGTCATATTTGCCATTGCCTTCTCATACACAACAACTTTATACATCCTACCTATAGCCCACCCATTTCCTCCAAACTCTTTAATATATGTCTGACAACATACCTTTGGATGTTCAACTAGATATCATGAATAGGCTACCTGTTAAGACTATACTCCAGATACGTAGTGTTTCAAAGATATGGAAGGCAAACATAGATTCACAAACCTTCATCACTTCATACAGTGCTCGTCCCACTGATGAGTGTCTTTTTAATCTAACATTTGATCAGGGTCATAAAGGTTTTATGACATCTATAGCTGAAAATTTAACCATTACCCCATTTGATTCACATCTAAACTGATTTATCCATTTAGTTCCAAAAGTTAACACACAAGTGAAATTATGTGAAAACCCCGGTTCGTTGTCCGGATGAAGGATGAATGGAATATGTAATATCGGGTTCGTGAAATGTGTTGTGAATGGTGAATAAAAGAGTGAGATATTTGGTTTTTAAACTAAAATAATGAAATATTAACTAAAAACAGTTGCTAACGCAAGGGAAATATTAATCTAAGGCAAATGTATCATAAAAACGCAAAAGAAATCCTAAAAACGCGTTTAAACCGGGAAATCCCGATCCTAAACGTCAAAATAGTGAAATTAATGAAATACTAAATCTACTTGTGCAAATTTATTTTTCCTAAGTTCTAAATTATAAAAGAAAATTTTAGAAAAAAGAATTATATTTTTTTGACTTTTATTTTAATTGTTATGATTTAAAATCTAATTTAAAGAAATTAAATGATAAAGAATACTAAAACTAATTGAAAAAATCTGAAAATTTTGTAGGACAGGCTTTAAGATATAAAAAAGCTGGGAAAAATACCAAAGAGATCCCAGCTTATCTCAATAAGCTGGGATTAAGCTACTTAAGACTGTGGGCTTAATTAAGAAAAGAGGGTTAACAAATTAAAGTTGCAAAGATTGAATGAAAAATACCCAAGGGCATTATGGTTCTGTGCGTGGTGTGGGGCTTAGGTGAGGGTGAGGTCTAAGGTTTGAACCTGGCCTCACCTTTTTTTGCAAATTTTATTTTATTTTTTTTGTTTTTCTATTTGAAACTTAATTATAAGCTATAAATGACAAAGTTTTGTGAAAACAAGTTTTATGAAAATAAAAAATAAGCTGAGTAGAAGCTGAGAACTTAAACAGTTTCAAAAGAAAGCTTAAGAAAGAAAAAAATTTAAAACTGAGAAAACTTAGAGATAAGCTATAAGCTAAGGACCTAATAAGCAAAAGAGACCTAAAACCACCCTAAGAGCTGTTCTAATCCTAGATAAGCATATTGAAACAAGCAGACAAGCAAATAAGCAAAAACAAGCTAGTGGACTGTTCATATGCACAGTTCATAAATGGGCTACTGAGGCAATCTTTAAGCTGCTTAAAAGCAATTGAAAAGCTGATATAAGTAATCAAAAAAATAATGGATAAGTAAATAAGCAACCAAGGATTATAAGTACCAAATTTTAGACTAATTGGCCTAATAATAAGCTGATGAAAAAAAAGGGGCTGATT
The DNA here is from genome assembly GCA_021014915.2 of Artemisia tridentata subsp. tridentata. Lineage (NCBI taxonomy): Eukaryota > Viridiplantae > Streptophyta > Magnoliopsida > Asterales > Asteraceae > Artemisia > Artemisia tridentata. The sequence goes on along the minus strand of CP139502.1, from coordinate 57,724,586 downwards.
AGGCAAGATTCATAAAAAAATTGCAGGTATAGAACAGCCTACCGAGGGACTTTTGAGCTTAATTTAGAGCACTAAGATCAACAGTAAAAACCACAAAAGATGAGAAAACTTAAAGCACACCAACCAAAGATCTAAGAAAAATAATTTACAGATCCAAAAGAGCTTGTATAAAGCTTAAAAATGAGCTAGTAATGGGAGCAAATCAGAAATGCTTTTCTGATGCATTAATGGACTGAGGTGCATTTTTTGAGAGAACAAACAAAACTAATAAGCTATTATATGAACTAGAATTTGTAAATCAGTAACAAACTACAACTCAATTACTTAAAGAATAACTTAAAAAAATCTTTCAACTCCAATAAGCACTAAGAAAGAACCCAACAGAACTGATGCAGACTGCATAAATGCTGAGACAGAACATATTGCTGAATTTGAACCTAAGGACCATAAAACCTAATTGCCAAAAACTCTAAAACCAACACAATACTAATAAATAGGCCTATAAAATGCAAAATGATTACTTAACGCTGATTGCTTAATAAGAAACCAATTCTAACAGTTTGAACCTCAAAATTAAGAAAATATAACTAAAATCTACAAATCTATGCAAGTTAGCTAGAATTAACTTGGAAACAGCTTAAAAACACTTAAATTGAGCTAAAACAGAGTGGCTTGTTGGCACATGAACAGTACTTCCAAATTTTGACCCATAATAGGCTTATGCCAAACTTCCATTCTGTTGACTGTTATGCATTTTATAAAAGAGCTATACCTATTTAAGCTATGAATCTGTAATACCACTAATCAACTAAGTATATTAAGCAATAATAAACTACTTGCAACCAGAAATAAGCACTAATCAAGCTAAACTAGATTTAAGCTATTTTTATGATTTTTTATGACTTTTGAGCTAAAATATGAACATAGGAGTTCTAAACTATATGAAAGCTAAGAAAAACAATAAAAATCCATTACAACTAATCAATAAGCAGATAAGACTAGTAATAAGCAATAATTAAGCAGTTTGACTTTTTAAGGAAATTAATTAAAAAACTTACAAATTCATTAAACCTTGAAGTGAATACAGAGTTTGAAAGCTGAGACCATTACAATAAGCTCAAATATTAAATCAGAATTACACTAAAAGCTATACTAAAGCTATTCCTAAATTATCCTTACGACCCACTAACTAACTAACTAACCCTAAAATTCTAACAACCAAAAACTTGTGACAGCAAGGGGCTATTTATAGCCTGAAAGAGGAGCCTTAGGGTTTGGAGAAGCATCTTGAAGTCCAATCTCAGCCCTTGATCAAGCCTTGATGACTAATCTTTAATCCTCAGCCCTTGGATCGCTTAGTGATGTGTTGTGCCCAATGAAATGCCTCCATTCTGCCATAGTGGCAATCCCAATGCATCATTCTCTGTCCTTGTTGTCAGAAGGCTTCTAGAAGCATTTAAGTGAGGTTAATTTTGAGGGTTGCAGGGTAAAATGGGGGGAAAATATGATGAACAGTAAAAATGGGGTTAAAAAAAGGGCGCGTTTGGGATTTGGGTATTAATTTTTTTTTGTTGACTATGTTGCTGACCGGGGTGGTTATTAAGCCTGGATTTAGGGTTGGGCCTGAAATGTTGGGCTGTGTTTACGAGATGGGTTTGTTGGTTTATTTAATACATGTTATATAAGGATAGGATTAGGATTAGTTAAGGTTTTAAGGTTTAGGGACCAAACTTGCCAAATTTGAAAAGTTAATCCAAGGACTGATTTTGTAAAATAAAGTGATCCAAGGGCTGATCTTGTAATTTTGAGCTCAAATCTTATCCGTATGAAGAATGTCTTCCCCGGCTTCGGCTTTTTACTCTTTCCATTCTCGTGCTCGGGGTTTCTGGTTTTTCTTTGATTTTTGTCCTTTTCCTCGATATCCGTGCCTGCACATGTATAAACACAAAAACACAATATATTTGGCATAATTGGTTACTTTTTGGTCTATTTGCTCCATTAAATTAGGTAAAAGGGTATGTGTAAATTAACACATACCATAAACCTTGCAGTTATGATGCCTGTCGGCAATTCTAGCGGCCTTACGTGCTTTATGTATGGTACTAATATGATGGCTGTTATTTGGAACCCATCCATAAGAAAATCTGTTTGCATATTCATCCCTTTTTACACTTACCAAATAGAATGTTCAAAGATTTCTTTCGGTTTTGGTGTCCGTCCGGACACTCTAGACCCGACTATTGTGAAGGTATCCTATCCTATTTTCCAAACTGGTTTTTGGTATGTGTCAGTCTTTTCATTGAACACTATGACCTGGACACGTCTCCAAGATTTTCAGTTTCTACGTGAGTCAATAAGATTGAAAAGAAAAAGTCAGGCAGTTATAGGTCGTTTTATCTATTCGGGTGGTACTGAAAGGTTAGTTAGTGCAAAGGGGGTTCCGTACAAGGATTACACTTTGATTTCTTTTGATATGATTACCTGCCAATTTCATGTCATAAAGATACCTTCTCTTTTGAAAATCGTAATGCCAGTTCCTTTTTCTGTTCACGAGCTTGGAAACTCTGTTGTGCTTTCTGGAATGATCATGACTTCTGAGGTCCCACTGTTCAGCGGATGGCTTTTGGAGGTGGTTGGTGCATCCATAACACGATTTTCAAATCTATTCTGCATCCCTACCCCGATGGTGAATAAGCTGATTGGCTTTACAAGTAGCCAAGCTCCAATAGTCGAAGCCACTGTCGGACACATTTTGGGTAACACAATTTTTGTCTACGATCATCAGGTTGGACAATTTGTTAGTTTGGGAATTGAAGGAAATGCTGGTTCATTCTACATCTCTCCGTACAAAGAATCTCTTCTTCTGATAAATCTCCCAGACCGTGGGTTGTACAGTACGTTTACATTTTAAGTTATCATTCTTCTGCATTTGTATTATAGAATGACATTCACAAATATTGTCTAGTACACTTACACATGTTCAAACGTTAACACAAATTTCTTTCCCATATGTGAACAGGTTTACCTACCCTTTGAGAAGGTATGAAGTTATGGATCCAGCGTTGTGGTTTGACAAGTTTTCAGTATGGGTAGGAAGTCTAGTGTGACGCGCCTTTGGAACCTTGTTACTGTCATGAATGGAAGGTGTTCAATAACATGTAACATTAAAATAATTGACTATTATCTAGTAATCGATTATACTGGAAGACATGCAAAGCATACACAACGGAGGATTTTGCAAAGCTAATGTCTGATATTCGTTCGGTAAGACCACAGTCTCACAAAAAACTTGTTGAAGCAGGGGTCGAGAAATGCTCAAAGGCACATTGCCCTGGGCAGAGGTACAATTATTTAACCTCAAACAGTGTCAAATCCATAAATGCTTTAACAAAGCTTGTGCGCCACTGCCCAATAACAACGCTGATGGAATGGTTTAGAGCTCTTCTTTAGAGTTGGTATTACCACCGCCGAGCAAAACATGCAGGTAATAGATGGTCTAATTTTTAATACGTTTACTTAAGCATAATGAAATACTACACACTAAACATACTTTATTATTTATGGTTAGATGCCCCGGATGATGATCTTTCTAAATGGGCAACTTCAAAAGTCAATGCCAGAATGGCCGAAAGTGCAAACTGGAAGGTTATGGGGATTGACAAGGACAGTGTATGAAGTACGCGACACAAAAAATGTCATATTGTTGATTTGGAACAGGGTGAATGCAGTTGTCGAAAATGGCAGCTTTCGGGCTTACCATGTGGACATGTCTGTGCTGTCGGTAGATTTGCAGGGCTGACTAGTGTGAAGAAACTGGCTAAAGCTTGGTTTTATAATACAACACTTAAAGGCACATACGAAGACATCATTTATCCTTTAAAAGACATAACGATGTGGGACACTCTAGACGACATCCAAGTTGTATCACCCCCTATTGTAAAAAACAGGCAACCAGGTAAACAAAAAAAAGAAGAAACAGAATTCCCTCTCAAGGCGAGGTGCCTACAAGGAGTACTTGTGGAAGGTGTGGAGGGCCAGGACATAACCGCCTAACGTGTAATGCAACTATTGTGAAAGAAAAGGTTGAATTTTTATTTATTATGCCACAATTAAGTAGTTGTGATTATTGGCATCTAATGTTTATGTGTACATGTATACAGAAAGGTCCAGCCGGTCCAAGGAAAAAGACCCGTGTGGTGGAGGGTTCATCTAATCAAAGTAACAGCACACAATCTAAGGAAAATGTAGAGTTTATGCATGGGATGATGAATACGGCCGAGGCACCCAACTCAAGTCAAACACAGGAACAGCCGAACTCATCCAATCCACACATTAATTTGCTCTCAGATTTCGCTACTCCAGACAACTTTTTACATTAAAGACCCCTAATCACACACACTATATTTAAATGTATGCACTCACTTCCTAGTTGGTACTATGTGTTGTTTAAGTAAGAATAACAAGTGTGGGTCGATTGGTGTGTAATAAACATCTGTATTAAACTATGTTATGAATGTGTCATGGAGGCAAACAATTAGCGGTAGTGTGTGTTTGTTGTCTGAAGATATATGATGAAGCGAAAAGTGTACCGCTTTTAGGGGGTCATTTAAGCCCTAAATCGTATTTATTTGATCAAATATCGCCCTAAATCGTTCCTTTTGTCATTTTAGGTACTTTTGAGAAGAAATCTGGAAAAGGAAGCATTTTGGACGTTTTTGGAGCATAAAAGTGAAGAAAACGACAAAGTCTCAAAATTATGCTGGAAAGTACCTTTGACGGCGTCAGGAATTGGTCCAGACGGCGTCATGGCTTGGCAAAAAAGGTGGATATGAAAATTACTCATGATAAGCCAGAGAAATTTGCATGAAAAATCTGACGGCGTCACGCTTTGAAGTGATCAAGGCCATCACGGTTTAACTTAAAGAGGGACGGCGTCAAGCTCAATTCTGACGGCGTCACCCCTTGATAGGCCAGAGCAGATTTTGGAGCATTAAAGAGGGACGGCGTCAGGAAGGCCATCCGGGAACCCTAGACACGGCGAGGTGACAGCGTCAAGTCCTATAACGTGACGCCGTCAGCCCTTAAACTCTATATATAGTTTTGCAATTTTTTGTCATTAGTGTGCAACTTTGTGAGGAGAAACCCTAAGGACGAATTTCTGCCATTTTTAAGGGTTTTCATACCCTTGGATCTCCCATGTTTAATTGAAGATAAGTAATCGTTTAATCATTCAATATGTCTATGTGTTGTTTGATTATATCTTGTTCTTGTCTTTTGATTAACATGCTAGGCTAGATTTATCTTGTGTTTGCTTAGATCTAATGAAACCTAGCTATTGATTATTGGTTATTAGTGTGTTATTAGTTGTATTGGATGATTGTTTATCTATGTTAGACTTAAGAAAACTGGCTAACCTCCTATTCGGTAACTTGCTTGAACGTCTTAAGAAACATGAACCAATGCGTACTAAGGTTTTATGGTTGTATTTAATGCACGAGCGAATTCTAGTGATCCCATGTTAGGAGCTTCCTAGCTGGCTCGACATAGGAGTGAAGTAGGAGCTTGTAGAGTTGGGGAAGTACGTACGCCACCCCACGATTGGTATTAAGGAATACACCCGTCATCCACGCAATTAATACACACTAATCAACCGGTAAAAGATAGTTAGGGAGTAAGGAAATCTAAGTAAACACATTTCTCTCCACATAAGTTTCACAACCTTTTCATTTTCAGTTATTTTATTTTATTTGCAATCGTAGTTATTTGGGTTAGTTGACTAGCAACTAATTCCGCCCACTCCTTCAAACCCGAGATTTTACTTGCTTTCATAAAAATATAAAAAAAATACAAAAAGAATCTTCCCTCACCCTTAGACCTATTAGAATAGTTTTTCAATCCTAACGACACTATTCCCTGTGGAGAACGATCAATCCCCCGTACTTACCACTACACTATACTACATCGGTCAGGTACACTGCCTGGTGGGGTTGTAAGCCTCTTGAGATCCCTCGAGAGGTAAAACCTGTTGTAAGGTCGCAAAACCACGCATCAAGTTTTTGGCGCCGTTCCCGGGGAATAGTTATTGTTTAGGTTGAATTTTTTTTATTTTATAGGTCTACTCACTAGATTCCTTTCTAGTGAGATTTTTATTTTATTTTTCTAGGTTTTCTTTAGTCTATCTATTTTCTTCGTTTCTTTGTTCGTAACCATTACCATTCGACATCATGGAAGATGGTAATATCCTTGATCCCAACAACCCACCACCACAACAACTACCACAACCTCCTAGAGCCCGTACGTTAGGAGACTACTCCCGTCCTAGCCACCATGGCTATCGAAACACCATTGAGCTCACTCAAGGAGCCAATGTCACACCCTTGCGATCTGACACCATCCGGTTGGTGCAAAGCGGATGCGCATTCCATGGACTTCGTTCCGAAGATCCTAACCAACATCTCAAGGACTTTCTCAAAATTGTTGATTCCATAGACCTTGATGTTGCCACTCGAGAGACGACCCGACTGCGTCTCTTTCAATTCTCTCTGCGGGACCAAGCTAGTCAATGGCTAGAGCGTCTACCCGCAGGATCCATCACCTCTTGGGATGATCTCACCACTCGTTTCCTTGCTCAGTTTTTCCCACCGGGAAGAACTACCAAGCTAAGGAATGATATCTTGATGTTCCAACAACGTCAAGGCGAAACCCTCTACGAGGCATGGACTCGATTCAAGGACTTACTCCAAAAAGTCCCTCACCATGGCTTAGAACTTTGGCTCCAAGTCCAAATCTTCTATGACCATATCAATCTCTCCACGAGGCAAACCATTGACCAAGCGGCTGATGGTAAGCTACGTGATCTAAGTGCGGAACAATCATGGGCTCTCCTGGAAGATCTTGCTCTTTATGACAACGAAAGTTGGAGTGATCCTCGTGATTTGAATAAAACGGTCAAGGCAATATCTTTGCCTTCGAACAATTCAAGCACTTCCGACCGTAGGATCATAGAACTTGAAGGCCAAGTCAAGTTTCTGATGAAATCCTACGAGGCTCCTAAACCTTCAAGCCAAGTGAACAAAATCACTTCTTCATGTGAATTATGTAGTGGTCCCCACGACACTCGTGATTGCATGGAACTCCCTGAACAAGCTTTTGCGGACTACGCATCCTCGCGTACCGACGGAGCGGGAGATAAGTGGTACACCTTCAAACCCGAGCCAAACCCTTACGGTGATTCATACAACCCCTCATGGAAAAATCACCCAAACCTTAGGTGGAAACAAAACCAAAACGCACAACAAACCAATTCTTCCAACCCACCTAATCGTTTCCAATTAAGCGGTTCCAACTCGAACCGTACTTTCAATAACAATCCTTCCCACAATTATGGTAGTACCAATAATCTTGAAGGATTGATGTCCAATTTTATGGCATCTCAAGAAGCTCGGATAGCCAGATTCGAATCCGAATTCAATCAACAACAAACGGAGATGACCAGTAAAATTGACAACTTATTGAAAGCCCTCAATAACCAAGTGCTATCACCTCCACATAAGGACGCTAGGAACACAAATAGCGGACCCCAAGTAAAAGACCCCTCTTCATCCAAACACGTCCACTTCGTCAACATTGTCACTATTAAACCAATTGATAGGAATGAGGATAATAGTGAATCTAAGGATGAGGTTAAGAAAGTCGAGGTTGATAAAGAAGTTGGGAAAAGTGAGATTGAAGAAGTAGATGATGATGAGGACTACTTCGATAGGCTACCCACTAAGGAAGAGCGCGCATATCATATAAACTTATTCGATGACCCCGAGACACCATACTTCCTAGGTAGACCAATTATAAAAATGGGCGACCCTTCTAATCTCAACATACCATGCAACATCGGACATTTGCATGTGTGGAAAGCTTACATCGACCTTAGATCGCCCATAAACATCATGACTAGAGCCCACTACAACTTGATAATGAAAAATCAACTTGGGTATAGGATGTTCCCTGATAAGGGTTGGATGAGTAACTTCACGGGAAGAGTTAAGGGATTACCGGTTTATGTAGGAAACTTCACCTATGTCACCGACTTTGTAATTGTAGAAGATATCCGCCCAGTAGTCGATGCATGCTTAACTCAAGTAGTTTTTGGAAAACCATTTGTCGAGGTCTCTGGAATGACTTATGAGCCTTCCTTAGGGATAGTTAGATTTAAGGATGAGACCGATGAGATAAACTACCAAATGCCATATAAGATAGAGCAATTCCAACACTTGTCAAATGTTGAGAAGGAGCTTAAGCAAGCAGTCTACTATAGAAATGATGGAGATAGAAGTAAAGGAGTAGACTATGTTATGGGAAGTATATTCGGTTTCTACAAGGATTGTTTGAAATTAGGACCGAAATATATAACCGGACATGAGGATGACCTAAAAACCGTGACCAATGATGGAATCACGTAATGTACGTGACTTTGAGTCTAGATACAAGACTCGTTAATAAAGAAAAGCGCTTCTTGGGAGGCAACCCAAGCTTTATTTGCTTTGTGTGTTTTATTTATTTGTTTGTTTGATTTTATTTGTTTCTGTATGTATGATTAAATTTTATTATTATTGATTCATGTTCAAAACTAATTTGTGAAAATGCTTTATTTTGTTTTTAACTTCGTCTTAACTACATATAAAGGTATTTTGCAAAAGTTAAGTGTAAGGGAAATCCAAATCGGTTTATTAGAACAAATGAACATGAATCGTAATAATATTAAATTAACATACATATTAGTATTTGTTGAGTCAAATGCTTGTATCGAGTCATAATGATGTTTTGCAGGAATTCCAGGAAGTAAGGTATAGGTTTTTCCAAAATTTTCCGGAAACTTAACATGAGAATTCTGTCAGATCATTTCTGACGGCGTCAGGATTTACAACCTGACGGCGTCAGGCTTTAATTTTCTGAAAATTTTTGAAAGTTTTGTTTTCATAAAAAGTTTTTTTATTAAATCTCTAACTTATAATCTCCAGGAATCTGCAAAATAATCATTCCACAAGCATTATATCCTTATATATAGAATTTATCCCGCCGATGTTATGCAGGTTTTCGTGTTTGTTTTCTCAGGTTTAACAGGTTATTTTGGACAAGGAAATGTTTGTAGAATCAAGCTTATGGCGATGCATTAGTCTTGGAGCTTCTACTTTCTCTTGGAAGAAGATCTAACCATGTTACTTCTTTATCCACCGAACGAATCAGGGGAGTATTTGATTTCATTCTTTTACCTTATTACTTTTATATCTTGTTATTTGAACATTGGGGACAATGTTCATCTTAAGTGTAAGGGGGGGGGGGGTAAAAGTATGATACTTTAGAGAATACAATTGCGCTTGATTTTTGTTTGTTTGATGGTAGATGTGTAATAAAACTGAGAGAAATACCTGTTAGGGCAATTTTAGTGCCAAATTTAAAATTTTTTACAACATTTAGGAGTGAAACTTTAGTTCTAACAAGCGTCTCATGGATAGGAGTTATATGACTAGCACAAAAAACCGTACCACTAAAAAATTTCCACCCCCAAATATGTGAGGTTCGCCCCTAGAATTGGTAGGAAAAGCATTTATGCTATGATGTGTGTACCGGTAGCACTTAGATTCTAGAACTTGCGTTAGGACCATTCCGAGGCCACAAGTGAGACTACATTCGTGTAGTTAGATTTACTACATGATAAGAGGCATTAGGATTAACCCATTGTTTTACACCTGTGTTTTTGTTATAATTACTTTGGCTACATTGGTCAAGTACTTCTCCCACACCCTTTGCGTTGTACTCATTTTTAGTACACGATACCCCTAGTACACCCCTCAGAGCCTATCTTTTCATTTCGACCTTTAAGCATTTTACTTAAAGGAAGAATTTGTTACACCCCACTTAAATGTACACCCAAATCGCCTTAGCCTACCTTGTATGCACTCATCTTTAGTGCATTATTGTGACAACATTTGTTTAAACCCAAGTTAATTATCTAATTGATTACATGGTTGCTAAGTCGAGTCATATCCTTGTACATATTGTTTTGGGACGATTGGGACTCATGGGTAAAGTACTAGTGTAACGGAGTAATGGGGAAGAACATCATTTATTACCCCCATATGTGCTAAATATTTTAAAAGTACTCCAAGTGTTTCGATTATCTTAATTCGAGTCATTAGAATAGTATTTGTAAAATTATGTAAAAGTTCAAGTGTAAGGGGAATGCAACGACCCTATGATGTATTATTTTGGATGGTAGGGCAAAAGTGTATGGACAAAAAAAAAAAAAAAAAAAAAAATCAAGAAAAATACAAAAAAATGAGAAAAAGAAAAGTAGAAAAAAAAAAAAAAAAAAACATACGGACTACCATCTCGTTTCATTTCATGTTTGTTTTATGTTTTTGTTATTTTGTTTTTAGCTTAAGTCGAGTCTAGTCTTGGCTTAGCAACGCCATATTGTACATGTAATTAATCAAGATCTTTAACTCGCCACCAGTAAAATATCCCTTATCCAACAAAACCGTGTTTATCATATCCCTACACCTAACGTTATAACCCGTTTAAAAGCCCTCTTTGATAGTTTATCTTAGGTGCTTACGCCTAGTGGAGGAGGTTTTTGATCCTTTCCCAAGCCTATGGTAATCTATTTGCTATGACAGGTAGTGAGAGATATTATCCGTTTTCATTTATGAGATTTATTTTGATGACACTTGAGAGATGTGAGTATCTAAACACTACTTGTGAGGTGCTAGTATGCAATCTTCGTGCTTATTATGATTAAAGTGGAACGACTATTTGTTGTAATTACTTTTATATTAGCATTAAATGACCCCTAACTTGTATTTTGATTAGAATAAAAGCGCATTTGCTTGAGGACAAGCAAATCTCAAGTGTAAGGGTATTTGATGAAGCGAAAAGTGTACCGCTTTTAGGGGGTCATTTAAGCCCTAAATCGTATTTATTTGATCAAATATCGCCCTAAATCGTTCCTTTTGTCATTTTAGGTACTTTTGAGAAGAAATCTGGAAAAGGAAGCATTTTGGACGTTTTTGGAGCATAAAAGTGAAGAAAACGACAAAGTCTCAAAATTATGCTGGAAAGTACCTTTGACGGCGTCAGGAATTGGTCCAGACGGCGTCATGGCTTGGCAAAAAAGGTGGATATGAAAATTACTCATGATAAGCTAGAGAAATTTGCATGAAAAATCTGACGGCGTCACGCTTTGAAGTGATCAAGGCCATCACGGTTTAACTTAAAGAGGGACGGCGTCAAGCTCAATTCTGACGGCGTCACCCCTTTGATAGGCCAGAGCGGATTTTGGAGCATTAAAGAGGGACGGCGTCAGGAAGGCCATCCGGGAACCCTAGACACGGCGAGGTGACGGCGTCAAGTCCTATAACATGACGCCGTCAGCCCTTAAACTCTATATATAGTTTTGCAATTTTTTGTCATTAGTGTGCAACTTTGTGAGGAGAAACCCTAAGGACGAATTTCTGCCATTTTTAAGGGTTTTCATACCCTTGGATCTCCCATGTTTAATTGAAGATAAGTAATCATTTAATCAATCAATATGTCTATGTGTTGTTTGATTATATCTTGTTCTTGTCTTTTAATTAACATGCTAGGCTAGATTTATCTTGTGTTTGCTTAGATCTAATGAAACCTAGCTATTGATTATTGGTTATTAGTGTGTTATTAATTGTATTGGATGATTGTTTATCGATGTTAGGCTTAAGAAAACTGGCTAACTTCCTATTCGGTAACTTGCTTGAACGTCTTAAGAAACATGAACCAATGCGTACTAAGGTTTTTATGGTTGGGGAAGTAGGAGCTTGTAGAGTTGGGAGTGAAGTAGGAGCTTGTAGAGTTGGGGAAGTACGTACGCCACCCCACGATTGGTATTAAGGAATACACCCGTCATCCACGCAATTAATACACACTAATCAACCGGTAAAAGATAGTTAGGGAGTAAGGAAATCTAAGTAAACACATTTCTCTCCACATAAGTTTCACAACCTTTTCATTTTCAGTTATTTTATTTTATTTGCATTCGTAGTTATTTGGGTTAGTTGACTAGCAACTAATTCCGCCCACTCCTTCAAACCCGAGATTTTACTTGCTTTCATAAAAATATAAAAAAAATACAAAAAGAATCTTCCCTCACCCTTAGACCTATTAGAATAGTTTTTCAATCCTAACGACACTATTCCCTGTGGAGAACGATCAATCCCCCGTACTTACCACTACACTATACTACATCGGTCAGGTACACTGCCTGGTGGGGTTGTAAGCCTCTTGAGATCCCTCGAGAGGTAAAACCTGTTGTAAGGTCGCAAAACCACGCATCAATATACCTATAATATTCAGCAATTGTGTAATGGGAACTGATTGCATAAACTAAATTGAAAATGCAAGTAAATAAACGTACCAACCAGCAATCAATTAGATGGCACTTCAACCATTTTGGCTCGCCCGTTAATCACGGCCCAATTTGTACACCAACCTCGTGCAACATTTTACAACTTGGAATATGCTATCCTTGCTTGATTCAGATTCATTCATTATTTCCTTTCGTTTCTTTCTACCCTTAAGTATCTTTCTTTCCAGCACATCATCTTCAAAAAGCTTCGATTTACCTTTATCTGAACCATTTGCATTCTCTATTTGTACACCAACCTCGTGCAACATTTTTTCTTCCCCAGTTCCACTTCCTCCTATATCGGTACCATTTTCATTGACCTTGAACCCACCATTTTCATTGACCTTGAACGGAGTTGAACTACAGCAACGCTGGCTAGCATCCTCCTCTTGCCAAACCATGTTTTTAAAATAATACTTTGACAATGGCTGTTGCTTGTGACCAATAAACAGGTTTATGGAACCATTGTTCAAAGCATGATTAAAAAATCTACGAACGTCATTATCAGTGTGTAGTAAAGTTAAACCATTTGCAAGTGACATGTTTGGTTTACAATAAAACAAAGCCCATTTATCACCACCAATGTCATTTATAACATTATTAATGGCCCTAGTAAAAACAGCCATGTGAGAGGTAAAACACCAAACGTTCCCAACGCACCCATCAACATAACGAAGTGGATCGAAAGCAATTCCCCATTTTTGTCTACTTTAAACTCAACTTTCATCCTAAAAGTTAATTAAACATGAGTATAGTTCATAGTTACAAACTAAAAGTAATTATGTAGATTTTTGGCACCCATAAGTAACAAACTAATTACGGTGTACATAAAAAAAATCAATTAATAAAAAAAATATTTATTAACTGTAACATCATATTTATATGAACATAAAAGGGAGTAATATAGTTATGGGAAAGTACAACAAACCTAGTTTACTTGATATAAAGATGAAAAGGACAGCAATTTTTTTTTTGTATTCGTGTGGTGATAATGACCTAGGGTTTGATCTGATTTTGGGGATATTGTGTTTGTTGGGACCAAAAGGATATGTGGGGTTACAGTGTTTCCCGTTCAAATTACACGTTTGGTCCTCACACGTGCAATTTTTTTATAAACTTTTGCCTTAATTTCAAAATGGTCCCTATATTTTATCTTGTAAAAGTCAATGTCTATTTGCAGTACGTACTTTGTCCCTTGACCAAATTTGGTAAATTGTAATTTGACTTCTAAAATTAAAATAAGAGAGTTATGGTTTAAACCATCTTTTGCACAATCTTTTGCAAGTGAAAGCAGGTTTCACACGGTTATACTATGGTCAAAGGGACTAAACCCGTTATGGGTCTCAAGTATGGGGACGAAAAGTGTTAAACCTGGTCGAGTATAGGGACCATTTTTTTCAAATTAACTCTAAACCTTTTATAGTCTTTTTTTTCGCAAAAAAGTGGATTTCTACAAATAAAAAAATCCTCACACGTGCAAATTTTTTTTTCCTTTTATAAACACCCCCACTCCCAACAACTTTACCTTATTTCCCAATTGTTTTAAACCTTGAAACCCTAAATTATGAGTTCGCGAAATAGAGCGACAACCCGACTAATTGATGGTAAAATTGAATACTTTTGTAGATGTGCTATTCGACTCACAGTTAAGACTTCAACAACAAGGAAAAATCCTGGTAAACGATTTGTAAAATGCTCAGTTTGTGAAGTGTATGAGTTTTTAGATGACGATCTTCCAAGTGAATACTATAAAGATTTGGTGTATGGATTCTTACAAAACGTGAAACGATTGAACAAGACTGTGGAATACCAGCAGGTGATTGATGCTCTTGCTTTGGACAAGTCAATCATGGAAGAAGAGCTGAATGATATGAAGGCAAAGTTGAAGTTGTATGAGCGGTTGTTTTTCATTTTGTTAGGATCTTTTGCAGTTGTTTGTGTTGGGTTTGGGATGATAATAGGCAAATAATGTAGTGGCGTGGATTAGTTTTAGTCCATGGAATTAAATGAAGTTGTATCTTTTGTTATTAATTAATATGTTTCCTTTTGCAAATCTAGTGTTTAATATAAAGATTGATTCGTCATCTAAGGCATTGGCATATTCTTCTTCAGGCTTAATCGGATTAAAATGATTACAATTTCCGTTCTTAGATCCTTACATTTTTTTTGTAATAGTTTATAATCGGGTATGTTTGGTAGTACTGATGTCAGTTTGATGGGTGTGCAGGTGGAGGGGTCAAATTGTCTTTGGGCATCCATTTCTTATCTTTTATGGGGCTGTGTAAAAATTGGGCGCCACGTACCTACTAAAAACACCCGCCAAATATATTGGTTGCCCTATAAAGACAACCAACTTTTTTGCTCCAAATTCTAAATGTGATTAACCCAAAACATGTGCATAAATGTTTTCTTATCAATCTTGAATTGCGATTTTCAAATTTTCATGACAACAACCCTAGATTGCAACCTTCCATCCCTAAGGAACCAACTTATTGTTTCTCCAATACCTCCACTAACCCGCTGTTTGTGTAGAGCTTTAAGATAGGTCAACATATTTCGCCTCCTCAAAGATGAAGTTCGTGATCCAAAGTAGAACTTCCTTGAGTATTTATTTTTCGACACACGTCGACCGGTCGTAGGATGCACACTAGTCCCACCATGTTCATGAACTGCTGACCCACCCACATGCAGTACAACCTCGTCTGCAAAACAGTCATTAGAAAGACTTGGCAGTTTGGAACCATGGTAACTGAATACATCAGCCGGCGACCGAGACACCCAACATCCATGGCAGGAACATCAAGACCAACGACACCAGGCATGCAATCTTCATCCGAAAAATCAACCCCATCATCGATAGAGTCACTATGCAAAAAATCTTTAAAAAGATTTCTACCTTTAAAATTAATTCCTTTCATTCTCGGTTCTGAAGGAGGTGTTCTTAGAGGAGGTGAACGACCTTCTTCCTCCTCCCATGCAGCCAGATCAGCAACCGAATTAGAAGTAGCAACTAGCATTGCTTCTTGATGTTTTTTAAGCTTTGACAACATTTCGTCATCATAAGAATCATAAGTCAGATTTTTATAATAGAAACATGCTAGGTTTTGAGGTGCATGGGCAACATACAAATCGAGTAAACCATATGAATCAGCCGTGTCATACATCTTTCGCATATGACAGTCAACTTCAATTAAATTCAAGCCTTGTGCTAGAGAAAATCTTGGACAACAAAAATACAAACATCGAATATCTTGCTCAAGTTTATAGCTTAAGAAGTCAAGCATTTGATTCAAGTTCATCCTTTTCGACTTACATACCTTCAATGGCATTATTTTGCCATGTTGATACTTTAAGGTTGGAAATGTTAAGAAAACACCATCATAGTGAATCTCAAACACTAGATGTGTAGTAGTAATGACGTGTGACCTGTACACAACGAACGAAAATTTGTTTAAAATCAAATCAAGTTAGCAACTATGCATATTACTTTATAAACTAAAGAAATACATACCTTTGTTTGATGTCATCCGAATCATCTTGGGGGTTTGCAAGGACTTTCTTTGGAAGAGTTTGATGAGGGTAGGCCATGATGATTTAACAAGTACTAATGTAATATTTTAAACACAAGTGGGACTTAATGTAGTGTTAGTAAGTTAGTGGAACGTATACATAAGAAATGAAAGACATTTGGTTGAATAGGAACAAGGAACAAATAGTGAATTAGTTTGTAATTTTTTTAAAGTAAAGTATATTATAGACGTATTAAGGGTTGTACGTATTAGTAACTTGAAGTGTTGTTTTTTTGTTTTTGTATTGATGCGTGGTTTTGCGACCTTACAACAGGTTTTACCTCTCGAGGGATCTCAAGAGGCTTACAACCCCACCAGGCAGTGTACCTGACCGATGTAGTATAGTGTAGTGGTAAGTACGGGGGATTGATCGTTCTCCACAGGGAATAGTGTCGTTAGGATTGAAAAACTATTCTAATAGGTCTAAGGGTGAGAGAAGATTCTTTTTGTGTTTTTATAATTTTATGAAAGCAAGTAAAATCTCGGGTTTGAAAGAGTGGGCGGAATTAGTTGCTAGTCAACTAACCCAAATTACTCCGAATGCAAATAAAATAAAATAACTGAAAATGAAAAGGTTGTGAAACTTATGTGGAGAGAAATGTGTTTACTTAGATTTCCTTACTCCCTAACTATCTTTTACCGGTTGATTAGTGTGCATTAATTGCGTGGATGATGGGTGTATTCCTTAATACCAATCGTGGGGTGGCGTACGTACTTCCCCAACTCTACAAGCTCCTACTTCACTCCTATGTCGAGCCGGCTAGGAAGCTCCTAACATGGGATCACTAGAATTCGCTCATGCATTAAATACAACCATAAAAACCTTAGTACGCATTGGTTCATGTTTCTTAAGACGTTCAAGCAAGTTACCGAATAGGAGGTTAGCCAGTTTTCTTAAGCCTAACATAGATAAACAATCATCCAATACAACTAATAACACACTAATAACCAATAATCAATAGCTAGGTTTCATTAGATCTAAGCAAACACAAGATAAATCTAGCCTAACATGTTAATCAAAAGACAAGAACGAGACATAATCAAACAACACATAGACATATTGAATGATTAAACGATTACTTATCTTCAATTAAACATGGGAGATCCAAGGGTATGAAAACCCTTAAAAATGGCAGAAATTCGTCTTTAGGGTTTCTCCTCACAAAGTTACACACAATAAGTTCCACACTAATGACAAAAAATTGCAAAACTATATATAGAGTTTAAGGGCTGACGGCGTCACGTTATAGATCCTGACGCCGTAACCTCGCCGCTTTTAGGGTTCCCGGATGGCCTTCCTGACGCCGTCCCTCTTTAGACCTCCAAAATCCGCTCTGGCTTATCAAGGCTTGACGCCGTCAGAAATGAGCTTGACGCCGTCCCTCTTTAAGTTAAGCCGTGACGACCTTGATCACTTCAAAGGGTGACGCCGTCAGACTTCCCTGTGTAAAATTCTCTGGCTTATCATGAGTAATTTTCATATCCACCACTTTTGCCAAGCCATGACGCCGTCTGGACCAATCCCTGACGCCGTCAAAGGTACTTTCCAGCATAATTTTGAGACTTTGTCGTTTTCTTCACTTTTATGCTCCAAAAACGTCCAAAATGCTTCCTTTTCCAGATTTCTTCTCCAAAGTACCTAAAATGACAAAAGGAACGATTTAGGGCAATATTTGATCAAATAAATACGATTTAGGGCTTAAATGACCCCCTAAAAGCGGTACACTTTTCGCTTCATCAAATACCCTTACACTTGAGATTTGCTTGTCCTCAAGCAAATGCGCTTTTATTCTAATCAAAATACAAGTTAGGGGTCATTTAACACTAATATAAAAGTAATTACAACAAATAGTCGTTCCACTTTAATCATAATAAGCACGGAGATTACAAACTAGCACCTCACAAGTAGTGTTTAGATACTCACATCTCTAAGGTGTCATCAAAATAAATCTCATAAATGAAAACGGATAATATCTCTCACTACCTGTCATAGCAAATAGATTACCATAGGCTTGGGAAAGGATCAAAAACCTCCTCCACTAGGCGTAAGCACCTAAGATAAACTATCAAAGAGGGATTTTAAATGGGTTATAACGTTAGGTGTAGGGATATGATAAACACGGTTTTGTTGGATAAGGGATATTTTACTGGTGGCGAGTTAAAGATCTTGATTAATTACATGTACTATACAATGTTGCTAAGCCAAGACTCGACTCAATCTTAAGCTAAAAACAAAATAACAAAAACATAAAATAAACATAAAATAAAACGGGATGGTAGTCCGTATGTTTTTTTTTCTACTTTTCTTTTTCTCATTTTTTTGTATTTTTTTATTTTTTTATTTATACACTTTTGCCCTACCATCCAAAATAATACATCAAAGGGGCGTTGCATTCCCCTTACACTTGAATTTTTACATAACTTTACAAATACTATTCTAATGACTCGAATTAAGATAATCGAAAAACTTGGAGTACTTTTAAAATATTTAGCACATATGGGGGTAATAAATGATGTTCTTCCCCATTACTCCATTACACTAGTACTTTACCCATGAGTCCCAATCGTCCCAAAACAATATGTACAAGGATATGACTCGACTTAGCAACCATGTAATCAATTAGATAATTAACTTGGGTTTAAACAAATGTTGTCACAATAATGCACTAAAAATGAGTGCATACAAGGTAGGCTAAGGCGATTTGGGTGTACATTTAAGTGGGGTGTAAACAAATTCTCCCTTTAAGTAAAATGCTTAAAGGTTGAAACGAAAAGATAGGCTCTGAGGGTGTACTAGGGGTATCGTGTACTAAAAATGAGTACAACGTAAAGGGTGTGGGAGAATTACTTCACCAATGTAGCCAAAGTAATTATAACAAAACACAGGTGTAAAACAATGGGTTTATCCTAATGCCTCTTATCATGTAGTAAATCTAACTACACGAATGTAGTCTCACTTGTGGCCTCGGAATGGTCCTAACGCAAGTTCTAGAATCTAAGTGCTACCGGTACACACATCATAGCATAAATGCTTTTCCTACCAATTCTAGGGGCGAACCTCACATATTTGGGGGTGGAAAATTTTTTTAGTGGTACGGTTTTTGTGCTAGTCATATAACTCCTATCCATGAGACGCTTATTAAGACCAAAGTTTCACTCCTAAATGTTGTAAAAAATTTTAAATTTGGCACTAAAATTGCCCTAATAGGTATTTATCTCAGTTTTATTACACATCTACCATCAAACAAACAAAAATCAAGTGCAATTGTATTCTCTAAAGTATCATATTTTACCCCCCCCCCCCCTTACACTTAAGATGAACATTGTCCCCAATGTTCAAATAACAAGATGTAAAAGTACTAAGGTAAAAGAATGAAATCAAATACTCCCCTGATTCGTTCGGTGGATAAAGAAGTAACATGGTTAGATCTTCTTCCAAGAGAAAGTAGAAGCTCCAAGACTAATGCATCGCCATAAGCTTGATTCTACATACATTTCCTTGTCCAAAATAACCTGTTAAACCTGAGAAAACAAACACGAAAACCTGCATAACATCGGCGGGATAAATTCTATATATAAGGATATAATGCTTGTGGAATGATTATTTTGCAGATTCCTGGAGATTATAAGTTAGAGATTTAATAAAAACTTTTTATGAAAACAAAACTTTCAAAATTTTCAGAAAATTAAAACCTGACGCCGTCAGAAATGATCTGACAGAATTCTCATGTTAAGTTTCCGGAAAATTTTTGGAAAAACCTATACCTTACTTCCTGGAATTCCTGCAAAACATCATTATGACTCGATACAAGCATTTGACTCAAACAAATACTAATATGTATGTTAATTTATTATTATTACGATTCATGTTCATTTGTTCTAATAAACCGATTTGGATTTCCCTTACACTTATGATGAAGCGAAAAGTGTACCGCTTTTAAGGGGTCATTTAAGCCCTAAATCGTATTTATTTGATCAAATATTGCCCTAAATCGTTCCTTTTGTCATTTTAGGTACTTTTGAGAAGAAATCTGGAAAAGGAAGCATTTTGGACGTTTTTGGAGCATAAAAGTGAAGAAAATGACAAAGTCTCAAAATCGGCTAAAAAGTACCTTTGACGGCGTCAGGAATTTCCCCAGACGGCGTCATGGCTTGGCAAGAAAAAGGTGGATATGAAAATTACTCATGATAAGCCAGAGAATTTTGCATGAAAAATCTGACGGTGTCACCCTTTAATCTGATCAAGGTCGTCACGACTTAATTTAAAGAGGGACGGCGTCAAGCTTATTTCTGATGGCGTCGAGCTTTGATAAGCCAGAACGGATTTTGGAGGTCTAAAGAGGGACGGCGTCAGGAAGGCCATCCGGGAACCCTAGAAGCGGCGAGGTGACGGCGTCAGGATCTATAACGTGACGCCGTCAGACATCAAACTCTATATATAGTTTTGCAATTTTTTGTCATTAGTGTGGAACTTTGTGTGTAATCTTTTGGGAGGAAACCCTAAGACGATTTTAGCAGCTTTTTCAAGGCTTTTTGCCTTGAGATCTTCCATGTTACATTGAAGATAAGTTATCAATTAATCATTCAATATGTCTATGTGTTGTTTGATTCTATCTTGTTCTTGTCTTTTGTTTAACTTGCTAGGCTAGGTTTTCTTTGTGTTTGCTTAGATCTAATGAAACCTAGCTATTGATTATTGGTTATTAGTGTGTTATTAGTTGTATTGGATGATTGTTTATCTATGTTAGGCTTAAGAAAACTGGCTAACTTCCTATTCGGTAACTTGCTTGAACGTCTTAAGAAGCATGAACCAATGCGTACTAAGGTTTTTATGGTTGTATTTAATGCACAAGCGAATTCTAGTGATCCCATGTTAGGAGCTTCCAAGCCGGCTCGACATAGGAGTGAAGTAGGAGCTTGTAGAGTTGGGGAAGTACGTACGCCACCCCACGATTGGTATTAAGCAATACACCCGTCATCCACGCGATTAATGCACACTGATCAACCGGTAAAAGATAGTTAGGGAGTAAGGAAATCTAAGTAAACACATTTCTCTCCACATAAGTTTCATCAACCTTTTCATTTTCTGTTATTTTATTTTATTTGCATTCGTAGTAATTGGGTTAGTTGACTAGCAACTAATTCCGCCCACTCTTTCAAACCCGAGATTTTACTTGCTTTCATAAAAATATAAAAAATACAAAAAAAGAATCTTCCCTCACCTTTAGACCTATTAGAGTAGTTTTTCATACCTAACGAACACTATTCCCTGTGGAGAACGATCAATCCCCCGTACTTACCACTACACTATACTACATCGGTCAGGTACACTGCCTTGTGGGGTTGTAAGCCTCTTGAGATCCCTCGAGAGGTAAAACCTGTTGTAAGGTCGCAAAACCACGCATCAAGTTTTTGGCGGGCCGCTGCCGGGGAATAGTTATTGTTTAGGTTGAATTTTTTATTTTATAGGTATACTCACTAGATTCCTTTGTAGTGAGATTTTTATTTTATTTTTCTAGGTTTTCTTTAGTCTATCTATTTTCTTCGTTTCTTTGTTCATAACCATTACCATTCGACATCATGGAAGATGGTAATATCCTTGATCCCAACAACCCACCACCACAACAACCACCACCACCTCCTAGAGCCCGTACTTTAGGAGAGTATTCCCGTCCTAGCCACCATGGCTATCGAAACACCATTGAGCTCACTCAAGGAGCCAATGTCACACCCTTGCGATCCGACACCATCCGGTTGGTGCAAAGCGGATGCGCATTCCATGGACTTCGTTCCGAAGATCCTAACCAACATCTCAAGGACTTTCTCAAAATCGTTGATTCCATAGACCTTGATGTTGCCACTCGAGAGACGACCCGACTGCGTCTCTTTCAATTCTCTTTGCGGGACCAAGCTAGTCAATGGCTAGAGCGTCAACCCGCAGGATCCATCACCTCTTGGGATGATCTCACCACTCGTTTCCTTGCTCAGTTTTTCCCACCGGGAAGAACTACCAAGCTAAGGAATGATATCTTGATGTTCCAACAACGTCAAGGCGAAACCCTCTACGAGGCATGGACTCGATTCAAGGACTTACTCCAAAAAGTCCCTCACCATGGCATGGATCCTTGGCTACAAATCCAACGATTTTATGATGGCGTAAACCATCAAACTAGAAGAACCATAGATTACGCTGCCAATGGGAGGCTGAGCAGGCTCAGTGTCGATAAGTGCTGGGAAGTCATTGAGGACTTAGCACAGTACGAAGAAGAAGAATGGAATGACTCAACGTTCTCGGAAGAAGGGACTTTAAATTGCATAAGTGCAACCCAAGAACAGCTGTTCGAAAACATAAAAAGGCAGGTTGAGAAATTAATGAAAGCCGAGATACCTACGGCTGATGAAAATCCCGATGAGTGTGTGAACACAATTGGTAGACATACGTCTCATCAATTCTCACGGCTAGATGAATTTGAAGGGATAATGCTAACTTTCGTGAACAACCAAGAGAGACGGATCCAGGAATTAGAAATTCACTTGAAAAACACCCAAGATATGTTCATGGAACTAGCAGAAAAATTCATCTTGAGAATAAAAGAGAAAATTAGGGAAAAAGCTTCACACAAAAAGATCGAGAAGATCTTTGAACTCCCGGTCCCTAATGAACCATACAACGAATGGGGTGATGATGAAACCCCTCCCCCTAAGCCTTCACATTTAGAACCCTTTTATCCATTTGGACCCCCTCGCGAGAAAGAGAATTCTCAAGATCAAAGCATTTTCGTGGGAAGCATGGTTGCCACGCTCCCTAACTTTCATGAAGCTAGGAAACGATCTTTTGGCTTTAAGCCAGGTGTGAGAAGTACTCAATTAAAACACACCCTCATTTCGAAAACCCCCTGGAAAAGTTCCTCTCACTCCCTGAATACCTGCCGTGATGGAAATTGGAACCTGAATGAGACGTCAACCGGCCCTTTCCAACATTTTACTACATCCCGTGACAGTAACAAAACATTTGACCCAGGAGGAACTTGTTAACGAGACTAGCTATCAGGGTTATTGACCCTGACTAGCTGCTCCCTTAAAGTACAAGGGGCTCATTTGTAAACTGGCACAAAGTGGCAAAATACGCTAATCTGACGGCGTCAGAATTTGAACGTGACGCCGTCACCCCGTCTGCACAGCAATAATAACTTTAATTCCATCACTTTCATCACAAACCCAACAAACCAATTCTTCCAACCCACCTAATCGTTTCCAATCAAGCGGTTCCTACTCGAACCGTAATTTCAACAACAATCCTTCCGGCAATGGTAGTACCGATAACTTTGAAGGATTGATGTCTCAATTTATGGCATATCAAGAAGCTCGTTTAGCCAAGTTTGAAGCCGATTTCAAACAAAAACAAAGCGAGATGACCAATAAGATTGACACTTTGTTGAAAGCCCTCAATGACCGAGAAATGGGAGCACTCCCTAGCAACACGGTCAAGAACCCGAAACTAAACGTCAACGCCATTTCATCGGTTTCGTCTCCTAGTTCTTGTCCACAATATTATTCGGTCAATTCCATGAGCACGTGTTTCAAACAAACCCAAGTCGTTCCAAATGACCAAGAAGTTATGACATCCAAATTGGTCAACAACATAGATGAAACACCTCCCACTCAAAACCTTGACAATGAATTCAAGGTGCTCCACCTTGAAAGTCCGGTTATTGATGTGTTGGATGAGAAGAAGCTCAAATTAGGCGAAAAAGGGACCGCCTTCGTTCAAAACAAGCTACCTAAGAAGTTAGATGATCCGGGCTTATTTGTTCTACCTTGCAAGATCGGTAATTCGGAGGCTTATGACACATTAGCCGATCTTGGATCAAGCCTTAACCTACTTCCGTTACCTCTCTACACCTCTCTAAAACTAGGAAAACTTGAAGAAACCGAGGTGATAATAGGCTTAGCGGATGGTAGTGTTGCTTACCCGGTTGGAGTAGTCAAGGACATGTTAGTACACATAGGAAAACTAACCATTTTAGCCGATTTCCACGTCCTTGATATGGTTAGCGACCCTACATGCCCCTTGTTAATAGGTAGAGGATTTTTGGCGACCACTAGTGCTATGATTGATTGTAAGAAATCTAAGATAGCGGTAGGAGAAGGTGATACTTGGTCAGTCTATGATGTGAAGAAGCACGCCTATGATACTAGTGAGGAACCAACACCCCATTGGTTAGAATTAAATAGGAGACCATCTAGATATGGACCTTGGATCGATAGAGACTTCATAGGACCCCAACGCCCATTTTATCTAGAAGAGGACTTTGTGAACCGAACACATACGGTAGAGCAACTCTTGGCTAGGGACACCGAATTGGATCCGTTTGAAGACCCTCTAGTTTTTAGGAGGATGATTGATTTCCTAGGAGTTTTGCCAATTAACCTAGGAATGAATAAGTGGACTCGTGAGGAAGATGATCATAAATGGGATTGGGACAAACCACCCAAAGATGGAGATGGGTCATGGCATATTAAGATGACATTGTATGACCCGGATGGAGAGAAGTTTGAAAAGACATATTGTACTAAGCGGACCAATAGGAAACTTCAATCCAAGCTTAACCCTAAAGACGTCCTCGATGACGAACTCACTTACATAGGGTAGAAGGACTTTGAGTCTAGCTACAAGACTCGTTAATAAAGAAAAGCGCTTCTTGGGAGGCAACCCAAGCTTTATTTGCTTTGTGTGTTTATTTATTTGTTTGTTTGATTTTATTTGTTTCCGTGTGTATGTTTTATTTTTATTATTATTGATTCATGTTAAAAACTAATTTGTGAAAATGCTTTATTTTGTTTTTAACTTCGTCTTAACTACATATAAAGGTATTTTGCAAAAGTTAAGTGTAAGGGAAATCCAAATCGGTTTATTAGAACAAATGAACATGAATCGTAATAATAATAAATTAACATACATATTAGTATTTGTTTGAGTCAAATGCTTGTATCGAGTCATAATGATGTTTTGCAGGAATTCCAGGAAGTAAGGTATAGGTTTTTCCAAAAATTTTCCGGAAACGTAACATGAGAATTCTGTCAGATTATTTCTGACGGCGTCAGGCTTTACAACCTGACGGCGTCAGGTTTAATTTTCTGAAAATTTTTGAAAGTTTTGTTTTCATAAAAAGTTTTTATTAAATCTCTAACTTATAACTCCAGGAATCTGCAAAATAATCATTCCACAAGCATTATATCCTTATATAGAGTTTATCCCGCCGATGTTATGCAGGTTTTCGTGTTTGTTTTCTCAGGTTTAACAGGTTATTTTGGACAAGGAAATGTATGTGGAATCAAGCTTATGGCGATGCATTAGTCGTGGAGCTTCAACATTACCTTGGAAGAAGATTTAACCATGTTACTTCCTTATCCACCGAGCGAATCAGGGGAGTATTTGATTTCATTCTTTTACTTTATACTTTTACATCTTGTTATTTGAACATTGGGGACAATGTTCATCTTAAGTGTAAGGGGGGGGGGGGGGTAAAAGCACGATACTTTAGAGAATACAATTACGCTTGATTTTTGTTTGTTTAATAGTAGATGTGTAATAAAATTAAGATAAATACCTGTTAGGGTAATTTTAGTGCCAAATTTAAAATTTTTTACAACATATAGGAGTGAAACTTTGATCTTAATGAGCGTCTCACGGATAGGAGTTATATGACTAGCACAAAAACCGTACCACTAAAAAATTTTCCACCCCAAATATGTGAGGTTCGCCCCTAGAATTGGTAGGAAAAGCATTTATGCTATGATGTGTGTACCGGTAGCACTTAGATTCTAGAACTTGCGTTAGGACCATTCCGAGGCCACAAGTGAGACTACATTCGTGTAGTTAGATTTACTACATGATAAGAGGCATTAGGATTAACCCATTGTTTTACACCTGTGTTTTTGTTATAATTACATTGGCTACATTGGTCAAGTAATTCTCCCACACCCTTTGCGTTGTACTCATTTTTAGTACACGATACCCCTAGTACACCCCTCAGAGCCTATCTTTTCATTTCGACCTTTAAGCATTTTACTTAAAGGAAGAATTTGTTTATACCCCACTTAAATGTACACCCAAATCGCCTTGGCCTACCTTGTATGCACTCATTTTTAGTGCATTATTGTGACAACATTTGTTTAAACCCAAGTTAATTATCTAATTGATTACATGGTTGCTAAGTCGAGTCATATCCTTGTACATATTGTTTTGGGACGATTGGGACTCATGGGTAAAGTACTAGTGTAATGGAGTAATGGGTAAGAACGACATTATTACCCCCATATGTGCTAAATATTTTAAAAGTACTCAAGTGTTTCGATTATCTTAATTCGAGTCATTAAAATAGTTATTTGTAAAGTTATGTAAAAGTTCAAGTGTAAGGGGAATGCAACGCCCCTATGATGTATTATTTTGGATGGTAGGGCAAGAGTGTATGAAAAAAAAAAAAAAAAAAATCAAGAAAAATACAAAAAAAATGAGAAAAAGAAAAATAGAAAAAACATACGGACTACCATCCCGTTTTATTTTATGTTTATTTTATATTTTTGTTATTTTGTTTTTAGCTTAAGATTGAGTCGAGTCTTGGCTTAGCAACATTGTATAGTGCATGTAATTAATCAAGATCTTTAACTCGCCACCAGTAAAATATCCTTTATCCAACAAAACCGTGTTTATCATATCCCTACACCTAACGTTATAACCCATTTAAAAGCCCTCTTTGATAGTTTATCTTAGGTGCTTACGCCTAGTGGAGGAGGTTTTTGATCCTTTCCCAAGCCTATGGTAATCTATTTGCTATGACAGGTAGTGAGAGATATTATCCGTTTTCATTTATGTGATTTATTTTGATGACACTTGAGAGATGTGAGTATCTAAACACTACTTGTGAGGTGCTAGTATATATTCTTCGTGCTTATTATGATTAAAGTGGAACGACTATTTGTTGTAATTACTTTTATATTAGTGTTAAATGACCCCTAACTTGTATTTTGATTAGAATAAAAGCGCATTTGCTTGAGGACAAGCAAATCTCAAGTGTAAGGGTATTTGATGAAGCGAAAAGTATACCGCTTTTAGGGGGTCATTTAAGCCCTAAATCGTATTTATTTGATCAAATATTGCCCTAAATCGTTCCTTTTGTCATTTTAGGTACTTTTGAGAAGAAATCTTGAAAAGGAAGCATTTTGGACGTTTTTGGAGCATAAAAGTGAAGAAAACGACAAAGTCTCAAAATCGGCTAAAAAGTACCTTTGACGGCGTCAGGAATTTCCCCAGACGGCGTCATGGCTTGGAAAGAAAAAGGTGGATATGAAAATTACTCATGATAAGCCAGAGAATTTTGCATGAAAAATCTGACGGCGTCACCCTTTAATCTGATCAAGGTCGTCACGACTTAATTTAAAGAGGGACGGCGTCAAGCTTATTTCTGACGGCGTCAAGCTTATTTCTGACGGCGTCGAGCTTTGATAAGCCAGAACGGATTTTGGAGGTCTAAAGAGGGACGACGTCAGGAAGGCCATCCGGGAACCCTAGAAGCGGCGAGGTGACGGCGTCAGGATCTATAACGTGACGCCGTCAGACATCAAACTCTATATATAGTTTTGCAATTTTTTGTCATTAGTGTGGAACTTTGTGTGTAACCTTTTGGGAGGAAACCCTAAGATGATTTTAGCAGCTTTTTCAAGGCTTTTTGCCTTGAGATCTTCCATGTTACATTGAAGATAAGTTATCAATAAATCATTCAATATGTCTATGTGTTGTTTGATTCTATCTTGTTCTTGTCTTTTGTTTAACATGCTAGGCTAGGTTTTCTTTGTGTTTGCTTAGATCTAATGAAACCTAGCTATTGATTATTGGTTATTAGTGTGTTATTAGTTGTATTGGATGATTGTTTATCTATGTTAGGCTTAAGAAAACTGGCTAACTTCCTATTCGGTAACTTGCTTGAACGTCTTAAGAAGCATGAACCAATGCGTACTAAGGTTTTTATGGTTGTATTTAATGCACAAGCGAATTCTAGTGATCCCATGTTAGGAGCTTCCTAGCCGGCTCGACATAGGAGTGAAGTAGGAGCTTGTAGAGTTGGGGAAGTACGTACGCCACCCCACGATTGGTATTAAGGAATATACCCGTCATCCACGCGATTAATGCACACTGATCAACCAGTAAAAGATAGTTAGGGAGTAAGGAAATCTAAGTAAACACATTTCTCTCCACATAAGTTTCATCAACCTTTTCATTTTCTGTTATTTTTATTTTATTTGCATTCGTAGTAATTGGGTTAGTTGACTAGCAACTAATTCCGCCCACTCTTTCAAACCCGAGATTTTACTTGCTTTCATAAAAATATAAAAAATACAAAAAAAGAATCTTCCCTCACCTTTAGACCTATTAGAGTAGTTTTTCATACCTAACGAACACTATTCCCTGTGGAGAACGATCAATCCCCCGTACTTACCACTACACTATACTACATCGGTCAGGTACACTGCCTGGTGGGGTTGTAAGCCTCTTGAGATCCCTCGAGAGGTAAAACCTGTTGTAAGGTCGCAAAACCACGCATCAACTTAACTTTTGCAAAATACCTTTATATGTAGTTAAGACGAAGTTAAAAACAAAATAAAGCATTTTCACAATTTAGTTTTTAACATGAATCAATAATAATAAAATTTAAACATACATACGGAAGCAAATAAAATCAAACAAACAAATAAATAAACACACAAAGCAAATAAAGCTTGGGTTGCCTCCCAAGAAGCGCTTTTCTTTATTAACGAGTCTTGTAGCTAGACTCAAAGTCACGGGTTCTACATTTTTCCATCATTGGTCATGGTTTCTAGGTCATCCTCATGTCCGGTTCTATATTCTGGTCCTAATTTCAAACAGTCCTTGTAGAAACCGAATATCCTTCCCATAACATAGTCTACTCCTTTACTTCTATCTCCATCATTCCTATAGTAGACTGCTTGCTTAAGCTCCTTCTCAACATTTGACAAGTGTTGGAATTGCTCTATCTTATATGGCATTTGGTAGTTTATCTCATCGGTCTCATCCTTAAATCTAACTATCCCTAAGGAAGGCTCATATGTCATTCCAGAGACCTCAACAAATGGTTTTCCAAAAACTACTTGAGTTAAGCATGCATCGACTACTGGGCGGATATCTTCTACAATAACAAATTCGGTGATATAGGTGAAGTTTCCTACATAAACCGGTAATCCCTTAACTCTTCCCGTGAAGTTACTCATCCAACCCTTATCAGGGAACATCCTATACCCAAGTTGATTTTTCATTATTAAGTTGTAGTGGGCTCTAGTCATGATGTTTATGGGCGATCTAAGGTCGATGTAAGCTTTCCACACATGCAAATGTCCGATGTTGCATGGTATGTTGAGGTTAGAAGGGTCGCCCATTTTTATAATTGGTCTACCTAGGAAGTATGGTGTCTCGGGGTCATCGAATAAGTCTGTATAATATGCACGCTCTTCCTTTGTGGGTAGCCTATTGAAGTAGTCCTCATCATCATCTACTTCTTCAATCTCATATTTCCTAACTTCCTTATCAACCTCGACTTTCTTAACCTCATTCATAGGTTCACTATTATCTTCATTCCTATCAATCGGTTTGATAGTGACAATGTTGACGAAGTGGACATGTTTGGATGAAGAGGGGTCTTTTACTTGGGGTCCGCTATTTGTGTTCCTAGCGTCCTTATGTGGAGGTGATAACACTTGGTTATTGAGGGCTTTCAATAAGTTGTCAATTTTACTGGTCATCTCCGTTTGTTGTTGATTGAATTCGGATTCGAATCTGACTATCCGAGCTTCTTGAGATGCCATAAAATTGGACATCAATCCTTCAAGATTATTGGTACTACCATAATTGTGGGAAGGATTGTTATTGAAAGTACGGTTCGAGTTGGAACCGCTTGATTGGAAACGATTAGGTGGGTTGGAAGAATTGGTTTGTTGTGCGTTTTGGTTTTGTTTCCACCTAAGGTTTGGGTGATTTTTCCATGAGGGGTTGTATGAATCACCGTAGGGGTTTGGCTCGGGTTTGAAAGTGTACCACTTGTCTCCCGCTCCGTCGGTACACGAGGATGCGTAGTCCGCAAAAGCTTGTTCGGGGAGTTCCATGCAATCACGAGTGTCGTGGGGACCACTACATAATTCACACGAAGAAGTGATTTTGTTCACTTGGCTTGAAGGTTTGGGAGCCTCGTAGGATTTCATAAGAAACTTGACTTGGTCTTCAAGTTCTATGATCCTACGGTCGGAAGTGCTTGAATTGTTCGAAGGCAAAGATATTGCCTTGCCCGTTTTATTCAAATCACGGGGATCACTTCAACTTTCGTTGTCATAAAGAGCAAGATCCTCTAGGAGAGCCCATGATTGTTCCGCACTTAGATCACGTAGCTTACCACCGGCCGCTTGGTCAATGGTTTGCCTCGTGGAGAGATTGATATGGTCATAGAAGATTTGGACTTGGAGCCAAAGTTCTAAGCCATGGTGAGGGACTTTTCGGAGTAAGTCCTTGAATCGAGTCCATGCCTCGTAGAGGGTTTCGCCTTGACGTTGTTGGAACATCAAGATATCATTCCTTAGCTTGGTAGTTCTTCCTGGTGGGAAAAACTGAGCAAGGAAACGAGTGGTGAGATCATCCCAAGAGGTGATGGATCCTGCGGGTAGACGCTCTAGCCATTGACTAGCTTGGTCCCGCAGAGAGAATTGAAAGAGACGCAGTCGGGTCGTCTCTCGAGTGGCAACATCAAGGTCTATGGAATCAACGATTTTGAGAAAGTCCTTGAGATGTTGGTTAGGATCTTCGGAACGAAGTCCATGGAATGCGCATCCGCTTTGCACCAACCGGATGGTGTCGGATCGCAAGGGTGTGACATTGGCTCCTTGAGTGAGCTCAATGGTGTTTCGATAGCCATGGTGGCTAGGACGGGAGTAGTCTCCTAAGGTACGGGCTCTAGGAGGTTGTGGTGGTTGTTGTGGTGGTGGGTTGTTGGGATCAAGGATATTACCACCTTCCATGATGTCGGATGGTAATGGTTACGAACACAGAAACGAAGAAAAAAAAGATAGACTAAAGAAAACCTACAAAAATAAAATAAAAATCTCACTAGAAAGGAATCTAGTGAGTAGACCTATAAAATAAAAAATTCAACCTAAACAATAACTATTCCCCGGCAACGGCGCCAAAAACTTGATGCGTGGTTTTGCGACCTTACAACAGGTTTTACCTCTCGAGGGATCTCAAGAGGCTTACAACCCCACCAGGCAGTGTACCTGACCGATGTAGTATAGTGTAGTGGTAAGTACGGGGGATTGATCGTTCTCCACAGGGAATAGTGTCGTTAGGATTGAAAAACTATTCTAATAGGTCTAAGGGTGAGAAAAGATTCTTTTTGTGTTTTTATAATTTTATGAAAGCAAGTAAAATCTCGGGTTTGAAAGAGTGGGCGGAATTAGTTGCTAGTCAACTAACCCAAATTACTACGAATGCAAATAAAATAAAATAACTGAAAATGAAAAGGTTGTGAAACTTATGTGGAGAAAATGTGTTTACTTAGATTTCCTTACTCCCTAACTATCTTTTACCGGTTGATTAGTGTGCATTAATTGCGTGGATGACGGGTGTATTCCTTAATACCAATCGTGGGGTGGCGTACGTACTTCCCCAACTCTACAAGCTCCTACTTCACTCCTATGTCGAGCCGGCTAGGAAGCTCCTAACATGGGATCACTAGAATTCGCTCATGCATTAAATACAACCATAAAAACCTTAGTACGCATTGGTTCATGTTTCTTAAGACGTTCAAGCAAGTTACCGAATAGGAGGTTAGCCAGTTTTCTTAAGCCTAACATAGATAAACAATCATCCAATACAACTAATAACACACTAATAACCAATAATCAATAGCTAGGTTTCATTAGATCTAAGCAAACACAAGATAAATCTAGCCTAGCATGTTAATCAAAAGACAAGAACGAGACATAATCAAACAACACATAGACATATTGAATGATTAAACGATTACTTATCTTCAATTAAACATGGGAGATCCAAGGGTATGAAAACCCTTAAAAATGGCAGAAATTCGTCTTTAGGGTTTCTCCTCACAAAGTTACACACAATAAGTTCCACACTAATGACAAAAAATTGCAAAACTATATATAGAGTTTAAGGGCTGACGGCGTCACGTTATAGATCCTGACGCCGTCACCTCGCCGCTTTTAGGGTTCCCGGATGGCCTTCCTGACGCCGTCCCTCTTTAGACCTCCAAAATCCGCTCTGGCTTATCAAGGCTTGACGCCGTCAGAAATGGGCTTGACGCCGTCCCTCTTTATGTTAAGCCGTGACGACCTTGATCACTTCAAAGGTGACGCCGTCAGACTTCCCTGTGTAAAATTTCTCTGGCTTATCATGAGTAATTTTCATATCCACCACTTTTGCCAAGCCATGACGCCGTCTGGACCAATCCCTGACGCCGTCAAAGGTACTTTTCAACATAATTTTGAGACTTTGTCGTTTTCTTCACTTTTATGCTCCAAAAACGTCCAAAATGCTTCCTTTTCCAGATTTCTTCTCCAAAGTACCTAAAATGACAAAAGGAACGATTTAGGGCAATATTTGATCAAATAAATACGATTTAGGGCTTAAATGACCCCCTAAAAGCGGTACACTTTTCGCTTCATCATGTATTGTTGTATTAACGCAAAGTTATATGTATGCATGTTGGTTAACTTGACAATGTTTTAGGTAATATAATGTTGTTAACTAATTTGACAAGGTAAATTATATTGATAACTAAAAGTTTAGAATACAACAAGGACACATAAGATGAACTAAAATAAACAACCACTTGCAAAGGATAATATCTATGTTTGTAATAAAACCGAACCATCTTTTCACGATACGCTATGGCAACGTCAACGGGGTCATCAACATGCAACGATAGGCCATGTGACAAACGATATAGAAATATACACACCCACACACGACAATCACCAAAGATACCCCCTTGCTTTGGAACTTTCTCCGCGAGCCTAAACGTAATGTTATATACACTCGGACGCATTCCATTCTTATCGAAAACTTTGGCACGGTCTAGAACTAGTGGAAGTCGATCTTGTATAATATGATAAAATGTTAGTATACATAGATGGGACATTTTGTAAATAATGTTATTAAAGATTATCCATTTACTAG
Organism: Artemisia tridentata subsp. tridentata; assembly: GCA_021014915.2. Classification (NCBI taxonomy): domain Eukaryota; kingdom Viridiplantae; phylum Streptophyta; class Magnoliopsida; order Asterales; family Asteraceae; genus Artemisia; species Artemisia tridentata. The sequence goes on along the minus strand of CP139502.1, from coordinate 57,691,327 downwards.
CAATGTTTGCCCATAAACAGTTGGTTTTTTTTGTTTTTTTGGTGATAGTTAGTTCAGAATATTTGTTAAGCTATTAAAGGTTTATTGATCCTTGCTTCATATGCAGTGTTGTAACATTTGATTAGTTAACAAACAGAGTATTACATAAACTTGTTTCATTTCATTATAAGATGAAAAACAAGTACAGCCAACACTAGAGGTACATAGATGATAAACACAAAACACAAAATACTAGAGTGACAGAAATTAAGAGCAAGCACATAGCAGGCCAGGGATGGAGGTTCAATAGTTATTGCGCATCATTGCCAGAAATGAGATTGTATTGAGAACTTTGATTTGAGTTTCACTGATGAGTCTCATCAGTGTCCTATTCTTCTCAAGGTCCTTATCTTGAATTTGAAGCATCAAATCTAAATACTTAGTTGCTTGATGTGGACCCAACCACAATTTGGAGCTGTTTGATCTGGTCACCCTTTCCTTGCAACGGCGCTCGAGCTCTACCACCTCCACATGAAGTGACTTTATGTTGGGAATTAAACTTAAGCAGTTAGTACGGTTGAAGTTTACAAGAACAGTTAGGACTGCTGATGGAAGAGTAGTTAGGACTGAACAGTTAGGACTGCTTATGAGATCAAGGTGAAACCGTGTGAAGATAATTATAGAAAAGATATGGTATATATCTTATTTGTATAGAATGATTCGTTTAGATGTTTAACTTGTATAGGACTCTTTGCATTATAAAAGGAGATCCTTAGATTAGGGTTTAGATATATCGAATACATCTAATACCTAATATTCTTCATACGAATTATCAAGTGTTCTTCACATTCATATTGTAATCGTTTGATATATTGAAGTGATAGTTTGGTTGATATTGTTTGTTCTTATTGTTTTACTTGATCAATCACCAAACATAAACTCATATTCTTCTAAGTACTTGGTAGTAAATTCTGCGTGCTATCAAGTATATGCTCAAAGTATCCCCAACACAACGTGTGTGTTTAGATCCGGTCAAGTGGTATCAGAGCCAGGTTTCTGATACTTTGAGTCTAGAAGAACCAGAAGTATTTACTCACTAGCAATCCAAGAAGATGGACATGGAGACACCTCAAACCTCAATCCTTGCTAAACTCCCCATGCTGAAACAGAATGAATACGATTTATGGCGGCTCAGAATAGAGCAATATTTCATGGTGCAAGACTATGCATTATGGGATATTATTATCAATGGTGATTCCTTCAAACCAGTTGCTGTTGAAGAAACACGTGCTGATGGGTCCAAGACAACAAAGCAACCAGGGTCAAGGGTTTAAGAATCAGCAAGGGTCAAGGAGAACAGTTAATGTTGAAGAGCCTTCTTCCAAGGCTATGGTAGCTGTAGATGGAGCTAGATTTGATTGGAGCTTCATGGAGGAAGAAGAGGAACCAGCTAACTTGGGTTTGATGGCTTTCTCAGACACTGAGGTATATAAACCTGAAAAATGTTCAAACTCTTGTCATGCTTTAAAAGATTATGAAAATGTTAAGAAACAGTATGATGATCTTAGAGTTGAATTTAATCAAATAAGTTTTAGTCTGTCAAATCATAAAAGAGGATTAGCTGTTTTGGAAGAACAAATTGTGTTTTATAAACAGAATGAGTCAAACTTTTCTGATGAGATAGGTATTTTAAAGAGGGAATTGCAAATAAAAGATAATAAAATGAGTAGACTTGTATATGAACTAGAGAAGCTTAAAAAGGAGAAAGAAAACATCCAGTTAAGTGTAGACACTCTTGAATACACTTCAAATGGAGTTAAGAAGATTGTAGAGAGTCAAATACTTAAAAAAGCTAAATTTGGTTTAGGTTATAAGTCAGTTGCACCCCCCTTAGAGGAATGTTTGCTCCACCAGGAATTAATTTAGCTCATACTGGTTTAGAAGAGTTTAAGGATATGGATTTTCCTGGATATGGTGTTAAGGTTAGTGAGAATCCTGTTAAATTTGTTAAGGCAAAAGATTCTTTTGTGAGTGCTAGTGATAAATCTCTTTCTGAGGAAAAGATGTCCTCTGATAAGAACTCAGATGCACCAACTATTGAGGAGTGGACATCTGATGATGAGAATGTAGAGGTTAAGGATAAACCTAATGTTGTTAAGGTAGAAGTTAAACATGCTCCTAAAGTGGTTAAGACTGAAAACATAAAACCAGTTAAAAAAAATGTTAGATATGCTGAGATGTATAGGACTAAGAACAGATCATCAAGTTCTGAGAGTAGTCATAGGAACTAGAATCACTCAAAAACTAAGAAAATGGATGATAAGTTTGCTATGATTAGAAAAGTATGTTTTGTGTGTGGAAGTTTTGAGCATATGGCTGCTTATTGTGATTCTAACCCATGGAAAAAGAGGGTTACTGGGAATGCAAGGGTGAACAGGAATAACAATGCTAGGGTAACTCAAAATAGTCCAACTAGATTGAAAAACCCTAATGCAAATCATAAGATGTCACCTAAAGCTGTTATGTTAAAGACTGGCATCAAAACAGTTTCAACTGCTAGTCAAAATAAGTGGTTTAAAAACAAGCAAACTGTTTCAAGTGCAAAACAATTTTCAAATCATGCACAAACAGTTAAAAGGCATTTTTATCAGAAAACAGCAATGACTAATCAGAAGTGGGTGCCTAAGATTAAACAAGCAGTTCAAACTGCTAGGTCAGCAGTTTCAACTGCTAGACCAGCAAATCCTACTGCTAGGCACTTGAATGTTAAGGGAAAAAGGGGCAATGCTGTCAAGGCCTCAGCACATTGGGTTAAAAACTCTACCAAACCCAATGGTGCATCAAAGACCTCAAACAAGTTTTCTTATGTTGATGCACAAGGCAGATCCAAACCAGTGATGGTTTGGATCCCCAAAAGAAACTAACACCTTTATTTTGTGCGCAGGAACATCCCTCAAATGGCAAAGAAGATAGAGGATATTCAGACAGTGGATGTTCAAGGCACATGACAGGCAACATGTCATATCTTTCAGACTTTATCGCTCTGGATGGAGGACCAGTTGTCTTTGGTGGTTGTTGGTCACCCTTTTTAGATCAAATCACACATATATTCAAGAGAGAAATAATATTAATCAACCAACCAACCAACAACCCTTCCCTTTCAATAGGGAGGGTATTTATAGAGTACATAATGAAGTGGGCTTGGCCCAAAATAGAAAATAATAAAGGATGGGGCACATCCCATTAAACAAATAAATAAAAGCCCACAGCCTATGGGCCTTCTACACAGGCTGTAGAATAAAACTAACCTAAAGGCCTAAGCAACCTATTACACAATATGATCGATACTTCAATGATCTAAGACGTGTTACCAACAATCTCCCCCTAAGTATTGATCATCAAGGTTGCTTGACGTCATCTTTGCTTCTTTGGCTTCTGACGTCATCTGGATCTTTGTTCTTCGTTCTTGAATATGTGATATGGTAAGATAATGATCTGCCGTCCTCCAATGGTCTTCAATTCTGGTGTCTTTACGTCTTTTCCACCATGCTCATATGTCTTTTGACATTTGTTCTTCAACTGGTTCTCACTTCTTCAATTTTTGACTTGTGAAAGGTTGTAGAGCTTGAACTTTGACTTTTCTTTAGCATTTTTGAACTTTTGTTATCTCTAAGTCTTAGTGAGAACGTATCTTCAGGATATGAGCTTGATGGAATGGTGGTGGAACTCCATGATTTGCTGCAGGAAAATAGTTAGCAATAAATTATCCGGTACTTACAGGTTTGGACTTCGAGATCGTCAACAGCATAGTGTGGTGACTTTCTCTAATCCCAACCCAGGCCGTTCTAAATCGGATACCCCCGATAGGGCTTACACGGACACACCGAAGTGCACCCACGATTCAGTGAATCGCTGGAGATCACCCCACGACTGTAGACCGTTTTGGAGCTAACACTAAGCGTAACCCACAAGGGATTATCGAAGTGACCTGCTGTCAGGGTTATTTGATGTTGACCCTGGTAGGATTTCCATTCAATCACTGAGAATCACATTTGTGAATTCTCTCATGAACGTTCTCGGCAGATTGCTAAGATCTGCGTAGGACACTTCCTAATTTTACAACTGGCGTCCATTGATGTAGAACAACCAGTGTAATGCTAAGTGTACCTATGAGATCTTTTGTTGAATCTCTTGGCTCTAGAATCGATTAGTGCTTATTTGTTTGGTCTTCGGAGGCATGGAGCAAAGTGCCTCCTTTTCAATATCAACACATCTCGAAGTGAGAGGTTGATAGATTATGTATGGATCTCCGTGTGAAATGAAACAAGTGTCTTTTGAGAGACACCTGAGTGGCTAGAAGGTTTAGTGCAGTGCGTCACTGGGTCCATGACGTCTTAATCTTCAATACCGGAGTTACCGTAGTAACACCCAGTAGCATATGTATTGAACCCGGTTTCTGCCCTAAGGTTGAACAATTTGGAGGGCTATTTCTTTTCACCTTTTTCTTTACTTTTCTTTTTAATTCTTCAACCCCTTCTTTCTCCTTTCATTTCATTATTCCTTTTTTCTTAATACCCAGGACTTTCTAGTTCTAAACTATTGGGATTGTCCTTGGGTAGATCCCTCCGGTTCTGGCGGATCATAGGACGGTTATTCCTAACCTTAGTCACCTTATTACACCATGACTAACCTATTATCGCCATAGACCAAAACCTTTTGAAAATCTCTCAAAAGCGTTTATGATTGTGAAAACAAATTTTGTTAACACTTTGAGAGTTTTGGTATTTTCAGTAATACTCCCCCTCAACATGTGCTTACAAGTGTTTAAAGTAAATTTGCACATGTCGGGTAGAGTTAGCACTTTTGAATTGATTGATTTTCAATGAACCTGATCGTTGCGAGACACGCTTACATCACTAGTTAGACTAGCTTGAAATTATTACCCGTCCAGATCAGATTCAAGAAAAATCGCTCGAAATCGGTACATTCTACTCAGACACGTCCTTTGCGAGACACGCTTACATCACCAGATAAACTGGCTTGAAATTATTACCCGTCCCGGACATGTCTTTTCGACTACTGACTTTAGCTATCGTCAATTCGAGGGTCAATTCTGAGTCGAGCTCTTGTGAGATTACAACTTTTCATGTACCATATTTTAATCATCACTTATTCTCCCCCTCAAAAATAGCATACTTATGTTGTTTTTGGAAAACATTTGATTAAAATATGCTCTTTTTGAGGTTTACGGGAAGAATTTCAAGAACTTTGGTTTCAGAACAAAGATTTAGTTTCAAATACTCCCCCTTGACAAGGGAATACTTGTCCTTATGAGCAGAATTTTGAAAAAACTTAGAAAAAATTCTGGTTTAATTCTACTCATAAGTAAGAAGCTTTCGCTCCTTTGATCAGGATTGAGGCACTGAAGCGTACCTCAGGGTCCTTTCTTTACAAGTACGGGTTGTGCACTGTTATTTGTACACAAGCCATTAAGCATGATTTTGACAAAACATTATTGTTTTGTAAATACTCCCCCTCAAAACTCGCATTTGTTTTGAGACTTTTTTTTTTTTTTTTTTTTTTTTTTTTTTTTTTTTTTTTTTTTTTTTTAAGTTTGAGGGAAGGAGTCTTCTTGAAGCAAAATTCTGAAAGATTTAGAAATTTCAGTTTGAAAAATTCTTGAATGAATTTTGCTTCAAGGTAACAACAACGTTATACACTGAAATACTCCCCCTCAAAACAAGCATATGTTTTGACATTTTTAAGCTTTGGAGCGAATTGGGGAGTAAAGATTTGAAAAAAAAAAAATCTTGAGCAAAATTTTGAAAAGTTTTGAAAAACCTTTTGAAAAATTTTGAATAAATTTCGCTCAAGATTAAGAAGATTTTAGGATAAGTGCACGCTTGGTTTTAAAGAATGGTTTAGTAAGGCACTTTCCTTTCTTTGAAACCCGAGTTGTACACTGTAATGCGTGTACAAGTCGTCATGATGAATCCGAGTCCTTAGCTGAAGTACTAAGAAGTCATTTTGTTTTTAGGATTAGACAACAACCTTGGGAACCCATTTAAGCACGGCGCCAACGGGTTTACCATAATTTGAAATCCATTTGTAAGCTGTGTCAATCCGATTCAAAGAAGTTGAATTCCAACGAGGACTGAAAACCGGTGTTTCAGTTTGAAATAGCACTCGTGGAATCAATGGAGATTTAAAACTCTTTTTTCGTTGAAAATTGTTTGAGAAACCCGGTGTTTCTCTTGGAGTTTTAAAATCTGAAGAAGAAGTTTTCCATCCATTTTTGAAACCAGGTGTTTCATTTCGAAAATTCATTTTTGAGATGAATGGAAGCCTTCCGGAATTTGTAATTTTCAAAGCAGAGTCATTCTTATGTTGCAGCGAAAGCAATTCTGATATTGAATATTTGAAAGGTTTTAAATGACTTTGCTTTGGTCTCCATACTTGCTTTACCGGTGTAAGGCGAGAGTGTGGACTTTGAAAACCTTGATTCTCTTCTTTTGAAGTATTTGTCTTTGAACGCTTTTGAGGAGTAAGTGTTTCAGAAAAACTTGGTTTCTTCGAAAAATTCCTTCCTTTTTGCAAAGAATAGGTTGTAAACTGGGAAACCTTTTTCGAAAATGGTTTTGAAGATTTACTCGTGTAAACCTTCTTCGAAACACTCACTTCTGGTGTTGAAAAATTTGAAATAGGAGCTTTTCCCTTTGATCGGTTAAGAGAATCAAACTTCACTTTTAAAGCATTGTATGAAGTTCTCAAATCACTGCATTCTTTTTGAAGAGAAAGATAATCTTGAGATGCCAATTTAGATTCCAAAGAGGCAATTTGTTTCAAAAATTGATCTTTTTCAGCTTTTGAATCATCCGTTTTACGAGCCAATTTTCGTTCGAACACAATATTCTCTTTTTCAAGTTTTTCAAAATAACTTTCGAACTTGGCTGTTCTGTTGACGAGTTCAGTTTTGATATCCTCAAAATCGTTTGTTTGTTGAGCTAAAAATGTTTCAAGCTCAACCACTTTTGTGAAAAATTCAGTTTTGACATCCTCAAAATTGTTTATTTGTTGAGCTAAAAATGTTTCAAGCTCAACCACTTTTGTTTGAAGCACACGATTTTCTGTTTCAAAGTTAATGCTTTGTGCTTGACATCTTTGAAAATTTTGTTCAAGAGAGAATATTTTACGTTTCAGTTTCTCTTTGATGTCGCTTGACTCTATTAAAATTCTCTCATTTTCGTGTCTCAACATCTCATTTTCTACTTCAAGACAGTGTTCACGATTAGTTCATGTTTCAAAAGCATTTATACGTTTACTATAATTCTCGAGCTTTTCAGTTAATGACGTATTTTGTGCTTTTAGTTCACGATTAAGCTCATTACATCGAACAACTTCGTTTTGAATATTATTTATCAATAAAACATTTGAAGCACATTCTTGATCATGATTCACATTGTCATGTTCAACCGTACCTCCATTAGGATCCATATATGGAGTCTCAGGAGTAATATTTCTATCATCCTGATTCACCACATATGTGTCGTTAATGTACTCAGGTTGTCTATGACTTTGTGTCTCATAAGCAAACACATTATCAAATGTTTTGATATCATCAGTTGATTGATGTACCTTAACCAATGTATCTGTACAATGTGAAGGTCCGACATCAGCAGCTGCAGTCTTCAAATCATTCTTACAGTTGAGTTTCCCGTCAGTATCTGAACCATTCCCTTGACTCGTGAAACCCAAATTATTATCTGATGTCCCTTTCTCATTGGTCGTTCCTGCTTGTATCTGCATTTCCATTTCGATTCTTTCCCGTTATTTTTCTTTTAACTCTCTTTCATCCAATTCTTTTTCATATGACTCTTTCCTCAGATGAATTGATCTTGTAGTGAGCACCAGTTCTAGTATGTTCATTAGATTAAGCAACTGATCTCTGAAAGGTTCAACTTCAAGGTAACTAATGATGCATTCTCTCCATTTTCTGCTTGCAAATTCATAATCTGAAGAATTTCTGAGCACTCTAAAATCTAAGTAGAGAAACCATTTTAACTGCGTCTTGAGCGCTCGATATGCTTCAATGCAGTCACTTCCTTGTTCAAGTTGCTTCTCTATTAGAGATATGTTGTGCAAGAGTTTCCGTTTGAAGGTTATAAAATCCATTTCTGGTCCGAAGAGTATTTCAACAGCACGATTTACCGATCTATCCCATGATGGTAAGCTCACTTCTGAGAGGAACATACATTGACGCTTAACTGATTCAAAATGTGCCAAACAGTTTTCTTTGGAGTGCATAGCGAGCTTTACACTTTTAGGCATCTCTCTCCCTTTTGAACTTGATTCCATTTATTTCGGTGTGTGATACAGTTGATCTTGGATCGTTCCAAGGAAATAGGAGTTGAGTTTGTTGTTGGTTACGGTTCAAGAGTTACTTTCGTTTAAAGTTAAGTCCTTTATCGAGTTTTGCTTACTTGAAGGATTTCTATGTTGAAGGATTTCTAAGTGGAAGGATTTCTAAGTTGAAGGATTCCTAACTTGGAGAATAGTTGCTTACTCGGAGAATTCTTTACTAGGAAAATTCCTAACTCGGAAATTTTGTTACTAGGAAGATTTTCCTAACTCGAAATTTCCTTACTAGGAGAATTCCTTACTAGGAGGATTCCTTACTAGGAGGATTCCTTACTAGGAGGATTTTCCTAACTCGGAAATTTTGTTACTAGGAAGATTTTCCTAACTCGAAATTTCCTTACTTGGAGGATTCCTTACTAGGAGGATTCTTTACTAGGAGGATTTTCCTAACTCGGAAATTTCCTTACTAGGAGAAATTTAAATGATCCTTACTTGGAAGATTTTTAATGTTCCAAACTTGGAAAAATTAAAATGTTCCTAACTTGGAAGATTAATAATGATTCTAACTCAGAAAATTTAAAATGTTCCTAACTCGAAAACTTTTATCAAATAGTCCTTACTCGAATTGTTATTGCTCGGAGATTGGTTTGTATGTCGGAACCAGTTAAATAAATTGTCACTCGGAACCTCCAAATAAAGAATCTTATCCGACAATGACTGACAGCTTACTCGAAATATTGACTTCCTTGCTCAAATATAAAATTGTAACTTGACAATCAACAATTGAATATTTTACTCGGAATTTTATAATCGAGAATTATTTGTAGCACAATTCCTAACTCGGAATTATTATATAATTCTTTCTCGAAAATGATTCCTATCTCGAATTGTCAATTGTCAGTAGGAAACGTGACTGAATGAAACTTTACTTCACAATAAAATATTACTCCGTACTAGACAAAGACAACTTCCTATCTCGGAAGTGTTACACAGAATAAAGGTCCACCGAATATTTTATTTCAATTTACTCGGAATGTTTCCAACTTTTCCTATCTCGGAAAAGTATCAATTACTCGAAACTTTATTGGACAAATTTCCTAACTCGGAATTTTCCAAATTTTTTCTAACTCCGAAAAGTTTTCGAATGAACAGTACCGAACAAAAAAAAAATATCCTAAATCCTTGTTTAGCTCTTGATACCACTTGTTGGTCACCCTTTTTAGATCAAATCACACATATATTCAAGAGAGAAATAATATTAATCAACCAACCAACAACCCTTCCCTTTCAATAGGGAGGGTATTTATAGAGTACATAATGAAGTGGGCTTGGCCCAAAATAGAAAATAATAAAGAATGAGGCACAACCCATTAAACAAATAAATAAAAGCCCACAGCCTATGGGCCTTCTACACAGGCTGTAGAATAAAACTAACCTAAAGGCCTAACCAACCTATTACACAATATGATCGATACTTCAATGATCTAAGACGTGTTCCCAACAGTGGTGGTGTTGGAGGAAGAATTACTGGTAAAGGGGTAATTAAAACTGGTAACCTTGATTTTGAGAATGTGTATTATGTACCAGAACTTAAGTACAATCTTTTCAGTGTATCACAAATTTGTGATAAACAGAACAAAGTTTTATTTACTGATACTGATTGTCTTATACTTTCTCCTGATTTCAAGCTACCTGATGAAAGTCAAGTATTGCTTAAAATCCCTAGAAAGGATAATACATACAGTGTTGAGATGAATAAACTAGTTCCTAAGGTTGGACTTACTTGTCTTGTTGCAAAAGCCACATTGGAAGAATCAATGTTGTGGCACAGGAGGCTTGGTCATGTTAATTTTAAAACCATTAACAATATTGCTAAACATGGGTTGGTAAGAGGTTTACCAAACAAAACTTTTCTCAATGACCAAACTTGTGTTTCTTGCCTTAAGGGTAAGCAACACAGAGCCTCATGTAAGCCAAAGACCCAGAACTCTATTTCTCAAGCTTTATATATGTTGCATATGGACTTGTTTGGTCCTACTTCTGTGAATAGCTTAAACTTTAAGAGATACTGCCTTGTTGTCACTGATGATTATAGTAGGTTTTCTTGGGTATTCTTTATGAAAACTAAGGATGAGACAAGTGAAATACTTAAGACCTTTATTGTTGAAGTAGAAAACCTAGTTGATAAGAAGGTTAAAATAATCAGATGTGACAATGGGACTGAATTTAAGAATAGAGTGATGGATGAATTTTGCAGAGATAAAGGTATTAAGAGGGATTTTAGTGTAGCTAGAACCCCACAGCAAAATGGTGTAGCTGAGAGAAAGAATAGGACTCTTATAGAGGCTGCTAGGACAATGTTAGTTGACTCTAAGCTACCAGTTTCATTTTGGGCTGAAGCAGTTAGCACTGCTTGTTATGTATTGAATAGGGTTTTAGTTGTACAACCTCACAATAAGACTGCTTATGAGCTTCTTAGAAGTAGAACCCCTGCTTTAAGCTTCATGAGACCTTTTGGTTGTCATGTTACTATCTTTAATACCAAAGACCAACTAGGAAAGTTTGATGGGAAATCTGAGGAAGGTTTCTTTGTTGGTTATTCTCTGCACAGTAAGGCTTTTAGGGTGTACAATACAAGCACCAAGCATGTAGAAGAAAATCTGCACATAGAATTTTTGGAGAATAAACCAAATGTTGCAGGTGTAGGTCCAGATTGGATCTTTGATATTGACAGTCTTTCAGATTCCATGAATTATGTGCCTGTTACAGGTACAAATACTAACAATGATGCAAGTTCAGAGGAGGAAGATGATGATTGCATTTTCATACCTGTCATGGAAGAAAGTCTTGTGAATGAGTCTTCTACAAAGAAAGATGATATTCCTTCATCAAGTGGTGTAGACAAAGAGAAAGATGCTGCTGAAACAAGTGGTCAGAATGGTAAAGAAGCTCAAATTCCAACGAGCAGTTCCAATGGAGTTAGTACTGCTCAACCACAAGTTACAACTGCTGAGCAAAATATTGATGCTGCTGAACCAAGTCAACCTCATCTTGATTCACCAGTTGATACTGCTTCTCAAGCTGATGAGTTTGATTTCTTTGGAGATGGTCTACAAAACATGCCTACCAGCTATGCAGCTCCTTCTACTCCCCATACTATTGTACATAGGAATCATCCACTTACCAATATCATAGGAGATGTACAATCTGGAGTCAAGACCAGAAGGCAAATTCAAGACCCAGATCATCATTGATTTCTCAGTGTGGTTTATGAAGAGAAACATCATGAAGATGAGCATGAGTGTATGTTTGTATGTTTTCTATCTCAGGTTGAACCCAAGAATGTGTTAAAGGCTTTAGAATCATCAAGTTGGGTTGAAGCTATGCAAGAAGAACTACTTCAATTCAAGATTCAAAATGTATGGGTTCTGGTTGATCTACCAAAGGGAATGAGAGTGATTGGTACAAAGTGGGTATTCAGGAACAAGAAGGATGAGAGGGGCATTGTGATAAAGAACAAATCAAGATTGGTTGCTCAAGGCTATACTCAAGAGGAGGGTATAGATTATGAGGAAGTTTTTGCTCCAGTTGCCAGGATTGAAGCAATAAGATTATTTCTTGCTTATGCTTCATTTATGGGGTTTATGGTCTATCAAATGGATGTGAAAAGTGCATTTCTGTATGCTACTATTGATGAAGAGGTTTATGTTTCACAACCTCCAGGTTTTATAGACCAAGAGCATCCTGACAAGGTTTATAAGGTGGTGAAAGCTCTATATGGATTGCATCAGGCTCCAAGAGCTTGGTATGAAACTCTTGCTAAATATCTTCTGAAGAATGGGTTTCATAGAGGGAAAATTGATCAAACTCTTTTTATTAAAAAGGACAAGGGTGATATTCTACTGGTACAAGTCTATGTAGATGACATCATTTTTGGTTCTACAAAGAAACAGATGTGTAAGGAGTTTGAAAAGCTGATGAAAGACCAATTTCAGATGAGTTCTATGGGAGAGCTTACCTTCTTCCTAGGTCTTCAAGTACAGCAAAAGTCAGATGGTATATTTATCTCTCAGGATAAATATGTTGGTGAAATTTTAAGGAAATTTCAATTCACAGATGCCAAGGTTGCTAGCACACCAATTGACAAGGAGATACATTTGTTATTAAAGGATCACAGTGGTGAAGATGTGGATGTGCACATGTATAGATCTATGATTGGGTCTCTGATGTATCTTACATCATCTAGGCCTGACATTATGTTTGTTGTTTGTGCCTGTGCAAGATTCCAAGTAACTCCTAAAGTGTCTCATCTCACAGTAGTCAAAAGAATCTTCAGATACCTTAAGGGTCAGCCTAACTTGGGGCTATGGTATCCTAAAGAGTCTGCATTTGATCTTTGTGCATTCTCTGATTCTGAAAACTAGAAGGGGGGGTTGAATAGTTTTACCGATTAAAATTAATTCGCTTTGTTACTTTATGTTAATTCAAAGGAAACAAGCTCAGACAAGTATTCACACAATATATATGAAACGTAAAGAGAGGAAAGATCAAACCATACAACACAGATGTTTATAGTGGTTCGGCTACAAGAACTCTCTTCCTTGCCCTACTCCACTCCTCGAGCCTCTAACTCGAGAGTTATCCTTCACTAAGAAACAAACTGTCTTCTAGGTGGAGAAAACCTTTACACGTTTCTTACTTCCTTTTCCGGTACTAAGCTAAACACCGAGTTCTACTTCAGGGCAGAACTAACCCAACGTCGCCTATACAATTACCGACACTAAGCTAAATGTCGAGTTCTTTCACAAGGGTACAACCACTCCCTACACTCTTTGTGTTTTGAGGACTAAAACACTAACCACACTCACTGAGATAAATGATACAAATAATGATGTGTGAATTACACAAAGATCACACAGTAACTATACTAAAGGTTTACACTTCTGTGTTGAACCTTGATGCTTAATCTTCTTTGCTACAAAAGATAGATCAAATGATATGAATGAATGATGTTAGTAATATGAATAAGTATGTACTTTAGCTATATGAGTGATGAGAAGGCCAAGTGATCAGCTTGCTATTTATAGGCAAGCTGAGAAACACTCGGCGGATCCGGCGGATCCCTTAAAAGGGATCCGTCCTTTATTTCGAAAGGATCCGTGGACATGCCAGAGGTAAGACAGCTAAGAGATTTTCCAAATCTCTCCAATCTCTCCATATCTTTGAGTTGTCATATCAAGATCATCCAATGTCAACTATCTTACTTGAAGATCTATCCAAGATATTACAAGATCTTACCAAGATTACATGTATGATGCATGCCATGATGTCATTGTATCATTTAAGAAATAAAGTTTCCTTTTAAGGAAATAACCATGTATATGTATGAAATGTATTTCCAAGTAAACTTGTAAAATGTGTTCTTAAAGATACTTTAGCTAGTATTTATAATTTGCTTAAAGATATACTTTGTAATTGTCATTAACAAAACTAAGCAAAGATCGTAAAATATAAATAACATTTTTGGGACGATATTTGTATTAACAATCTCCCCCTTTTTGTTGATGACAAAACATAAAGTATATTTTTGAGCAAGAGAATAAGTATAGCATGAGTTCTTTAAAATATAGATTAAATTTGTTTTATTTGAGTTTAAAAACTTTTTATGCAAAAAGTATATGTACTGTGATGATTCACAGTTATGCAAACTTAATCCTTTCTCCCCCTTTTTGTCGAAACAAAAAGAAGAGTTGCGTAGCGGAATGCGATTTTGAGAACTTTAAGAGCTCCCCCTTGTTTGATACTCCCCCTAAATGGAGTAACAAGGTAATGATGCATGATCCTACAAAACAAATGGTTAGAATATGAAATGCTCCCCCTCGATGTATACTCCCCATTATTCGAGTACCAACGTATACTTTGAAGGGTATGATATGCTGCAAATAAAGTGTTAGTGATGAATAACTTCAATGAAGAAGTAGAAGTGTTCTTCCAAACAAGCCTTTTAATATGTTTTGACTTTAAAAAGTCAAAGTAAGTGTCTGATGATTATTTGTACCTAAAGCAATCATGATATAGAGTACAACAAGCTATATAAAGATGTTAGTTATCAAAGATAATGATAATATGCAATATGTTGATCACTCATAAGCATAAAACATCACATTCATAGATATTGAAAATTTTGTGACAAAAGTCACAATGATGAAATGATGTTACAAGTACAATAAAAAGACATCCTAGCAAGAAATAAAAAGTCCTAAACCAATAACAACTAGACTAGAAAGCTCCTATTGAGGAGGATGAGAGATGGCATTGAGACGCTCGAGAACATGGTTCAAGATGAACCTCATCTCGTTTTGAAGCTCATGGACCAAAATGTTGGTCCTTTGGGCCAAGTGAGATGTTCTCTCACAATGCGCGCAATCATGACTTGAAAAACCGGGAGGAAGACTAGGCTCCAAGTTTTGTGGTGGTGGTGGTGGTGGTGGTTGGTTGTTGTTGTTGTTGTTCATTGGTTGTTGGTGGTGTTTGGAGGGAGTTCATGAGTATATTTTGGATGTCCATGGCTTCATTTAGGCGGTGATCAACTATACCCGAGAGAGTGTAGAGACGGTTGAGCTCTTCACTAATCTCTTGTTGGGTTTGAGGCATGTTCATCCACATTGCTTCGTCAATGGCAACTAGAGTGGATGTGGGTGATAGAGGTTGTGGTTGAGGTTGGGAAGATTGTGCATCATGGTATAGAGGGCCATGGATATCCGGGTAGACCGGGTGAAAAAGCATGGGTTGTTGACCTTCAAAGGTCATGGGTGGAAGATTGGGTAATTTTGGTGAAAGTTCTTCTAAGTCATCAAGATGTGGTGATGTAGGAGGAGTCCTAAATAATTCCAAGGGTTGGAGTTTTTGTGATTTTGGTGGTGATGGTGATCTAACAGGTTGGTTTGGAGCCGGTGGTGGAGTGGTGGCTATTGGAGTAATGGTTGGTGGTGGTTTTGTATAATAACATTTGATGGTGTTGGAGTGGAGAGTGTAAGGAAATTTTCACTAGCAATGGGTGATGATATATTGAGAGGAGAATTTTCCTCAGATGAGGAGTTAGCTAAGTTGATAAAACAACAAGGTTTAACACTAATGCGGGCTGTTCTTCTTGAAGGTCTGGATGTGGAAGAGTTGTTTAACTTTGTCATGTTGAAGTATGATAGCTAAGATGTACAGGAGGGGAAATGGTTGTTGTGTGAAGTGATGATCCTAAAGTACTAATTTATAGGCAGAAGGTATATGAGTCTGTGTGTTTGGATTTGATGTGAATCCAATAGAGAATGTTGGTCCTAAATGATTTGGAACAAAAATTTGTGCAAATCACATCACATAAGTCAATCCATAGAACTTATGTTGAGTAAGAAGAAGAAGATATGCAGTAAATGCTAGGGGGTAGTGGAAAATCCTGTGATGTGATGTACCCACGGATTTGAAGGATCCCTAAAAAGGGTTCCTTACTTGTAACAGAAAGGTAACTTACTCCTAGGATTTAAAAATTCAAATTTTGGTGGGAAATTTTGTTCTTAGGTTTCTAAGAATTTCCTAATCATTCTAAGTGTTATTAGTGATCAGTGAACCTAATCTAGAGAACACTAGAGACTAAAATCAAAGAATCGGGATGAGTCGAAAAGTTTTAAGAATTTAACTGTTATACCTGCGGATCCAAACGACAAGGCGTGCGGATCCTTAAATTGGGATCCGCCTGATCCGCAGGTTGTCAATTGACGGAGCCAACGCTAACACTTGGCGGATCCAAAGTAAGGGATCCGCCGAATCCGTCTGGCAAAAATGCTAAAACATCACAGAGAGAATGTCATATTTCGCGTTTTTCGACGATACCAACACATATTTAATCATAGAATAATCCGATCATATGAATTTACCTTAATAGAAGTTAAGCCAAACATAGGCTTACTTTTGGAAAATTGATAACACTAAGTGTTATCGACCTGCAAGGATTGATTAGTTCACATACAATTCAAGTAGTATCATAACAAGTTAATAACGTAACCATTCAACATAACATTGTCTAGAAACGATTAGTTCCAAACACTCCTATCAACTCAATTTCTTCTTCAACTTCTTCATTCCCTTGTGAAGCTTCATGATCCATCGACCTAAATTCTTCACCATTCCCTTCATTTGACGATGCTCACGAATGACTTCTTTTGAGGCTAAAGGAGTGGCATATGGTGCCGTTCGTTCAAGATTTGACTCAAGAATAGTTAATGACCATTTATCGGTATAGACACTTGTTCCATAACTTGGAACTCCTAGGACCTCACCGAATTGATTTAAGGGGATGTTGTATTGTGTTCCATTGACACTGAAGCGAATGTTAATGTAACCATGATCATTTGACTCTAGAATGACGCTAGCATAGAATTCTAAAATGAATCGTGGAATGATTGGTTCGTCGATATCTAGGAGGGAATCAAAGTGAATGGCCGCTAGTTGTTCCCTAAGATTTGTTCCTTCATAGAATGAGGACTCTACAAACCTACCCTCATGTACGTAGTGTTTTTCTAAGGCTTTGAAAGTTTCAACCTGTTGGTCACTAAGTCCTTTGGTTTTATGGTGTTTAGGTAGGTAGTTGACGGTGTGTTTGTGATCATAGTTGGTGACAGGAGGCATGATTATCCTAGACATGAAAAATATATATATATATATATATATATATATATATATATATATATATATATATAGTTTAGTTGAAATTATCAAAAAGAAATATATATGTCTAGTGTGTGCCTATATGGGGACAATGTGGAGGTGCGATTATCTCGACTCATTTTGATGCATGAAAATTATGTTTATGCAAGTTTTATAGTAAAACAAGAGATAATCCAAACGCTCCTATTTCAATGTAGCTACATTTGAATGTACCCGAAAATACATATTAGTTATGTATTCCCTTTAGCATTCAAGAGACATGATGCAAGTGATGTTTAAAACCTAACGTTTTTATATTTGTATGAACAATGTCCAAAAACCATTTTTCCTAGTCGTGAGAATATTTTAGCAAAAATTTCTCATGGGGTTTTTGATGAATGATGACAATGTACTATCAGATGCAATTCCTAACTATGAAAAACATGATTTGTTATACAATTTAGAAAGTATGCTTCATGATTTTTCAAGAATTATGCATAACCCGAAGGTTTGGTTTTGTGCATGAAATAGAAATCCTAGACGCAGATCAGGAGTATAAACATGATAAGGATACTTACAGTGATGTTTGGAGCAGAATTTGGTTGAGAAAAATGGCTTAATTTGTGAATTTTGTGAAGTATGGGACGAATTCAGTAGGTGATAAGTTTTAGGAGAGTGATGAATAGTACATGGTGTTGTATATTTTATAATATATCAACCTGTGCATGTGACGGATCAGGCGGATCCCTAACAAAGGATCCGCCTTTGTTATCGTTTGGATCCGCGGGATCAAAACACAGTTTTTGGTTTAGTGTCGAGTTAGGTTAAACTAAGGTTTATGCTATTGTCTATTCTAATCACTAAGTTCCATTAATCCTAATCCAAGTCTGAGGTAGTTGAAGGGTTCTCTTTTGATAGGTTTTGTGAGAATGTCGGCAATGTTGTCCTCTGAGGAAACTTTCTCAATTGAGATATTTCCCTTCTGAACATTGTCGCGTAGGAAATGATGACGTATTTCAATGTGTTTGGTTCTAGCGTGTTGGACCGTATTTTTGCTGAGTTCGATAGCTCCTTTGTTGTCGCACAGAATGGGGATGTCGTTGAGTTCGATTCCATAGTCTACTAGAGCTTGTTTCATCCACAGTGCTTGTTGACACGCCTTTCCTGCAGACACATACTCTGCCTCTGTTGTTGAGATTGCGAGAGCTGTTTGTTTCTTATCGAACCATGAGGTGAGACAATATCCTACAAAAGTACAAATACCACTAGTACTTTTCCTATCAACATAGTCACCGGCATGGTCTGAGTCGGCATACACTATGGTTTCTACACCCGTTCCTTTGGGATACCATAATCCTACATGTGTAGTGCCTTTGATGTACCTAAATATTCGTTTAACGGCTTCAAGATGAGATATTTTGGGATCTTCTTGAAAACGTGCACATAGACAAACACTAAACATAATGTCAGGCCTACTAGCCGTAAGATAGAGTAAGCTACCAATCATTCCCCTATATTTAGTGTTATCTACGGATTCATTTTCTTCATCCTTTGTGAGTTTGGTTTCGGAGGACATAGGTGTTTTAGTTGGTTTTGAGTCTTCAAGACCAAATTTCTTAAGCATATCTTTGATATACTTTGATTGGTTGAAGAATATCCCATCTTCTAATTGTTTTATTTGGAGACCTAAGAAAAAGTTAAGTTCCCCCATCATACTCATTTCAAACTCATCATGCATCATTTTTGAGAAATCATCACGTAACTCTTGACAAGTTGAACCAAATATAATGTCATCCACATATATCTAGACGATGATAATATGTGATCCCTTTTTCTTGGTGAAGAGAGTGTTATCTACTAGGCCCATGGAGTACTTATGGTCAACTAAGAAGGTCTTAAGTCGATCATACCAAGCTTTTGGTGCTTGCTTAAGTCCGTATAAAGCTTTATTTAATTTGTAAACATGATTTGGTTTTTCAAAATTGGCAAAGCCGGGAGGTTGTGCTACATATACCTCTTCATTTATAAAGCCATTTAAAAATACACTTTTGACATCCATTTGAAATAATTTAAAATCATGTGCACATGCATATGCAAGTAGTATTCTAATAGACTCAAGTCTAGCTACGGGTGCAAATGTTTCATCGTAATCTATTCCTTCTTGTTGATTGTAGCCTTGTGCTACTAGTCTAGCTTTGTTTCTAGATACTATGCCATTTTCATCCATTTTATTTCTAAAAACCCATTTAGTACCAATTATGGTTTGATTTTTAGGTTGAGGAACTAATGTCCAAACGTCATTCCTAATAAATTGATTTAATTCTTCTTGCATCGCAATGACCCAAGATTCATCTTTTATTGCTTCATTTATATTTTTAGGTTCTATTGTTGAAACGAAACAAAAGAAATTACTTTCATTTTGAGCTTTAGATCTTAATGTTCTTTCATTGAGTTTCCCTATGACGTTTTCTAATGGATGACTTTTGTCTTCTTTGATGTTGACTAAATCTCTTTTTATTGGTTCATCTTCTTTATTATTTTCAACATTTTCCTAATTATCAACCATTTGGTTTTCAACTAAGTCATCATCTACCAAAGGTGATGTCTTAGAGGGAGGTGGACATTCATCGAATGTTACGTTCAATGATTCCTCGACTCTTGAGGTTTCCTTGTTCAAAACTATGTATGCTTTACTAGTTTGTGAATATCCTAGAAATACACCTTCATACGACTTTGGGTCGAATTTGGTGAGATAATCCTTAGTGTTTAAAATGAAGCACTTGCTTCCAAACACTCTAAAATATCCTAAAGTAGGCTTTTTGCCTCGATAAAGTTCATAAGGAGTTTTATTTAAAAATGGTCTAATTAAAACTCTATTTAGGATATATGTGGAAGTATCTACTGCGTGACACCAAAATATTTGAGGTATGTTCCGTTCTACTACACCATTAGATTGTGGAGTTCGAGGAGCCGAGAAATTATGAGTTATTCCATTTTTATCACAGAATGTTCCGAATTGGATTTCATTGTCAAATTCTCGACCATGGTCAGTTCTAATAGATACTATGTTACTTCCTAGTTGATTTTGAATTTTCTTGCTTAGAATTTCAAATTTATCAAAGGCCTCATTTTTGGTTTTCAAAAATTTAGTCCATGTATACCTAGAGTAATCATCTACTATAACTAATGTGTAAAAATTACCTCCATAACTTTGTATAGCCGACGGGCCAAACAAATCCATATGTAACAATTCTAGACATCTAGATGTAGATACCATATTTTTAGCCTTATGGCTATTATGCACTTGTTTCTCAATTTTGCAAGCATCACAAAAGTGTTGGTCATATCTTAACTTAGGTAGGTTCCTAACAAGTTCTTTGGATGATAAGGATTGAATTAACCTCATATTGGCGTGACCTAAACGTCGATGCCATAAGGTTGAGTTTTCGTCCAGAGAAGTAAGACAAAGCTTGTCTTTCGGTGTTTTATCTAATTTCATAACATATACGTTATTCTTTAAGACACATTTTCAACTGTTATGCCATCTTTAAGTATTTTACTTCCATTTTCACTGAAAAGGACGTTATACTTTTTACGGCATAATTGACTTATACTAAGTAAGTTAAAACCTAAATTATCAACATGAGCAACATCATCAATAGAGAGAGAGAGTCATGAGAGATTGTACCTTTTCCGATGATTTTACTTTTAAGCTTGCTACCAAATGTGACATTACCTCCGTCGTACACTTGGTAAGTGGAGAAAAGGCTTTTGTTTCCCGTCATGTGTCTTGAACACCCACTATCTTTGATCCACTCATCAGGTTCAAGTTCAACTTTTAAGCACACCTAAGTTCAATAAAGACTCAAGCATTTGGTCCCCAATATCTCATGGGTCCGTTTGTGTTAAACATAACATTATCATGGTTCATGTAAGCAAATGGAGGATAATAGTTACATGGCATATAATTGGGACCTTGAAAGTTTCTAGGCATATTTGGGTTCCAATTATTTTGATAATGATGTTTTGAATTAACATTACTCTTAGGAAAGGGGTGTTTGGGAAAACTAGTCTGAGGTCTTTGTTGTGTTTTTTTTAACTCTATACTCATTTCTAGCTTGACCTCTCCCTATGAACACAGCTGGTTTTAGCTTGTTATTAGTTGTACTAGTGCTAGGTTTTCTAGTGACCTTAACAAATTCAGTACGGTCTGTTTTCTGAACCTTCTGTTCAACTTCTGTACTCGCGGATCCCTTGGGTACAACTGGCGGATCCAAAATACTGGATCCGTCGGATCTGTGAACCTCTGACTTAGTTGAAACAGTTTCTTTTTCATTCACAGTTTGTTTCTTAAAGTCACTTAAGGTTCCTAGTTTCATAAAACCTAATCCGGTTTTATCATGAGGAAGTTTTTGCATCTTCATTATCTCATCTGCACAACTTATGTTTTTATCAAACCTTTTAAACTTAGAGTTTTGCTTAATGAGATCTTCCTATGAAGTTTTTAGTGCATCTAATTCTAATTTGTTTTTGTTGATGATTTTTAATGTGATATCACACAGCTTGTTATATTCTATTTCTAAGGTTTCATCCAATGTTGCAAAAATCGGCTGAATCGGCCGATTAATCGCCGATTAATCGTTAATCGGCCCAGTACCTTGTAGAATAGTGAAAATCGGCCAAAAAATCGGTCAGGCAAAAAAATGGGCCAAAAATCGGCCGAATCGGCCAAAAATCAGCCGATTCGGCCAAAAATCGGCTGAATCGGCCAAAAATCGGCCGAATCGGCCAAATCGGTCAGGTTTAAAAAAATGAAAATTTAGGCATTCTGCTTAATTTGGGGATCGTTTATTTCACTTATAATGTACAATGAGCCTCATAATCAGAATTGGAGCCTTTTATTGAGGTTTGGAAACATAGTAGGCTTGTAATCAGTTACGATCTTTAGTTTGGTCTCCAGAAATACCCAAAACATGCAAAAAATGCCAATCCGATTAATCACCGATTAATCCCGCCTTGGCCGATTACTCGCTGCAGGGTGGTCGACCGCCCGGCTACCGATTCACGATTTTTGCAACATTGGTTTCATCATCTATAGAGGAGTATGAGTCAGAATGTACCTCTTCTGTGTCATGAGCCATAAGGGAAACTTCGTTGTTTATAGGCTCATCATCATCTCCTTCACTATCACTCCAAGCTCCACTAACGAATGCTTTTTGAGACTTGTTCTTTGGAGGCTTTGGACATTCACCTATAAAGTGACCGGAATCACCACATCTATAGCACTTCCTATCTAACTTTCCCTTTTTTTATCATCACGGTCTTTTCGTAAAGATTTCTTTTCTTCACGAGGTGGTTTTACGAACTTTCCTCGTCTTCTGAAGAACTTCTTGAAATCTCTTACGGCCATGACATATTCTTCGTCTTCGCTACTTGAACAAGAGTCTTCATCATCACTTGATTCAACTCTAGCTTTCAAGGCAATGGACTTTATTTTCTCCTTCTTCCCTTTAACTATTTCTGAATCCTTTTCCATCACCATTTCGTGAACTTTGAGATTTCCTATGAGCTCATCAAGTGTCATGCTTGAGAGATCCTTAGATTCTTCAATAGCCGTCACCTTTGCTCTCCACTTAGGATGAAGTGCTCTAAGAAATTTCCTGACAAAGTTCTTACTAGAAAAAGATTCGTCAAGTGCTTTAAGAGATGTAATAATAGTATTAAACTTAGCAAAAGCACCATCAATGGTCTCATCTTCAGAGATAACAAATTGTTCATATTGTTGAACAAGAAGATCAATTTTGTTATCTTTGACTTGTGAGTTCCCTTGATGAGTGATAATAAGAGATTGCCAAATATCTTTAGCCGTTTTGCACATAAAAACTCTTTCATATTCTTTCTTAGGTAAGGCGTTGTAAAGCATCATTTTGGCTTCATTGTTTTTGGCAATCAACTTCTTTTGCTCATCACTGTGACGAGTAAGAGAAGCTCCTACATCCCGACCACCCGAAATATCATTACTAATGGGCTTGTTATCACCCTCAACAATAATATACCACAGATCTATGTCCTTTGACTTTACATATGTCTCAAAGCGATTCTTCCAATATATAAAGCAATTTGGTTCAAATAGAGGTGGTCTTTGCATATATTGTCCTTCTTTACAGTTTGCAAAATCCATGGATCGTTTTAAGTTTTAAAATACAATATATTTTAAAAATCTTAAATAACGTAGCTCTTGATGCCAATTGTTGAAAACTAGAAGGGGGGTTGAATAGTTTTACCGATTAAAATTAATTCGCTTTGTTACTTTATGTTAATTCAAAGGAAACAAGCTCAGACAAGTATTCACACAATATATATGAAACGTAAAGAGAGGAAAGATCAAACCACACAACACAGATGTTTATAGTGGTTCGGCTACAAGAACTCTCTTCCTTGCCCTACTCCACTCCTCGAGCCTCTAACTCGAGAGTTATCCTTCACTAAGAAACAAACTCTCTTCTAGGTGGAGAAAACCTTTACACGTTTCTTACTTCCTTTTCCGGTACTAAGCTAAACACCGAGTTCTACTTCAGGGCAGAACTAACCCAACGTCGCCTATACAATTACCGACACTAAGCTAAATGTCGAGTTCTTTCACAAGGGTACAACCACTCCCTACACTCTTTGTGTTTTGAGGGCTAAAACACTAACCACACTCACTGAGATAAATGATACAAATAATGATGTGTGAATTACACAAAGATCACACAGTAACTATACTAAAGGTTTACACTTCTGTGTTGAACCTTGATGCTTAATCTTCTTTGCTACAAAAGATAGATCAAATGATATGAATGAATGATGTTAGTAATATGAATAAGTATGTACTTTAGCTATATGAGTGATGAGAAGGCCAAGTGATCAGCTTGCTATTTATAGGCAAGCTGAGAAACACTCGGCGGATCCGGCGGATCCCTTAAACGGGATCCGTCCTTTATGTCGAAAGGATCCGTGGACATGCCAGAGGTAAGACAGCTAAGAGATTTTCCAAATCTCTCCAATCTCTCCATATCTTTAAGTTGTCATATCAAGATCATCCAATGTCAACTATCTTACTTGAAGATCTATCCAAGATATTACAAGATCTTACCAAGATTACATGTATGATGCATGCCATGATGTCATTGTATCATTTAAGAAATAAAGTTTCCTTTTAAGGAAATAACCATGTATATGTATGAAATGTATTTCCAAGTAAACTTGTAAAATGTGTTCTTAAAGATACTTTAGCTAGTATTTATAATTTTCTTAAAGATATACTTTGTAATTGTCATTAACAAAACTAAGCAAAGATCGTAAAATATAAATAACGTTTTTGGGACGATATTTGTATTAACAATCTTGTTGCATTCTCTGATTCTGATTATGCTGGTGCTAGCATGGATAGAAAGTCTACAACAGGTGGTTGTCAATTCTTAGGTCGAAGATTAATCTCTTGGCAGTGTAAGAAGCAGACTATGGTGGCCATATCTACTACTGAAGCATAATATGTGGCAGCTGCAAGTTGTTGTGCTCAAGTTCTATGGATTCAAAGCCAGATGCTTGATTATGGGTACAATTTCTTAAACACAATTATACATATAGACAATAACAGTACAATGTGTATCATTAAGAATCCAGTTCAACATTCAAAAACTAAACATATTGAAATTAGACATCATTTTATAAGAGACTGTGCTGAAAAGAAGTTAATACAAGTTGTTAAAATACACACTGATGACAACTTTGCTGATCTCTTAACAAAAGGTTTTGATGTAAGCAGATTTCAGTACTTGGTAACAGGTATTGGAATGCTTAATCCTTCAAAAGATTAATGTCTAAATGTTTTTGGATTTTGTACTGTTAGTTGTGCTATTTGTATGGTTGAGACTGTTTGAATATTTTTAGTACTGCTTGTGATTTTGTTAGTCAATTGCGATAACTGTTAAAAGAGAATATTGTGTATTGTGTTTTCTTTGGTTTTGGTCTAACATTTCAGGTTAAGAAAAACTTTTTGCTTTGGATTGTGCTTTGAAAAGTATGGTGGTTTGGATTGTCAAGTGTGAATGCTTGTCACACAACAAATGGTAATTGATTCACCATGTCTAATCAACATAAGAATAAACTAGTCCAGATCAAACGGTTTCTGGTAAAGACTACTCAAATCCGTTTATGGTTGACAGTTTACCAAAAACTGGTTGGTTATCAACTCACCAAATCTAAGTGTGAAGAGTTGGCTAGTCCGTAGCAAACGGCTATTGGTAAAGACAAGTCAAATCCGTTCATAGCTGATAGTTTGCTAAAAACTATAAGTGGACAAAAATGTTTTCGAATCCACATTAACATTAAAAATAGATTTTATCTCTGAAAACTTTTTGCTAACAGTTAGTACTGCTGGGGTTAACAGTCTGAACTGCTGGCTTCACCAGTTTGTACTGATTGTTCCAAACTTGGTTCCTACTGAGTTTATGCTCTGTGATACACCTCTCTCAGAAGGTAATACATCTGGAAGTGTTGAGAGCAGTTTGAAACTACACAACTGAATTGATGGTAACTTGTACAAATGGTCTTATTGGATGCTGAGCTTGGATGTTATATTAAAGTTTGTTCTAGTTGCTGTTAAAGATGATTGATGATTATGAAATTCAGGGGAGGAATTAAGAGTCAGAGATGATTGATGTTTAAGAAGAACATAAAAAGTCTATTCATTAAAGATGATTCATTACATACGAGCTTCACAGGTGAAAAACCAACAAAAACTACCAACAAAACCTACCAACAAAACAACCTACACAACACAAACACAACACAACTACTCAAGCTTTCCTTTTCCTTTTCCTTTGATATCCGGCATGGTTTTGCTGCGGGCTCCTCTGCTACCCATGACGTCAGACACCTTCTTGCAAGGGAGTGCCAGTACAACTGTTCTTGGAGATGGAACTTGCTTCTTCTTTGGAACAGGGATATTCATTGATGATGCTGCTTTTTCAAATTCTTTTGTTAGTAAGTCTGATAGTTTTTGAAGATCATCATCGTCAGACGAAGAGGAGGATGAATCATCCACATAAGGAGGAAGTTCATCGGAGGAAGGTTCTTCAGATGAGGATATTTCAGTCTTTTTCTTTGAAAGATTAACTCTTGAAGTTGAAGAATAGTTTGGTGGAAAATAGTTTTTCCAACCTGAACTTTCAGAATCTGAAGAAGAGTTGGATGAGATTTCTATGATGTTTGGTGGAGAAGAATTCATTGTGATTGAAGAGTTAAAGATTTGTGTTAAAGATTTTGTGTGGATATGTGAGTTTTTATAGAGTTAATGAAGGTTTAATGACATTCAATGCGTGGTTGATATGAAGAATTAACTCTTGGGTTGGTATAAGGAATTAATTCCTTGATGGAATTAAATCAATTTTTGGTAATTTTTGAAGAGTTGACCAAAAGAGTGTGATGTGTGAAGATAATTCCCAAAGTGTTTCGTGTTTAAAGACAAGTGTTTGAAAGAATCCACCCCATCAACGAAATCAGAAGTTTAATTCAAGAAACTTATTGATTTGCATTGAAATCATAAGTTTAGGGGAGGATTGTTGGGAATTAAACTTAAGCAGTTAGTACGGTTGAAGTATACAAGAACAGTTAGGACTGCTGATGGAAGAGCAGTTAGGACTGAACAGTTAGGACTGCTTAAGAGATCAAGGTGAAACCGTGTGAAGATAATTATAGAAAAGATATGGTATATATCTTATTTGTATAGAATGATTCGGTTAGATGTTTAACTTGTATAGGACTCTTTGCATAATAAAAGGAGATCCTTAGATTGGGGTTTAGATATATTGAATACATCTAATACCTAATATTCTTTATACGAATTATCAAGTGTTCTTCACGTTCATATTCTAATCGTTTGATATATTGAAGTGATAGTTTGGTTGATATTGTTTGTTCTTATTGTTTTACTTGATCAATCACCAAACATAAACTCATATTCTTCTAAGTACTTGGTAGTAAATTCCGCGTGCTATCAAGTATATACTCAAAGTATCCCCAACACAACGTGTGTGTTTAGATCCAGTCACTTTATGAGCTTAAAGTCACTCTCAATATTAGTTTTAACCAAACTAGTCAGCAGATCCTTCAAAAGGTTTTGTTGATCCATTGATATTTGAAGTGAATGCTTGTGTGTGTAAAGGTGAGTAGGGTTTTAAATATGGTATGAAATTGCACTATTAAATGGATCATTTAATATATAAAAGTGGGGTGACCCTTACATTTGAATTAAGTCAATGTTGATAAATTAGGATAGTCAATTGGTGAATAGTTTGTCCAAAAAAAAATGGTGAATAGTTGGGTCTTATCAAGTTATTGGATGCAAAGTAAGCCAAATATTATTAATTCGGATTAGAGATACGAAATGATTGTGGCCAGAGAGTGTCATAAACTGCTCCCTTCCTGTCCACTAATTTACAACGCAACCCAATGAAATTTGGGCAACTTGTTATCAAAGCTGGGCAAAATAAGCCAAATGTTATTAATGCGGATTAGAGAAATGTAAAGTAAGCCAAATAATTTGGATTAGAGATATGAAATGATTGTGTCCAGAGAGTGTCATAAACTGCTCCCTTCCTGTCCACTAATTTACAATGCAACCCAATTCAATTTGGGCAACTTGTTATCAAAGCTCGTCAAAATAAGCCAAATGTTATTAATGCGGATTAGAGAAATGCAAAGTAAGCCAAATATTATTAATGCGGATTAGAGAAATGTAATGATTGTGGACAGAGAGTGTCATAAACTACTCCCTTCCTCTCCACTAATTTACAACGCAAACCAATTCAATTTGGGCAACTTGTTATCAAAGCTCGTCAAAATAAGCCAAATGTTATTAATGCGGATTAGAGAAATGTAAAGTAAGCCAAATATTATTAATGCGGATTAGAGAAATGTAATGATTGTGGACAGAGAGTTTTATAAACTACTCCCTTCCTGTCCACTAATTTGCAACTTGTTATAAAAGTTGGCCAACTAGGTTGAAACATTGCCCAAATAGACATATGTTGTTTAGTTTGAGGTACTTGTATGTGACCTAAATATGGTATTCAAAAATTAATAATCGGTAATTGTATATAGCAACAACGCACAGTTAAATGCTTTAAGTTAATGGGTAAAGCATTTGGAGGGTCAGAAAAAATTGAATAAGGTTTGGGGAAGGATGCTTTAAGTTGAGGGCAAAATAAGCTAGATGTGGAAGGTAATGAGGGAGGATGCTCCCAAACAGGGGAGGAATGAGACCAATAATTCAGGGGGGGGGGGCTGAGGTTAATGTGGAAGGTAATGAGGTGGTGCTTGAAAAGGTGAACAAGGAGCAGCTAGTAGAAAAATTAAAAACTTTGGATGCTGAGCATCTTGTTAAAGATTCTGAAGTTATGGTGGAAACTATTAAAGGCTTGGATGATGATGCTGCTCAAGTTCAAGATGGTTCTGCTGTTGAAGATGTTGCAAAAGTTGCTAAGATTGATTCTACTGCTGGTGTAAATCCTCCTACTACTGGTTAAAAAGAAGATGCTGCTGAACTATATAAACATTCTACTGCTGGTGTTAAGGTTTCTACTGCTGAGAATCAAGTTGATTCTACTGCTGTTGAAAAAGAAGCTACTGCTGAACCAGATAAACATTCTACTGCTGGTTTTAAGGTTTCTACTGCTGAGAATCAATTTGATTCTACTGCTGGTGAAACAAAAGCTGCTGGTGAACCAGCTAAACATTCTACTGCTGGTGTTAAGGTATCTACTGCTGAGAATCAAGTTGATTCTACTGCTGAGATATTGGATAATGATAGTCTGGCACATGCAATACTACAACTGAAGTCTACCAAAATCATCAACACCAAAACAAGCATCAACACCAAAACAACAATCACAGCAACAACCACAAAAAATATGGTATTAAACAAAATAATAGTAACAACGTACCTGTAAGCACTTCTCAACACGGATATACCAGTTACGGGTGTCGTAGTCATATGTGTCGCCACTGTCATAGAATGTTACCACTCCTGAGCCTATATGAAAATGAGCAAGACACTAGTGTTTGTCCATTTCATTGATAGGAATAAAAACCTACAATATAAAGGATTTCTGATAAATCCTTATACTAGGCGACATATTTATGTCCATAAATACTTACACTAGATTTAAACAGACAAAAGGCCAAACTTTGAGTAAAAAATGGTCATATAAAAACACTTCAGTCATCATCTAAATTTAACCATACACAAATAGACGTAGTACCTGATCAACATCGCTCCATGGACAGGGATACCTCTGGCCATCTGCATAAAACGATGGTGTGCCGTTTTGAAGAAGAAGCTAAAAAAAGTAACAACTAACCATCGCCCAGTTTGCATTATTAGGTCTTACATGCCACATGTAGTCAACCCACAAGTCTATGTGCTGCAAATAAGTATTTTAAGAAAGGGTGAGAGGCAACCTTATTTATGAATTAGAGTATGCATGTATGCTTACCTGCTCAGTTAGCCAACTTTTTCTACCAGGGTCTAAGCAAACTAAGCGTAGCCAGAAATTTTGGTCAACGGTGTAGTCTTCGGACCATGGAAATTTACACTGGTGAGTGTACCCTGGTTGACCAAGAAATACTTCAATATCATCGGTAAGGCAAACGTTTTCCACAGTATGGAACCATTGAGATAGATCCTACAAATGTGGACCAATTTATAAGATAGAATATAAAAGAGGTAACAAAAGAAAATGTCCAGTAAATTTAGTTCATGGCAATACCTCAACCCAAGGTTGAACTCTTGTCAGCAATTCAGCAATATGTGGGTTATTAACGTTAGGACCGTGTTTTTTAATTCTCACTATAACCTTTTCCGCATTTTTTGATTCCGAAACCGGTTGCAAATAATTTCGCCTCTTACTCGGTGGTAACCGAGACAAATATCTTATGATAGTGTTCTGAATTCATAAACGCTATTATGCTTTTCTTCTTCTCCTCCTCCATCTTCAACATGTTATCTTCTTCCAAGCGTAACCTCTTAGCCTCTTCCTGTCTTTTCATGTTCTCTTCTGCCATCATCTTCTCTTCTTCTAACTGCAACCTCTCTTCCTCTGCCAATGCCAATCTCAATTCCTCTTGAATAAGATACTCCTGAAACAGGATATTGCGGATTACATATGCCGCACAAAATAATATTACGGTATACATCGGGTATACAAATAAGTTGGAATAACGTATTCTACCTGAGCAAGTTCTTCATCAGAATCAGGCAAGGCAATCAATTTCAGGTAAATGTTGTTAAGTGAATCGCAAAATTCAGACCTCGTGTTTGGAAAATGTGATTCAATATCCAGTTTCTCTTGTGAAATCATTATATTTTTTGTAAAAAGTACAGGGTGGATGTGAAAGTAGGTACTCATTTTTTGAAAAAAATGTACCTGCAGTCCGCCAGCTCTCTCACGAGCAAGAACCTGTAAGATTTGAACTTGTATTAAAAACCCATATATACAGAGTGCATACTATTGATATATTAAGCTAAATAAAACGCAACCTCAATAATAATCTCAAGTTTCAATACTTGGCGATTCAGCTCACCAACGACACGATCCTTAAGCCTCTTGGTTATTGAACTATTACCAGTCCTACATTGAGTGGAATTTACTTTGAACGACTCAGTGACCCGTTTGCGTGCCTTTGCCAACCTGTTAAGATAAGCATCGAAGAGGGTGTAATTGGATGTGACTGCAGCCCTGGGAACGTAATTTTGGAAAAATTCTTGGCTATGTATCCACCATGAAGACTCGTACTCAGGTGTATTCGGTCTGAGATCAAAACGTGTACTCGACTCCTACAAATAAATGGGGACAAATAACATATGTAACCTTAAAAGTATTTGACTATTTATTTTACGTAAAATCAACTAGAAAAAGAGTAACCTTTGAAAAAAGGTAGGAACGGTCACTTCTTTTGAATAGCGACTTCCTAGACCATGCAATAGCTCTTGGAATCACATTTGGGTCTTTACTCCACCAACGTTCACATCTTTCAAAAGACTCGAGTATCCAAATCTAAACAAATTGTAAAACACAAACATATCAATTTAACAGTCCATCAAAATGTTCGGCTGCAAAATATTATTAATAAAAAGAAATACAAACCTGGAAAGCAAATACAAATCCAGACAAAGTATATGTCGGAACATACTTTGGGTTTTTCTTCAATCCTAAAAGGTGGTTATCCGTGTGCTTATCCATTACATTATGTAGTTGGTCGTATAAATGGGTCCAAATATGTTCACCCCACGGAAATGCATTCCAAGCTTCTAGATTTTCAACCAACCTCATCAATGTGTCATCAACTTGGCATGTCAACAAACGACCCATAAAGATAACCTCTAAGACTAACAAAAGAGATATCCGTATTGCGTCTTCATCACATAGCTTCCGAAACTGCTCTTCATCCTCGATGACACCAATAAGGTCTAAGTTGGTTACAATCAACCCTTGCTTGTCAGGAAATACCCTATCACAAAATTTGAGAGCACCAGAAGTGTATAACCTAAAGCTCACACTTTCAAACCGCAACCCAGTCATTAGACAAAACTCATGATGACCAAAATGCAGAGTATGTCCATCTAGGTAATAGATAAAGGGCATATCATAATGAGAGTCGTCCACTCTTCTTTGTTTCTGTACCATATAGTCTATGAGGTGTGTTTCATGTTCAAAGTATAACAGATCCAACCATTTTCCAAAGCAGGTACTCCTAAACAAGTTCCGTCGTTTTGCGTCTAATTTCTGATTTATTAACCAAAAGTAGTTCAGTTTGCTCCTAATGATTAGTTTGGCTTCATAGTCCTAAAAGGAAAAAATAAGTTAACTCAGAACATACAATTTATAACAAATTAAGTTTGAAGACATTATACGGGCAGCGTAAACACTATCATAAAGAGTTCAGGTGATACATACAAACGCATAGTTAATAATCATTCAATAACGTATATGCTTAAACAACATTGGATACTATCAATGGATAATCAAATGTGATCCAACATGATCATAACACACATGGATGCTTAAACAAGGACACCCAAACTATAAACCAACCAATCATTGTACAATCCAAGTAACACCTATCTAAGATACAAATTAATACAATGCCAACCTTTGATAAACTATAACGATTAACCATAACATTGCAATTATATGAATGTAGTTCAATAACATGGCATAAAATACTTTTGGTATAAATCAGGTCAATAGAAAAACCAAATAAACAAAAAATCAATAACGATACAAAACAAATGTAATAAAGATTCGTAATACGGTCTTCTTTATTTTATTGGATCACTGTTCAATGAACAGTGAAGCTGTTTTCAGCTGAGAATCAGGCAAAACAACCGGAGTAGATTGGATATTGAAATAATAGTGTAACAAGATAAACAAGCGCGAACATAAACCGAGTACGTTTTTTGTGTGTGTGACAGTGAAACGAGATGGAGGAAAGAAGGTATATAGAGGAGACACTGTTTGTTTTTAAAGTTTTTTTTTTTCGTAAATAGTGTATAATATGTAAAATGACCAAAAAACCATCTGCACATTATACGGTTGCCCGCCCAAAAAACACTACGTGACACATGTCACCCTCCTATGCAAGCCGCCGTATTGTACGAGTTGCCCTGGTCTAAGGGGAGAATTTTGTGAGATCGGGTCGGATAAGCAAAGCACTTGGGCAACTGGGGCATTCTAATAATTATCCCTAATTAATATATATAAACCGTTATATATTTAATTATTTAAACATAAAATAATGACTAACGGACGTTAAGTAATTAACGGGAATTTACTAACGACCGTTAGGGAATAAAGGAATGACTATAGATGAAATTAGAGGATCAAGAAGGTTCCGGAATCCCTTGGGGAGTTCCAAACCGATCGGCCAAAGGGTTCCAAAGCCCAACCCATGCCAAACTTGTCCAACAAGATTTCATGCCTATAAATACAAAGGCTAGGGTTAATTGTTTATTACTCTTGCACTTGCTATAACCCTAGATCTTTTGTTTCTTCTTCTTCTTTGCTTAGAACCGATCGACCAAACAACCCTTTGGGTTGATCGATCCAAGTTTTTATAAAACAAAAGTGTTTGGTTTAATTTGTGTTTAAAGATCTAGCAATCGCATTAGTTCAGTTATAGTACGTGTGTACAAGATCATGGTATCAACTCACTATAGTTGATATTCTTGGATTGAGATACAAAACGGTAAGGGGTATCTCATTAATCCACTTTTATAATTAAAGAAGAAGATTAGAAGTTTGATTCTTGTTCTTGCTAGAATCAAAAGGTACGTTTCTTTAATTTTCGGTTAATCTTTTATATGTTAAAATATAGATCCTACGCTTCCGCAACGTGTTTGATTGTTATTAGAATAAATATGAACTTGTCATGATCGTAAAATTCTAACAGTGGCATCACGAGCCGTTTTAACATGTAATTGAATTACCGAAACACATAAAAATCAAATCTTGGATTAGGATTTAAGTTACTAGAATTTTTAGTGTTAAAAAATTCAAAACCCTAAGTTTTTAAGGAGGGGGGGGGGGGGCGATGCCCTCTTTATTATTAAAAAAAATAGTTTTGTAACCCTAAAATTGTAACGTGTTTATGTGGTTAAGGGTTACGTATCTTGTGACTTGTAATTAATCCATGATGAAACATGCATGTTTATCATGGATTAGGGTTTAAATTAATTGTTGAGTTGTTTGTCACATGTTATTTAGATAGATCTAAAATTGGGGAAGACCTCAATTATATATATTAATGAATCTATTTATGTGCTATTTGGTATATGTTTGCTAAGACTAACGCAATCGATTCGTCGATGTATGTGGCTCTACCTACCATTGTAGGAGATAGTCTTAGTTAAATATATGTATATTAAAAACATAGATAGATTATTAATAGGGTTTTATCAACAAGTTTTCATGTGGCTACATGATTTAATTGTTAAGATTATGTATACGTATTTGGTTATTTATTTTTATTAATTACTTGTTTTTTGTTTAAATTGTATGACAAGATTGTAAGTAAAAAAGGGTAATTTTTCGAATAGAAAATAAATTGACCTAATAACTATGAAACTTGATGTGATAAATTATACATATTGCAAAGTCTTATGTGCCGACAGTGGTTCGCTTCGCATAGTAATTTACTCCCAGGCGAGACTAGCAATTTTATAGTTTATTACATATTTTTTTAAGACTTAAAATCATAAACTTTTAATTGAGTGATGAGTTGTGTACCAATAGTGTGAACGACTCACCTAGTTTTGACAAACTATAAGAGGGGTATAAGGAGGATTGACATTAAATTGTCGAACCGAAAGAGACGCGTTTTTAATTAGCCTTTGGGCAGACGTTTGTCTCTCCGCTCCTTTGTGCGTCTAATTGGAGCTACCAAGTAAGCTATTTTATGTACAAAATCATCTTAAATGTGAATTGACCTCAATTCCACGCGCCACTTTGTGGTAATTATCCGAATAACTTGGGTCTTTTGACTCATGCAGCAGTAGGATATAGTGGGTGATAATTGTAGGTAATTCTTTGATTGGTGAACCCAATACCTCAATTGAAACTTTGTTGATTTAAATCTTAGCCTAATTGGTAAATAAAAACGTTTTTGAAAACTTATGATACGAAGATGTGTGCATGCTTCTTCGTACATATTTTGATTGTCACATCAAAATAAATACCCTAAAATTTAAGTCCATGCTATCTAATTATAAGAAACACTTGGAGTTATTATTTAGCGTAAGTGATACCTTACCTAGATTTTAATGACAAGGTAAATTTCCATTATACGTGAGACCAGTAATGGAGAATTTGTAGTTTCTAAATTAGACGACTTAATTAAGTTGTTAGTGAGACCTAGAAACTTAAGGCATGAGATGGGATGAAACATGCTTACATTGCAAATTGTATTTGGCAAATGTAAATCCCATAATGATCAAGAAGTCGGAAATTGTTTGCCGATTATTGTTCGACAGATTACCATATTTTGTGCTTTCACTACTAGCAGATCAACTGATGTAGTGAAACTATGAAAATTTGGATCCTAGTTTTCAAGAAGATTAAATGGATATATAAATATTTCCTGGGTAATTTCATTTTCTTGAAAAATTGTATTATCATAATACTAATATTTAAACTTTTTCTGTAGAAATGGCTCAACCCGAAAATGTTGTACTAAGTTCTTCTTTCAAAAATCACTTTGAAAGGGAAAAATTAACTGGCCCAAATTTCAATGACTGGTATAGGTCACTCAGGATTGTCTTGAGAGTGTCCAAAAAGCTGGAATATTTCAATAAGCCTTGCCCTTAAGAACCAGCTGCTACTGAACCTGAAGAGGTCAGAGAAGCTTGGAAATTGGAGTATGAAAAGCACAATGAAGTTGCGTGCTTGATGCTTGGAAGTATGGTCCCCAAATTGCAAAAGCAGTTTGAGAATTATTTTCCTAAAGACATGCTGGAAGAACTCCAAAAGACTTATGAAAAGCCAACAGCTGTTGAATTGTATGATTTGATCGACGCATTACACAGCTGCAGGCAGGGGGAAGGTAAACCTGTTCGTAATCATGTGTTGGAAATGAAATGTACATGGACCAACTACAACTGATCAACTACGTCTATCTTGAGAATGTGTGTGTGAACCTAATCAATAGGTCCTTGAACAAGGATTTTAAAGGTTTTGTTCAAAACTATAACATGCATTGCTCGGGGAAGACTGTCACAGAATTACTCGCAATGCTTGTGGACTATGAGAAGGGTTTACCAAACAAGGCACCTACTCCTTAGGTATTAGCTATACAAGGAAGTAGGATCCAAAAGCCAAAACTGTAGGCGAATAAGAAGGGTAAGGGTAAAGTTGACAAGGGTAAACAAGTTATGGCCTATCAACCTATGCCCAAGAAGAACAAACCTCAGAAGAACAAGGTGAATCCTAACCAGAAGGATCAGGCTTGTCACCACTGCCATGAGATAGGACATTGGAAGCGGAACTGTCCACTCTATCTCGAGGAGTTGCATGTGAAAAAGATGAAGGTTGAGGCTGGTAAAGCCAGCACATCAGGTAACCTTTTCATGATTGAATTATTTTCATTAACTCATAAAATAAATTCCTGGGTATACGATACTGGATGTGGTATTCATATTTGCAATACACTACAGGGATTTAGAGTTGAAAGGAGACTGACCTATGGGGAACAATATTTGCACGTGGACAATGGAGCACATGCAGCTGTTGAAGCTACAGGAGTATATAAATTAGTTTTGCCTTCGGGCTTAGTAATGTTTTTAGATAATTGTTATTATGCACCTACTATTGTTAGAGGTGTGGTTTCCTTTTCATGTTTATTGGATATTGGTTTTCAACATACTGTTTCAAGCAATGGAATTTCTGTTTCGTTAAATAATGTTTTTTATTTTAATGCTATTGCTGTGAATGGTGTATTTGAGATTGATATGAATGAACAAAATAATTATAATTCAATGTATAGCATCAATAATAAGAGAATCAAAAATAGTTTGGTTTCATCTTATCTTTGGCATTGTCGACTTGCTCATATAGGCAAGACTCGTATGGAAAAGCTGCAACGTGATGGGCTTTTACAAGATATCAATGATGAATCATTTGATAAATATGAATCTTGTATATCTGGGAAGATGATGAAGAAACCTTTCAATAATCGTATGGAAAGGGCTACTGATCTACTTGGTTTGATACATACTGATGTATGTGGACCACTTAGACATGTGTTAAAGAGAGTTGCTAGCTACTTCTTAACCTTTACTGATGATTTCAGCCGTTATGGATATGTTTATTTACTTAAACATAAACATGAGGTATTTGAAACATTTAAGGTTTTCAAAGCAGAAGTAGAACTGCAACTTGGAAAGAAGATTAAAGCTCTTCGATCCGACAGAGGTGGTGAATACCTGAGTCAAGAGTTAAATTGTCCAGCATCTCACATCTCCATATACCCCACAACAAAAAGGCGTATCTGAGAGAAGGAATCGTACATTGTTGGACATGGTGCGATCAATGTTTAATCTTACAACTCTTCCTTTATCCTTTTGGGATTATGCCTTGGAATCTGCTATTCGCATTTTGAATATGGTTCCAACTAAGAAGGTTGATAAGACACCTTATGAGTTATGGTTTGAGAAAATGCCTAACTTGTCTTATTTAAAGGTCTGGGGTTGCGAGGCATTTGTTAAACGTGACTCGGCAGATAAACTCCAACAGAGATCTGTAAAGTGTATCTTTGTAGGATACCCAAAGGAAACGATGGGTTACTACTTTTGCTACCCACTTGAAAACAAAGTAATTGTTGCTAGGTATGGAGATTTTCTTGAAAAAGATCTCATATCTCAATAATTCAGTGGGAGGATCTATGATCTGGAAGATGATCAAGAGGATACATTACCTTTTGAAAACACTAGCGAACTTCCTGTGGAACCTGAAAGTCTGGGTCCTCCACCTGAAGTTGTTCCCATTCGCAGATCTGCAAGGAACTGTGAAAGCACCTGAATGTCTATGTCTTAACGTAGAAGTTGAGGAGACTATATTAGGGGATCTTGGAGAACCTGCTAATTATGGAGCTGCCATGAATGATCCTGAAAAGGATAAATGGCAGATTGCTATCAATGGGGAAATGCAATCCATGAGAGATAATCAAGTCTGGATTGAAGTAGACCTTCCTCCCAATGCCAAGGTAGTTGGAAGTAAGTGGTTCTTTGTAACATGTTCACAATCATAACACATGAGAAAGATTGAGATTCGGCCTAGTATTTTAGAGAGAGAAAGAGATGAGAGGGAAACTTCTAGTGAGAGAAAGTGAATGTATATTAGCTTGTAAATAATGAAAAGTTCCAACCCTCTCCTTTGATGGGAGAGGGTATTTATACAATCAATCATAAACGCCCCATGTGGGCTGTGGAGTGAGCTGACAGTGGGTAAAGACTCGACCCAACTCCACAAATACTACGATAACTATACTAATATGATTAAACCTACGAGCTACTTAATGCTAATCCATACTCGGGGTGATCGAGTCTTTTATATGAATATTTATATTCCTAACAATCTCCCCCTAAGAGAGGTCACCCCGGAAATTACATTTTGAATTCTAGCATTTTAGTACATAGATTAGAGTTCCTAGTTCGTAGTCTTTGATTCTTCTAAACCATTAATCTTTGTGCTTTCTGCAGTGAACTTTTGATGACTGTTCTTTTGTCTTGGATGATCTTTGAGGATTCTTTGAGGTCATCATCCAACATACGTCTTCAAGTCATCTTGTTGCAGTATTCTTTCCATGTGATGTTGTGATCTTTGGACCCACATGCTCACACTTTTTTGGATCATGATTTTCAACATCAGAGTTGCGGAAGCAGTGTTGAAGGTCTTTTAATTATCATGATTTCTTTGATTATGATGGTGAAGTGTGAGCATGGGGTGATGGATTGGCATCTTTTCGGCAATCAGCTGCAACCGCCAGGGATTCCTACATAAAACAGTTAGCAATAAAACGTCCGACACTTATAGGTTTGGATTTCGAGATTGTTAACAGCATAGTGTGAAAACTTTCTCTAATCCTTGCCAAGGCCGTTCCTAAATCGGATACCCTCGAGAGGGCATACAAGATCTAATGAAGTACATCAACGATTAGGTGAGTCGCTGGAGTTCACTCCACGACTATAGATCGTATTGAAACCGCCGCGACCACTAAGCGTAATTCACAAGGAATTACCGAAGTGACCTACTTTCAGGGCTGTTTGATGTTGACCCTGGTAGGAATTTCCATTCAATCACTGAGAAGCAAATTCCCTCATGAATGTTCTGGCAGATTGCTAAGATCTGCGTAGGACTCATAAGTTTACAGCTGGTGTCCTTAATGTTGAACAGCCAGTGTAGAAGTAACATGTGTTCCTATGAGATCTTTTGATGCATCTCGTGGCTCTAGACTCGATATGTGCATTTTTGGTAGTCGGAGACTGGAGCGGTGTCTCCTGTTTCAATATAAACATAACTCGTAAAGAGCAGTCGATAGATTATGCAGGGTTCCTCGTGAGAATGAAACAAGTCCTTTTAAGAGAACTTGAGTGGCTAGAAGGTTTAGTGCAGTGCGTCACTGGGTCCATGACGTCTTGTCTTCAATACCGGTGTTACCTTAGTAACCACCAGTAGCATATGAATTGAACCCGGTTTCTGCCCTAAGGTTGAATAATTGGAGGGCTATTTCTTTTCACCCTTTCTTATTTCATTTCTTTTTAATTCTTCAACCCCTTCTTTCTCCATTCTTATATTACTCCTTTTTTCATAATCATACCTAAGGACTTTCTAATACTAACTATTCGGTATTGTCCTTGGGTAGATCCCTCCGGCTCTGGCAGATCATAGGACGGTTTTCCTAACCTTAGCCACCTTATAACTTCATAACTATCCTATGTTGCCGTTAACCAAATCCTTGAAAAGTCTCTCAAAGTGTTTATGATTATGAAACACATTTTGCCAACACTTTGAGAGTTTTATACTTTTCAAATGCTCCCCCTTAACATGTGCTTGGATGATTTTATTATAAATTTGCACCTGTTGGGTGGAGTTCGCACTTTTTGAATTGATCCACTTTCAGTGATCATGACCGATTCGAGACACGCTTACATCACTAGTTAGACTAGCTTGAAATTATTACCCGGCCTGGTCAAGCTCACAAAAAGTTTCTCGAAACGGTACACTCTACTCAGACACGTCATCTTCGAGACACGCTTACATCACTGGTTAGACCAGCTTGAAATTATTACCCGGCCAGGACATGTCCTTTCTATTAATGAAAGTTTTTATTTCGTCAATTCATTGGTGAAGTTTGAGTCGCGCTCACATGAGATGCCACATCCTTTTTTCTATCACAAACCATTTGCTCCCCCTCAATATGTGCATCGATATACGAAAGATTTTAGCACATATGGGAGAGCTTACATTTAGATCCAAAACATCACATTTTTATCAGATTGCATATTTAAATCACATTCTCTCCCCCGATCAGAAATTTCAAACCGTTTGAGATTTTGTGATCCAAATTGATTTAAATAAGTTTAGAAAGTATGGGATAAAATGTGGCCAGGTTTAATATGTGCTAATAATGGAACATGAAAATGCTCCCCCTCAAACCAAGAGGGAGAGTGTCTGATCACTATTGATGTTGCACAAAGTTTAAAAAGGTATTAGAAATTTGAACAAATACTCTCCCCCTCAATTAATGACCCATTTTCTATTTAAAGAGTTGCAGTCATTAAATTGAGTGTCAAGTATTTGTGAAAATTTGAGTCCAGTTACCACCTTGTGAAATACCAAAACTCTCATGAATAATCATATACGAGAAAGAGTTGGTGATGTAAAGAAGACTTCTCTTCTTATACGAGAAATGATGCACTGAAACGTATATCAAGTCGAAGAAACATGGATATAAAGTAATCCATGCCCAGGTGAACTTCACCCAGTGGGAGGAACAGCCGCCTTTTTGGAGACGAGCTTTCCCCATAATGAGGAACGGGTTACAGTCTGAAGTAACTGCAAGCCGGCGTGACATGTTTTAACAATTCATTTTAACTTCTGCCCGAGCTTCATTTAAAGTCCCGTGTCATTATTGAATGACATTTCTAGGATCGTAAATGTTATCGATAAACAGAAGACATGCCTAGAGGAACTATTTTTGGTATTTTTGTGATTTTCTGATTTTTATGGTTTTTATAGGTTTTATATTTTTCTATTTTCTTTT
This sequence comes from Artemisia tridentata subsp. tridentata, assembly GCA_021014915.2. Classification (NCBI taxonomy): domain Eukaryota; kingdom Viridiplantae; phylum Streptophyta; class Magnoliopsida; order Asterales; family Asteraceae; genus Artemisia; species Artemisia tridentata. Next base: position 57,650,437 of record CP139502.1, on the reverse strand, counting down.
TGGTTTAAAATATATACAAGGATACATGAAGCAAATCCCTTACTCCTCATTTTCTTCCTGAAGACACTTGAGGGTTTCTGGCGTCAGACTCTTCATGCCAAGTCACGGGAAAATAAATTGGAACCGTTCTCTCGGGAGTGTCTTAGTGAAGATATCAGCCAACTGAAACTCAGTCCTCACGAAGTAAAGTTCAAAAACCCCTTTCTCAACCTGTTCCCTTATAAAGTGACACCGAATATCGATGTGCTTTGATCAGGAGTGTTGGACATTGTTGCAGCAAAGAGCTATAGCACTTTTGTTATCACAATATAGAGGAATCTTGTTGAATGCAAAGCCATAGTCCGATAGTTGAGATCTCATCCATAGGATTTGAGCACAGCACGCAGACATTGCAATGTATTCAGCCTCTGTGGAAGATATAGTTGTACTCATTTGCCTCTTAGATGACCAGCTTACTAACTTTTCTCCCAGAAACTGAGCACTTCCCAACGTACTTCGACGAGTATCTTGACACCCCGCATGGTCAGCATCTGCATAGGCCGTGAGTGCCATGGCGGTGTCCTTAGGATACCAGAGACCCATGTGAATAGTCCCTTAAAGGTATCTAAAGACCCGCTTTACCGCTTCCAGATGCTTTTTGGTGGGCTTAGACTGGTGCCGAGTACACATGCATACTACGAACAAGAGATCTGGCCTACTGGCGGTGAGATACATTAGGGATCCAATCATATTTCGAAACTTGGTTTGATCAACAGGGATCCCAGAGAGGTCTTCGTCCAACTTCGATCTCTCAACCATAGGGGTGTCAACAGGATCACTTGAATCAAATCCAAATTTGTTCAATATTTCATTTGCATATTTGGATTGATTAATGAAGATGCCTCCGGGACTTTGAGAGATTTGTAAACCTAAGAAGAAATACATTTGTCCCATCATAGACATTTGGAACTTAGAACTCATCTCTTCAGAAAACCAATCACATTCCATAGGATCAGAAGAGGCAAAAATAATGTCATCTACGTAGATCTGAACATGAAGTAGATGTTTGCCCGTTTTCCTAGTGAATAGAGTAGGATCAACAACACCTTTGGAGAATCTGTTTACCAGAAGAAACTTCGACGAAGTGTCATACCATGCCCTAGGTGCCTGCTTTAGGCCATAGAGGGCCTTCTTCAAGTGATAGACGTGAGTAGGACGATCAGGGTCCACAAATCCTTTAGGTTGACTGACATAGACTTCCTCTTTCAAATCACCATTTAAGAATGCTGTCTTTACATCCATTTGGTAGACTGCCATATTTTGACTGGCAGCATTAGCGAGAAATATTCTGATGGCTTCAATTCGGGTAACCGGTGCAAATGATTCTTCAAAGTATATGCCCTCTTCTTGACGATACCCCTTAGCAACAAGCCGTACCTTATTTTTCAAAACATCACTATGCTCATCGAGTTTCACTTTGAAGATCCACTTTAGAGCGATAATCATAGTACAATCTGGAGGAGGCACTAATTCCCATACTTCAAGTCAATCAAACTCATGAATTTCTTCTTGCATTGCAGTAAACCAGCAGTCTTTAGATAAATCATCTTTGAAATCTTTGGGTTCGACTTTAGATAGTACGGAATTAAAGAAGCACCACAATGCATCGGTGGCAAGTTATTTTCGTGTGGATACCGGACGAGAGGGATTTCCAATGATGTTGTCAATCGGATGATCATTGGTCTATTTTCTGAGATGATCATGTGGTTGAGGGTAGGGAACGGATGTTGCCATGATAGGATCCCCTGACGAAGATATCTCAGTGGAAGATTCAGGAGCAAATATATTCTCGAATGGAGCATCATCAGTAGGAGCAAAAGGATTCACTTCAAAAGAATTGTCAACTGCAGAGCCTAGTTGTACCGAAGAAGATTGAACATTCGATGATGATGGTGAGTAACTGGCAGATGGTGCGTCTTCACTAATTGAAACAGATACAGATGGACCATCTGAGTTATGTGTAATTGGAGCATCAACAACTATGGGTAAAAGTGGAGCTTAAGTTATAGTATCAACAGTTGGTGACTCAAAGTATTCATCAAACATCGGATCAAACAAATAATTCAATTCTTCACTAGTAGGGGGTACATAAGGAACTGCATGAGTGGGATGTTGTACAAGACCTGAACTAATTGGTTTAGGAGACAAAAGATTAGGTGCGGGTCCAGAACTTGTGTGTCCCGGAGCCGTTAGCTCAGTCAGCTCATCGAAAGTCACGTGAATGATTTCCATAATTTGTCGGGTTCGTTTGTTGTAGATTCGGTATCCCTTGCGATTTGGTGCATAGCCAACGAAGAATCCAATGTCTGCTTTAGCCTTTAGTTTTCCCAGATCCTGACTGTCATTTGTCGGGTAGCATAGAGCACCAAACACTCACAGAAAAGAAAGATCTAGTTTCTTGCCATGTATCAGCTCATATGGAGTTTTGTTGTGAAGAGTATGTATCAAGGATCGGTTTTGGGTGTAACAAGCTGTAGCAATTGCTTCCGCCCAGAGAAACATCGGTGCCTTGGAAAATATCAGCATGGTTTGTGTAGCTTCCACAAGAGTACAATTTCATCTTTCAACAACCCTGTTCTGCTGAGGAGTGCGTGAAACACTTTTCTGGTGAGTTATGCCAATACTTTCATAAAATTGAATGAGTTGTTTGTTAACAAACTCAGTTCCATTATTTGTGCGGATGATTCTGATGGTTTTGTTGAGTCTTACTTGCAACTGTTTGATAAGTTTGATGATAACCTCTGGAGTCTCGTCCTTGGTTCTCAAAAACTTCACCCATGTAAATCAAGAGTAGTCGTCGACCACCACAAGAATATATTTCTTCCCATTTATACTCTGCACTCTCATTGGTCCGCACAGGTCCATGTGAAGGGTGTGAAGAACTTCCATAATGGAGTTGACAATTTTGGGTTTGTGAGTATGCTTCTTGCTTTTGCCTAGTTGACAAGCAGAACAAAGATGATCCTTTTCAAACTTCAATCTGGGCATACCTCGTACAAGATCCTTGAGAATAAGTTCATTTATGGTGCCGAAGTTTAAGTGATTTAAACGACGGTGCCAAAGCCATGATTTGTTCTTTGAGGCCTTTGACAGTAAGCAAATAGGAGAGAACCGCATCATGTCTTCAATAGAGATGGTGTATAGATTAGTGTCACGACTGCTTTTAAGAAGATCAATACCATCCAATTCTCTGACAAAACATGTGTGTTTTCTGAAAGCAACTTCAAGATCGGAATCAAAAAATTGACCCACAGAGAACAAATTGTGCCCAAGTCCTTCCACGTAGTGTACCTTGAAGATTACACTGTCACCAAACACATAATCTCCATAACCCATAATCCCCCCAAAATGGTCGTTCCCGAATCTAACTGTACCGATAAACTTATTCACGAAGTTCTTGAGCCGTAAGCTATCCCCGGTCATATGTTTTGAGCAACCTGAGTCCAAATACCAAAGGACGGTTTGTACGACCTGCATTTGAAAACAGACAACGATGGATAACTGAAAAATGTGGATCCCCACGTGCAACTGGGGTCCGTTTGGTTAGCACAAACAAACTCTGGAACTACAGGATTCATAGATGCCATGGTATTCACAGTGGAAACTTCACTAGTAGCAGCAATTGACCTAGTTACAGGGCATTGTGTCTCTAAAGGGAAAATTCGACCAGTTGGCTTCCATTCCTTAACAGTCACTACTTTATGATTAGTCATTCTAGTTAAGGGGCACTGATTTCCGAAAGTGAATTTTCTTCTAGTGGGTCTCCATTGATAACCAACATGAGCAAACATTTTTCCTGTTGCTTTACAAATTTGCTTACTCAGTTTAGGTTTCCTAACATTCTTAACTGAGGATCGTTGAGAAGACATCAAGAATGACACAACAGATTCATCATGATTACCATAAATTAAGCATTCATTACATGCCTTAAAAATAGCATTAGAATTCAAATTAATTACAGTACGCTTATAGCTAATACTAGAATCAACACGATTCGTTTCGTTCAAACCAAACTTATTGTTCCTAAGGTGGACTTCTACTTTCTTCTCATGAGCACTCTTAGCTAGCACAGTCCTATCATTCTTTGTATTGCGACTAGGCTTTGACCCGCTAGCTTTAGTGTCACTGTTTACTCCTGTAGAAGCAATGATGGGAACATTAGTTTGTTTCACTGCCATTTGTTTTTCCGGTTTTGATGTGCTGGGTTCAGATGTTTTCAGTGGTACATCAAAGGTTACATGCTTGTTCTTAGACATTGATGATGATGCAATAAACCTATATCGCTTGTTATCAATCTTAGGACATGTGCCAATGACGTATTCTAAGAGTTCCTGAGATCGTTTAGTGAGGAATCAGGCATCTACAATTGCACTATCAAGTGGTTTATCTATCCTATCCTCTTCTACTATCTCACGAACGGTATCAAGGCTATCCTTTAGGTGAGTGAGATATATTTGATGAGCAGACCTATTGTTCCTAAGGGGAATCGGAATACGCACAACATCAATTGCATACTTACTACAAGCAAAAACCTTTGGAACAACATTATCACTAGTGATAATTGGCATTTTCCCTTTCACCTGAATCTTTAGATTCTCAATCTCATTAAGCAAAGAAGTTATTTTTTCATTGGTTTTATCGTGTGTGATTTTAATCGAATCATATAACTCTTTGTAATGCTGTTTGACTTTTGAATTTTCAGCTTGAAAACAATCATTTACATGCTGTAATTTATTGATGGTGTCTTGATACTGAAAACTCTGAGAATCTAAAGACGATGGTTTATGAGTGTCAGTCACATCACTCTTATTTGATTTTAATTGGGCAATTTGGGCCCTCAATTTTCGAATCATGTTAGTGTGAGCTTGAATTTTTTTATCTCGTTTGCTTAATTCAAAATATACATCAAATTCAGGAGCATCCAAAGATGTCTTGGCATTTGAGATTTTAATTCTTTCTTCTAAATGTTGATACTTTAATTTCAAATTAAGATTATCAACTTCTAGTTTTGAAAAACGCCTAACCATTTTATCATGGTCATCATTTTGGATTTTCTCATGCAATTTCAAATTCTCCCCCTCAAGCTCAACAACATGATTCTGGGTAACATTCAATGCAATAGACAACTCATGAAATTGACAAGCAGTTAATGCAGAATCAGTAGCAATATAAAATACATCCTGTGCAATACATCTAGCAATCAAATTCTCATTGGTGATGAGAATATTCTTTATCTCAATCTCACAGCATTTAAGATCAATTACATTTTGTTTCTCTACGTTTTCCATATCTTTAAACACTTTTCTCATCTCATTTACATCAGTTCTAAGGGTTTTTTGCATGCCCTCAAAATGTTCCTTGAGGAGTTTAAAAAATGGAATAACCTCAGTTAAGTAGCACCTTTTTGTTTGTTCAAAGTCCCTTTCCCCTTCAGTTATTCCCATTGGTGTAATTCTCTTCTTACATGTTTTATCGAAATCAGAAAATAATTGACACAGAACATATATGCTAATTAGAGTTTTACATGCTGTGGGAAGAGTTAAAGGAACTAAGTGCCTGGGTGTATTGGGTGGGTTCACCGTTGCTGCAGCTATCTTTCTAAAGGGTGGAGTTTTGGCTTGAAGTTCATCGGCTTTCATTTTTTCTAAGTCTAAGGACCAAAATATTTGTTCTGGAGTCAACTTAGTTTGAGGTACAAAAATAGCTAATCGGTTCTCCTCAGAGTAATCATGGGGTTTGATTATGACTCGATTTGCTATACATTTGGGATCCTTCATTTTTCCAGCCAATCTTTCTCTATTTATTGCTTCTATCTCATTACTCTCTTCAAGTGATGACAAATCGGGAGGGGCATGACCAGGCTGAAGCATTACATTTGCATCATATAATGCAGGTTGGGCAACTTTAACACTCCTAAGTAAAACTGATCTAGGTTCACCTACATCCTTTTCACTATTTTCATCACACAACTTTTTATGCTTTTGAATCATTTGAGCAATTTTTCTGGTTTGGTCTTGTGTTTACAACTTGTTTTCAATCTTATTCTTTAACGTTTTAAGTCTGGAAAAATCATTTAAGAGTTTTGTTTCTTTTTCTTTGAAATCATGTTTTAGTGTAGTTACTCTTTCTTGGATCTCCTGTTTTTGTTTAACAGTTTGATCAAGTTGTTTTCGTAAAGAATATAACTCCTTTTTCAATGTTTCTTCCCTTAAATTACGTTCTGTTATGAATGTACGCATTTGACTATCCATTTTCTGTTCTCGTTCAGTTAGCTCAAATTTTGCACGTTGTTCATATATGGCCACCTGATCTTTATAGATGTTAAGTCTAGTGGTCAAAGTATCATCAGGGACAAACACGGTGTTCTCATGCAGATCACAAGTATTATCGACAACAGAAGATGCACAACTTGGTACAACAGACACGTCGTTGTGATTCACATATTGTTCATATGGGATAACATTACTATTTCCCATATCAACAGTATCTGATTCAGCAACATCTGTCTGTTGTACTTTGTTGGGAATCTTCTGTTCATCTACCATGTTATATGTATCAGATAGCTTTAGTACCTCAGATACGATAGATGCATTGGAAGGACCAGCTTGTTGTGGTGATGAGACTGTAGAAGACAGATTAGCCATGAAGATGGTTTGAGCAGTGGGTTTATCATCAACGTCTGAGTCAAAAGCATCGCAGTCATCAGCTTGGAAGATGTTGGGATTGTTAAGTGCCAAGTCCTGAAATGGTTGATCATCCACATCAGCATCAAACGCGTTCCCCCATCACCCGCAAGAAAAATAGCTCCTCTTCATCCAAAGCTGCTCCATTCTCTTGAGCTTGCATCAACAACAACTTGTCTTTGAAGTAGTCAGAGTTCTGTGGACGCTTTGGTTGATTGCAGTTCCTTGCTATGTGTCCCAATCCACCACAGTTGTAACACTTGGTTTGCCTTCCCCTAGTTAGCATTCCCAATTCTGTTTTGTATGTTACCCTGACCAGTGTTCCTTTGATTCACATTCTGCCTTCCCTGAACATTCTGAAGCACAACTCTTCCATTTTCCACAGTTGCTTGGTTAATTGGATTTGATGAAGTTCGAAGTTGGTTGTTGGTTTGAGGGAGTGTTGCTCTGAACTGTTTGACAAGTAGAGAAACTTGGTTGGAGAGATTATCAATCATCTTGTCAGTGTGAGAGTATCCTGAATCCAGATGGGTGTTCACAGCAGATGGTGGGTGCAAAGATTATTGGACAAATGATGTCTGATTCTGTAATGAAGTATGGTGATAAACTTGATCATGTGAGGATTGATTGATCGGCTGAACATTTGAGACAAAAGTAGGTGGATCATTTGTTGTTGTAGGATTGAATCTTTCCCTTAATTTACGATCATAGATAGCATGCTTTTCATGTTGTTGTAAGTAAGCATACATCTGTTCATAATTAGTCTCTCTCAATCCTTTGTTGAGTTTCACGGCTGTGACAAATCTATCCCACTCGGTTGACATGTTGTTCACAAAATTAGTCTCTCTCAATCCTTTGTTGATCCTCATGTCATTCACAAGCTTGTGAAATCTCACATAATGGTCAGTGATGTTTTCACCAGGATTCATCTTGAAGTGCTCAAACTCATCATACAACTGAGATTCACGATTTTCTTTGGTCAGTTCAGATCCAGCCAGAAGCATTTTAACATTGTCCCAAACAGCTTTGGCTTCATTGTTGAAGTTGATAAGCTTGTAAACGTCTTTGGGAAGTCCATGAATCACAATGTTAGAAGCTCTAATGTCAGCATCATAACGCTTCTTCTCCTCTTCATTAAGATCGTTGTAATTACGTGGCCTTTCGTTTCCAAGAGTATTAGCTCCATCCTCATCTGTAGTGACAACATCTCTAGTGGTGCCCGTTTGAAACGGTCCTTCATCAATGGATTTAAGAATGTTAGCGCCATTCTCTTTGCCCAAGCAATAAAGTCGTATTCTTTGTGCCCATGATTCATAATCCGTCCTATCAAGCATAGGAAGGCGGGTATCGGACCCGGCAGCTTGAATGTCATCAGAAGAAGTGCTTGCCATGATGTAGACTTGCACGAGATTTTACAATTCTATGATTTAAACCGAGAAATAGATTCTTTCGCGGGATTTTACAAAAATCAAGAATAAATCATGATTTGATTACTTGAATGTGATATGATGAAAGTTTGGATTGATAATGATTGGTGATTGTATGTTAGGATTGGTGATTGTTCGTAAGATTCGGTGAATTGTAGTTGTTGTTAAGTTAACTCGTGATTAGGTTAGGTTGTCTTGGGTTTACGTACTGATTTGGACAAGGCACAATCAGGAGATCAACAAAAAACTCAATGAAGAAGTTTGATCAAAACGCAGTCAAATTATGTATCAAATCGCAGTCAGGATATGACAAAACTCAGTGAACCAAACCGCAGACGTCCAAAATGCAACTATGTCAAACCTCACCGCCTCAAAACGCAATAGGTCAAAACGCAGAGACAACAAACCGCAGATGAAGCAAACCGCAGCAGGGTCAACACGTAGAAACTCAGAACCAAAACGCAAGGACCAAAACGCAGTCACACGAGGCAAACCGCAATGGTCAAAATACAACTTGGTCAAACCGCAGAAACTACAAAACGCAGAGACCTCAAAACGCAATAGGTCAAACCTCAGTCAGAACCAGACAAAACGTAAAGGACAAAGATGTGGCTTTCTCTGCGATTTGTCTTTTTCCCTTTTCAGTTAAAAACCAAAACGCAACCGGTAATTGTACCAAACCGCAACCTAGGATTCGACACACGGTTAAGGTGGTTAAACCTTGTGACTTTGTGTGTATGATATATTGATTTAATATGATTAAGTACGCGGAATTTACTTAATCACACTTAGAAGGTTATTTTTGTTATGGAAATGGAACGGTTATGATTAGTTATATGACAATAAACAATGAAAGCTTTTCACCAAAATGATTCAATATTATTCAAAATAATACGAGTGATCTTTCTATCACTAGGGTTACAAAGACCTTGAATCTTATGTTCTTACAACTTGTGATATTCTTGTGTTTGTTCTATGTCTTAACGGTTATGAATTCTAATAATAACATACACTAATATCTAGTCTAAGATCTTCTTTTATAGTCTAAGAAGACCTTTACAATATGTTAAAGTCTTGTCAAACTATAAGCTACTTGCTATAGGTTTTAAGAGTCATTGAAACAACTCATATACTTAAGAGTATACAATTTGTTTACTTCACTGATGACACAACAAAAGATATTTCTTATTCTATCTTTGACTTTTCCAAGCTTATCCATTCACCAGCAGCAACAGATTATACTAGCAGCAGGAACACGTTTTAACTAGCAGCAACATCAGCAGCAGCAATGTGTTAACGCTAGCAGCAGGAACAACCAGCAGCAATAATAACACTACCAGCAGGAACAAATGCACTAGCAGCAGGAACACACTTTGAGTATTTCCCGATACTTAAACTTCAGAATATTTAATTCCCAACAATCCTCCCCTAAACATGTGAATCCTTTTCAACATGTTTTCTGAATTAAATGAGGACTTGTGAAGATCTTTCAAACACTTCATAGTCAGACCCTTGATCTGAACTTTCTTCTATTCTGAACTTATCTGCTTTGTTCTTCTTTGACTTTAACAATATCAAAACATTGCTCCAATCTTGGACTAAAAGATGGTGCAATTTCCTTGGATGGAGGAATTATAAGAGGCAATGATTTCAACAAGTGAAATCATCTAATCAGCATGCCTTTGCAAGTGATGAACAAGCGTAGTAAATTGAAATTCAAACCTTTCTTCTTTTGACCGAGATAGAACTTTCTCCTTCAATTCTGATCTTGTCATTTACAACCTCTATGTCATCATTTTGTATGCTCTTGTCTTCTCCTTCCTTTCATTGGATTATCTTCCTTTTCTGGGCTATTATTTCCTCCCCTGAGATTGTTACCTCCCCTGAGATACAAATAACTTTTGTTTCCTCCCCTTGTTTGGAAGATCTCACTATGTACCAAAATATATCTTTCCTTATCATCTGATCCAGCATTTAGAACTTGTTGTCAGACAATGTTGTACATGAAGCCATCAATTCCTTAAGAGTTTAAGTTTGCTGCCCTCATCACTTCTAGGTGTGTTAACTCCTATGAGAGGTGAATCAGTGGACATTTGACTCATGGTCCATCAATAAATGGTTTTTGTGAATCCTTTGAAAATCATTGTTTAAGAAATTGTTTGACTTAGCAGTATGTTCATGATTTTAGAATTGAAAAATCATACTGCTTTCAACCATTTTGAAGGGATCAAGTGTATAACAGACACTTAATCAAAATTTTAGTTTAAAGCAACCTCTAGTTGTGTGAGAACCAATGTTTTCAGTTATAAATAACTGCCTGTGTAAAGATAAACCTATTCAAAAGGCTTTCTTGACAGGGTTTCCAGCTCATAGTAATTGTTACCTCTAACACAAGTGTTAGATTCACTTTTACTAGCTGTTCTTTCTATCAGATGTCCTTAGACTTGCACATTATACTTAAAAGTATAAAATGATAGAAAGTGAGTTGCATCAGTTACTATCTGATCAACTAAGTCATCAATTCAATGTGAAATATCATAACTAGGTTTCAAGAAAGCAGTTTTAAGGAGTTTTAAATTCCCAAACTCAGTCCATCATAAACCTATTATGGCAGCAGCCAATATCAGCATTTTGTTGCTTCCATTTCACTTGAAATTTCCTTTGTGTTCACATATTCATACCTGAAATTGTTAGTCTAAAAACAAAAGAACAATGTACAAAGTACTTGTCCTGCATTAGAATAATCATAAGACCAACTGTATGAATAACACATTTTAAATTTGTACTAGCAGCACAAACTTTTGTAATAGCAGTAGTATCTTGTAAAGCCAGCAGCATAATCAAAAATTTTATTTACAAAAACACATCAGATTGAAAATTCAAAGATTAAGCATTCCAATACTTGCTACCAAGTACTGAAATCTTGAAACATCAAAAGCTTTTGTTAGCAGATCTGCAAAGTTGTGTTCTGAAGCAACTTTAAAAACTTGAATTAACTTTTTCTCATTGCAGTCTCTTATAAAGTGATGTCTAATTTCAATGTGTTTTGTTTTAGAATGTTGCACTGGATTTTTTAATAATACAAATTGTACTACTATTATCAATATGAATAACAGTGTTTAAGAAATTGTACCCATAATCAAGAAGTTGGTTTTGAAGCCATAGAACTTGACTAGAGCAACTTGCAGCAGCTATATATTTAACTTCAGTTGTTGAATTTGCCATACTTGTTTGCTTCTTACACTGCCATGAGACAAGTCTACACCCAAGGAATTGACATCCTCCAGTTGTTGACTTTCTGTCCAAGCTAGCACCAGCATAATCACTATCCGAATATGCTACCAAGTCAAAAGGAGATTCCCTAGAATACCATATACCCAACCTTGGTTGACCTTTGAGATATCTAAAAATTCTCTTGACTGCAGTTAAATGAGAAACCTTTGGAGTTACTGGAAATCTTGCACAAACACAAACAGGGAACATGATATCAGGTCTAGATGATGTAAGATACATCAAAGAGCCTATCATAGATCTGTAAGTGTGTACATCCACACTCTCTCCATCTTCATCTTTCAGAAGGTGCTTCTCAGAGTCCATTGGTGTGCTTTCTATTTTTGAATCAGCAAATTGAAATTTTCTAAGTATCTCTGCAACATATTTGTCTTGACTAATAAATATGCCTTCAGATGATTGCTTAACTTGCAAACCCAAAAAGAATGTAAGTTCCCCCATGGAACTCATCTGAAACTTATCTTTCATAAGCTTCTCAAATTCTAAACACATATCTTTCCTAGTAGATCCAAAGATAATGTCATCCACATACACCTGCACTAACAGAAGATCCTTCTTGTGCTGTTTGATGAAAAGTGTCAGATCAATCTTTCCTCTTTGAAATCCATTTTCTAATAAGTAGGAAGCTAGTGTTGCATACCAAGCTCTTGGTGCCAGATGAAGGCCATATAGAGCTTTAACTACTCTGTACACTATGTCTGGATGTAATGGGTCAATAAAGCCAGGATGTTGTGAAACATACACCTCTTCTTTAATTGTTCCTTATAAGAATGCACTCTTGACATCCATTTGATAAACTGTGAAGCCTAAAAATGAAGCATAAGCTAAGAAAAGCCTAATTGCCTCAATCCTTGCTACAGGAGCATAAAACTCATCATAGTCTATCCCTTCTTCTTGTGTGTACACTTGGGCTACTAATCTAGCCTTATTCTTAATCACTATTCCCCTTTCATCCCTTTTGTTCTTAAAAACCCATCTAGTGCCAATTACCTTTGCATCCTTAGGTAAATCAACTAGCACCCAAACCTTTTGAATCAAGAACTGAAGAAGCTCTTCTTGCATAGCCTCTAATCAGCTTGAATCATCTAGGGCTTTAAGAATGTTCTTTGGTTCATCCTGTGAGAGAAAACATACAAACAAGCAAGAGTTTGAAAGCTCATGCTGTTTTGAAGCATAAAGGGCATCAAGAAGCCCTTGTTGGTCTGAAGTCATCAATTTTTGTCTTGTCTTCACACCAGATTGTACATCTCCAATCACATGTTCCAGGGAGTGGACTTTGTGAATTCTTGTGTGTGGTGTAGTAGGAACTTGATAAGATGGTGGGAGATTACTCAAATCCACTTCATCTTCTTGGAATTCTGCTTCTCTTGTGTGTGATGGGCCTGCATCAAAATTATTTGACCTAGCAGCAGTAACATTAGGCCTAGCAGCAGAGTGCTCTGGCTCAGCAGCAGTATTACCAGCAGAAACAGATACACTACCAGCAACAACAGAAATGCTACTAGCAGAAACATTTTGTTGTTCCTGAGTTCCATCTTCTTTGCTTGCATCTTTAACACCTTCTTTAGATTTATCATAAGAAGATTCATCAGTTGTTGAAGTTGATTCTACACTTGTACTTGACCCTATTGGCATTATCACATCATTTTGATCTTTCTCTAACTCTGCCTCATTTGTTGTATTAGAACATGCAAAATCATTAGTTTCTGCAACAATAGGCACATAATTCATTGAATTGGTTAGATACTCTAGATCAAATAGCCATTTTGGTCCTTGACCTTCTACATTGGATTTTTTCCCTAAAAACTCCACATGTAGGTTTTCCTCTACTATTTCTGTTCTTGTGTTGTAAACTCTAAATGCTTTGCTATTAAGAGAATATCCAACAAAGAATCCTTCATCTGCTTTACCATCGAATTTTCCTAAATGGTCTAAGGTATTGAGAATTGTCACATGACATCCAAAAGGTCTAAGAAATCCTATTGCAGGAGTTCTACCATTAAAAAGTTCATATGATGTCTTATTGTGAGGTTGCACAACTAAAACTCTATTTTGAACATAGCAAGCAGTGTTGACTGCCTCTGCCCAAAAAGTTATAGGTAGCTTAGAGTCAGCTAACATTGTTCTAGCAGCTTCTATTAGTGTTCTATTCTTTCTTTCAACAACACCATTCTGTTGTGGTGTTCTAGCAACACTAAATTCTCTCCTAATACCTTTTTCTTTGCAGAAATCATCCATAACTCTATTCTTAAACTCTGTCCCATTATCACATCTAATGACTTTTACTTTCTTGCTTACTTGGTTTTCTATCTGTGTAATGAAATCCTTAAGGATGCTTGATGTCTCATCCTTAGTAGCTAAAAAGAAAACCCATGTAAATCTGCTATAGTCATCAGTAATAACTAGACAATATCTCTTATGCATTATGCTCATTACTGAAACAGGTCCAAATAAGTCCATATGAAGCATAAACAAAGATTGATTGATAGAGTTAAAAATCTTGGGCTTACAAGTGGCTTTGTGTTGTTTGCCTTTAAGACAAGCAATGCATGTTTGATCATTTTCAAATCTTTTCTGAGGTAAACCTCTTACCAAACCATTTTTAACAATTTTATTTATGGTTTTGAAATTAATATGACCAAGCCTTTTTAGGAACAATGTTCTTCATGTCTACACTGTACATATTGCCCTTTCTAGGAATTCTAAGAAGTACTTGACTTTCATCAGGCATCTTAAAATCAGGAGAAAGTACAAGACATTCAGTCTCACAGAAAAGAACATTGTTCTTTTTGTCACACATTTGTGAGACACTAAAAAGATTATAATTTAGCTCTTTTACATAGAACACATCTTCAAAATCTAAATTTCCGGTTTTGATTGTACCTTTACCAGAAATTTTGCCACGAACACCCCCTCCAAAGGTAACATATCCTCCATTGAATGATTGAAAATCTGAAAGATAAGACATGTTGCCTGTCATGTGCCTTGAACATCCACTATCTGAGTATCCTTGATCTTCTTGTTTATCAGTTGAATGTTCCTGCACACAAATAAGAGTGTTAGTTTCTTTTGGGGACCCAAGCCATTACTGACTTGGATCTGCCTCTTGCATCAATGAAGTGAAATCTTTTGAGAACAGTTGATGCAACATTGGATTTAAGAATCCAACATGCTGAGGCCTTAACAGCATTTGCCCTGTTTCCCTTAGCAGCAGAGTGAACTGATTGCTTAGCAGCAGGAACTACTAGCTTTTTAGTTCTACCCTTTGGTTTCCAAACTTGTTTTTGGACCACTGCTTTCGTTTGAATGGGCCTTAGAACAGTTGTTGATGCATGTTTGAAAGTTTTTTTTGCACCCTTAGCTGTTGATTTTTGGTTAATAGTCATAAATGGTCGAGCAGCAGGAACAATTTGTCTAGCAGCAGGAACCATTAGTCTATCGGCAGGATCAGTGTTTGAGATAGACTTGTTTTTTACTACTCTGGGGTTTGTTCTCTTAGAACTAGAGTGAGAGTGAGACTTAGGAGTTTGCCTTTTGTAGTTCACTCTATTGTTTTCATATCCAGATACCCATTGATTGCAGAAAGCTGCAAGATGGTCAAAACTACCACATGTGTAACAAGCTTTGTTATAAAAAGCAAAGTCATCACCTAATTGGTTAGACTTGAGGTTGTTCCAATTCCTTTGGTTACCTCTGGGCTTGTTGGTGGTTCTATATTGCTCACAATATCTAACTGGTTGCCTAACATGTTTAACATTGTTCTTAGGCCTGTTAGTATTATGATTGACTATCTTAGGAACCTTTGTTCCTACTTTCTTAACCAAGACAGGTTTAGACATAACCTGTTCTTCATCATCATCACTATCAGTTGTACAATCCTCAACAACTATAGCATCTCCTTTCTTAACAAAGGACACCTTGTCCTGATAAAGTAAAGTTTTATCTAAACTTTTACTTATCTTTTCTACCTTCAGGCTCTTGCTAGCCTTAGAACCATATTCCATGATTGGTTCTTGAAACTCAGCTAAACCTGTGTGTGACAGGTCAATACCTGGAGGTGAATGAATACCTCTATATGGTGGAGGAACAGTGTTATAACCTACACCAGAATTAGCTTTATTGGTTACTTGAGCTTCAAAAAGCTTATTAACTCCCTCTGAGGCATGAGCTAAAGCATCTACAGTTATCTTAACATTTTCTTTTTCCTTTTTGTGTCTAGCTAATGTGTAAAGCCCAAAAATCTGGAATACATTTTTATTTCATCATTTGAAGTTAACATAAGTTTAATGATAAGAAAATGATTATTAAAACTATATGTTATGAATATTAATAGTATAAATCCTAAATCATAGTTACAAACAAAATCTGAACCTTCCTAATCATTAGTATCATACGTTTCCATTATTTTTTTTATGAAACGAGATACACTTTCGTGCCTTACACGTCTTATTAATTTGAGTGATACGATCCCCATTTTTTTTGGCATTCACACGTCTTTGATTGAGAGAAATCCCACCTTTTACGCCATGATCCTTTTTCCTCATTATATTAAATTACAACTTACCTAAAATAGGGACACAATTTCTCCTTTTTCACGCTCCATCCTATTCACTAATATATACATCTTAAAGATCCCTAGCCTCGAACGGCAAAAAGAAAAAGAAAAAGAATCTGTTGCACCTCCTGTACCTTTGGTTGCATTCGTGACTTCGGTTTCGTTCACTCTTCACGTTAGGATGTTCGAAGTTTGGAGCCTTCACGGGTTTGAATCGATCAGTTCACGTTCGCGTATAAGGTTCTAGTTCATCGTTGGAGGTTCGAGATAGTCCTTGTCTTGACCAGGTTCCGTTGCTCTAAGTGTTCATGTTGGATCATTCATGTTCGTTTTTATCTCAACTCGTTTGGCTGAGAGCATTCGAATAAGGTGGTGCGTTGAGTTCGATTTCGAGTCCTCATGAATTCTGTTCCTTGTCTCTAATTCATTCAACAATAAGGTATCACATTTAACCTTGTTTTCTTCACCTAAATGGTAAGCTAATAGCCACATAAATCTTAATATGGGGACTTTGAAACAGGTTCTTGAGTGATGATAGTATTAACTAAATAATGGGTAAAAGCGAGCACTTAAAATAATAGATTGAACTCACATGAAATAATAAGAATATATAGGTCGATGGCATTGTCCTAGTCTGTTCCTTTTAAAACCAGTTTTGAGGATTTTAAATATGATACAAAAGCATGCTTTCATATTGTTTTCATACTTAAATCACTATTTTGTGAAGATCTATAAAATAAAGCATGTTCTTTATTTTACGTGAACACATGGGATGGAAATTTGCATGAAATGATAAAATGAAGTACGTGAACTAATAAGAATGAAGTACGTGCAGTTCGAATTCGAAAATTAGAAGAATGCGCCATGCTTGGTTGAGTCGTATTAATGAAGTTGATAATATGTGAATAAATTACGAACGTTAGGGTCTAAAGTTATCATAAGCTTTAAAATAGTTTTATTTGACATCTTAATATTTAATTTTGATAAATTACGTTTTAACCATAGATCTTATCTATTGGCATTTTAACCCTAAACGTTATTAAATCAGAAAACGAGAGAAAAATAGAAAATTACTGAAACTGGAAAGCACACTAAAATGGGTAACCTAATTCATATGAACTTAAAGTAATACTTGGTATTTAAATCGTATAGGTTCGGTGAAGAAGGAGTGACCTTCCGTTCTGTGTGATCCGCCTTTTATCCGTTTGTCTATCTGAATAAGGTACAGATATTCTGCCCTTTTAATAAGGTGCCTTCGGCCTCTTGTTTTCTGATTTAAACCTATGATTTGAACCTTTGGCATATGAACCTTGAGATTTGGACTATGACTATATGAACCTTTGCTTTGATATGAACCTTTGACCTTTGACCCCAGTTTGATACCCGAGCCAAATATGTTTCCTAGCCATGAAGGTAACATGGCCGTGTCATTGATGCACCAATGGCATGACTCGTGTGTGGTTCAAGTGATTAGCCACACCGTCCCCATTATGATATGATATGCGCACTTTATGATTTGTTATGGCCAATATGATTTGTTTGGGGGGCGTATGGATGCATCCTAGATATGTTCTGATATGATTTGATATGTTTTGATATGATATGATATGGTGACTGAGGCTGGGTGCAATCCACTTCTTTCACACCCCTGGGAGCTAGCTACTCCATTTGAAGAATGAGGACACCCCTCATATTATCTGATTATCTGAGAGGTCTCCCCTCTATATGATTATGAAGATATGATGCGATATGATATGTGATGTGATATGTGTGGGCTCGTGGTGGATTACTGTCCTAAACCTTTACTCTTTAAACCTTTACTTATATTTTATTCATTATGCTATATCTGTTCTATTCCATTTGTTTTCGTCTCCGTTTATTATATATCTGTTCACTGGGCTTTTTAAGCTCAGCCGCGTTTCTTTTCCCGCGGCAGGTTTTAGTTGGAAGCTGGGTTAAGAGTGGAATGCTTTGGGCTTAGATAGCTATCCTGGACTTAGTGATGACTAGAAGAGACATGCATTTTGGACTTAGTATTTTATTTTGTACTCATTGTAACCTTGTAGTTTCAGTATTTCAATTGTAACCTTTGAAATTATATTGTATTATTTAAGTCGTATGTTTATGCTTGCTTTGATATGTCACCATTTATGTGACACTTCTACCCTTGCCGGGTCGGGGTGTTACAATTATGGTATCAGAGAGACAGGCTGCGACTTGTAATACATTTACCCTTGGCCTGTGAAGTTTGGACCATTACGTTTCCACTGTAGGCGCTCATAGGACAACCTTTGAAAATTTGCTTTAGGATTTTTCCCATAGGAACTTAAGTTATTACCGGTGAGGAATGGGTAGATTAGGACATCTATGTAAGTAGCATTGCTTCCGCATCACTCTGATTCATGTCTATGCCTTTAGATATGCCTTGTAAGAACATTTGTTTCAGAAGCTAGAAAGTTTTGCAACTTAAGCTTAGAAACCAAGTAAGTTTGGAATTCCTCGAGCACTACATGAATACCTTGCACCATTTAAGTTTCACTTCCTGATTTTGATCGCCACTTCCGATCTGTCTGATAAACAGTTTGATACCTTTCCGACCATCCAGATGGTCATTCAACCAAAATGTGTTTGACACATTCTATGAATTCATTACTTATGCTGGATATAAATGTATCATCTGATACTACTCAGTCCTGCAAAATCCATTACTACTCTTATGAGAACTCTGGTGATTATTAACTATGGATATAGGGAGTTTTACTTCCCGCCCTTTGAATGATAAATCTTGCCTGCCAACCAGTTTCCTTTGGAAGGATATGATGTAAATACTATCTCAGTACGGAATCGTTAACTGAGTATGATGATGCTGATAACTAATATTCCATACATCTCACTTTTGACAATTATACGATGTTCGTATTACCAATGATGCACACCCTACCTGCCCATTA
This sequence comes from Artemisia tridentata subsp. tridentata, assembly GCA_021014915.2. NCBI lineage: Eukaryota > Viridiplantae > Streptophyta > Magnoliopsida > Asterales > Asteraceae > Artemisia > Artemisia tridentata. Next base: position 57,631,491 of record CP139502.1, on the reverse strand, counting down.
TGTTAAAAGCTAAACAAAATTCCAACATCTTGAACTGTTCGTTTATCTATCTCAACACTATGATGAACCATGTACTTGACCTTGACATATGAACTAACCGTCTGGCTTGACGACCGTATTCGATTTACGAATCCATTTACTTTTGATATATTTGATTTTGAGGTCTTTTGGTTATAGATTGGCTGGCTCTTCATAAAGCTACCAAAGACTACCATATCTGATATAAGACTTTTAGCAATCTATTTTTCATCCAATTTTGTTATGATGACTCTCAACCGCTTAAATCTGTTAAGATTATTGTTGCTATGGAAGCACATACTACGATCTCATTTGATTGTCAAATTTCTCCTGACACCTATTAGTATCCCCCCTTAGAAAGCTCTAGCATTGGAAGTATTTTGTTGTATGAAAAAATTTTCGATGTTCCCTGATGAACCTCTTAGGATCCCCTCCTACTTGGGAAGTGGAGTTAGCATTGAATTGATCTCAGTTGACGAAACCATGATGCCATAGAAGTTGAGAGATTAAAGGAACTGATGAAATATGATTTTCTTCACCCTAGTGTGTATCCTGGGATTTTCCTGTTGGCTCATGAAGAAGAAAGAGAGAAGTATGCGGCGGCGTATTAACTATCGTGAACTTAACCACATCACCATCTGAAATCATTATCCATTTCCGCGATTGATTCGTTCTAATCTTTGAAACTCCTTATCAGACGGCCTCATTTAAGTTGAAGGACTGAAGAAGCAACTACAAGAACTTCTAAGAAGGGAGTTGACCTAACTGAGAGTAACCTCCGTGAAGCATTTCAGTTTTATTCATGAAGAGGAAGATAAGTGATGTGAAGTAGATATGAAGTTTTCCCTGAGACGATTCATGAAGCTGCTTTCGTACTCGTTGTGATCATTATGAGTTTTAGATGATGCCAATTGTATTGGCTAATAGAATCATGTTTTTCGCGAGTCTTTGGACAATTGTCATAGTATGATAGTGTGTTTGTGCTCAGAGACGAAAGAGGAATATGTAGATCATCTTCGTATTGAGCAGAATGACCCTTGTGTTCTGGAAGAATAGGTTCGATTGGCGTTAGGAGATTGTTGCAGACAGCACTACCAGGTATCCTGTGATGACAGCGGTTTGAGTTGGCGAATTTCGAACTATGCTAGAAGACCTGTCAAAGACACGCATTCTTGCTTCTCTAATCATTTTAGTTTTACTAAGATGAATTGAGAGCAGAAGCAGACTCGTGAATAGAAGAATGCCCAAAGATCGTGTCAGAGATTCGCGTTACCACACCACAGTGTCTAGAAGAGGTGCCGAAGGCTTGAGGGACTAGACTCAAGTTTATGATTCCTTTCCACCCTATGATCATATGGACAGACGTAGACAGACTACTTGGAATTGGAAGAGATTTGAAATCATGTATTTGAATAGATGAATTTTGAAGCAAACGTTGTGTTTGGAGGAGTTGATTCTGTGAAGGATGAAGCTATGGATGACGTAATTCACTTCCTCTCAACCTACTTAAGTTTCCGTTACCTGATGATAAGATCCTCTAAATGATTTAGGTCCTCTATTAGTAATTCCGTTCTATATTCATCCGATCTGCATATGTTGGATGATGGTTTGTTATGCGAAATTTGACGAATTGTGGATGGAACCTTGAGATTTATGTCTAGGAATGGGCGAATGTTGAAGCAACCACTTATACTGGCTAAGTTGATTTCGGTGAGTGATGAAGGATTGACGCTATTAACGACGTACCTAAATTCTGATAGACATTCTAGGATTTTCGTTACTCTTTCGAGTAGTTTTGATCTCCTCTTAGTTATGGTGTTTGATTTTGATGACCTCTGAGACTGTAGAAGGACTAGGTGGATTAAGATAGGTTGTTTGTTCGCGACTTGAGATAAAGTATGACCATCATGAGGGCATATTTATATGATGCTAGTATTATGACGCCTGATCAACGTGATAATACTTACATCATATAACGTGCACTTATTGTGATCATAGGATATTTCGAGAAGTGCCTTAGAGCCTAAGAATTCCTGATAGCTGTTTGAGAAAATTTTGCGTTAGTGAGACTTTAGGTTCGTTCCACCTATACGCTTAATCTGCCTTCACCGTTATACGGCTTGATACGTTTGGATTCTCGACACGCGTTTTGCTGACCTCTGTACTTCTGATAAGAATCTTAGGTCCCGTTATAGAGCTTTCTGCCATCTGATGTATTCAAACAATCTGTTTTCTGTCAGTTTGGATTCAATCGGTTACTATATAGGAGTACAACTATGCGTTGCCATATGTACGTTTCACATTCGTTGAGCTGTTCAGTTATGATCTGCTATGAGTTAAGATATGAGATTTTGGATTCTAAGGAAAATAAGATTATGTATGTTTACAAGGATACCTTGATAGGTTGATGATCTGAAGAGTTAAGCGTTTATATCACTCTTATATCTTTTGCGATTCAATACGATCTTATCTGTTGTGTCTATTTCTTTTCCATGGATGAGATATCCATCAATCCTGCGTTTTTCCTAGTATCTCTTCGGAGAGAATACGATTATCATCTGTTACGTTTGGTATATTATTCTTTTGATCTGGATCCAGTATGGTATGTCTTTTCTGAGGAAGCCGAAGCTATTTTGATCAACAAGATAGAGTCATGAGAAACAAGTCATTCACATTTCCGTTCACGGTCCATTGGTATTCCGTTTCGTTTCACTTCAATTTTCATGGACGAAAATTTTCTTTTAAAGGGGAAGAGTTGTAAAACCCAAAAATCTGAAATACATTTTTATTTCATCATTTGAAGTTAGCCTAAGTTTAATGATAAGAAAATGAGTATTAAAACTATATGTTATGAATATTAAAAGTATAAATCCTAAATCGTAGTTACAAATAAAATCTGAACCTTCCTAATCATTAGTATCATACGTTTCCATTATTATTTTTTTTTTATGAAACGAGATACACTTTCGTGCCTTACACGTCTTATTAATTTGAGAGATACGATCCCCATTTTTTTAGGCATTCACACGTCTTTGATTGAGAGAAATCCCATCTATTACGCCCTGATCCTTTTTCCTCATAATATTAAATTACAATTTACCTAAAATAGGGACACAATTTCTCCTTTTTCACGCTCCATCCTATTCACTAATATATACATCTTAAAGATCCCTAGCCTCGAACGGCAAAAAGAAAAAGAAAAAGAATCTGTTGCACCTCCTATAACTTTGGTTGCATTCGTGACTTCGGTTTCGTTCACTCTTCACGTTAGGATGTTCGAAGTTTGGAGCCTTCACGGGTTTGAATCGATCAGTTCACGTTCGCGTATAAGGTTCTAGTTCGTCGTTGGAGGTTCGAGATAGTCCTTGTCTTGACCAGGTTCCGTTACTCTAAGTGTTCATGTTGGATCATTCATGTTCGTTTTTATCTCAACTCGTTTGGCTGAGAGCATTCGAATAAGGTGGTGCGTTGAGTTCGATTTCGAGTCCTCATGAATTCTGTTCCTTGTCTCTAATTCATTCAACAATAAGGTATCACATTTAACCTTGTTTTCTTCACCTAAATGGTAAGCTAATAGCCACATAAATCTTAATATGGGGACTTTGAAACAGGTTCTTGAGTGATGATAGTATTAACTAAATAATGGGTAAAAGCGAGCACATAAAATAATAGATTGAACTCACATGAAATAATAAGAATATATAGGTCGATGGCATTGTCCTAGTCTGTTCCTTTTAAAACCAGTTTTGAGGATTTTAAATATGATACAAAAGCATGCTTTCATATTGTTTTCATACTTAAATCACTATTTTGTGAAGATCTATAAAATAAAGCATGTTCTTTATTTTACGTGAACACATGGGATGGAAATTTGCATGAAATGATAAAATGAAGTACGTGAACTAATAAGAATGAAGTACGTGCAGTTCGAATTCGAAAATTAGAAGAATGCGCCATGCTTGGTTGAGTCGTATTAATGAAGTTGATAATACGTGAATAAATTACGAACGTTAGGGTCTAAAGTTGTCATAAGCTTTAAAATAGTTTTATTTGACATCTTAATATTTAATTTTGATAAATTACATTTTAACCATAGATCTTATCTATTGGCATTTTAACCCTAAACGTTATTAAATCAGAAAACGAGAGAAAAATAGAAAATTACTGAAACTGGAAAGCACACTAAAATGGGTAACCTAATTCATATGAACTTAAAGTAATACTTGGTATTTAAATCGTATAGGTTCGGTGAAGAAGGAGTGACCTTCCGTTCTGTGTGATCCGCCTTTTATCCGTTTGTCTATCTGAATAAGGTACAGATATTCTGCTCTTTTAATAAGGTGCCTTCGGCCTCTTGTTTTCTGATTTAAACCTATGATTTGAACCTTTGGCATATGAACCTTGAGATTTGGACTATGACTATATGAACCTTTGCTTTGATATGAACCTTTGACCTTTGACCCCAGTTTGATACCCGAGCCAAATATGTTTCCTAGCCATGAAGGTAACATGGCCGTGTCATTGATGCACCAATGGCATGACTCGTGTGTGGTTCGAGTGATTAGCCACACCGTCCCCATTATGATATGATATGCGCACTTTATGATTTGTTATGGCCAATATGATTTGTTTGGGGGGCGTATGGATGCATCCTAGATATGTTCTGATATGATTTGATATGTTTTGATATGATATGATATGGTGACTGAGGTTGGGTGCAATCCACTTCTTTCACACCCCTGGGAGCTAGCTACTCCATTTGAAGAATGAGGACACCCCTCATATTATCTGATTATCTGAGAGGTCTCCCCTCTATATGATTATGAAGATATGATGCGATATGATATGTGATGTGATATGTGTGGGCTCGTGGTGGATTACTGTCCTAAACCTTTACTCTTTAAACCTTTACTTATATTTTATTCATTATGCTATATCTGTTCTATTCCATTTGTTTTCGTTTCCGTTTATTATATATCTGTTCACTGGGCTTTTTAAGCTCAGCCGCGTTTCTTTTCCCGCGGCAGGTTTTAGTTGGAAGCTGGGTTAAGAGTGGAATGTGTAGGATCGAGTACTTCGAGCTTGATTGAGCTTGGTATAAACAAGAACCTCTGCAATACAAGTGTTTATGCGGAAACTAAACAGCAAGTATTATAAAGAAGAAAACTCTAAAGAACAATGATCCTCTATGGATCAAACTATGAACTATGAATTGTGATCTTGAATATTGATAATGTTAAAGGCATGTATAAACTCATAGACGGATATATCTTTTATACTAACAAGATGTCCTAACCCTAATCCGTTCTACAAGTAAACGTGTGAAGAGATAAACAACAATCTCTTCTAAAAATAAATCTTAACAAACATTCTAAATATACGGATAACAAATAACACTATCCGCAGGAACAATACTATCGGCAGAAACAAGATAACACTGTCGGCAGAAATGAGCTTTCAGCAGGAACCAAAGCTATCGGCAGGAACCAGCTTTACACTATCGGCAGCAACAATGAAACTCTTATTTCCCAGAGATCCTAACAATCCTCCCCTAATCTTGAGGTTGACTAGGTTAACCTGCAAGATTCCAATGTGATAGAGCTTGTATCTTCTCAGGCTTGAGGACTGCGACTTAGCAGCAACAATATTGAGTAACCAGCAGCAACATCCATAACTTGCAAGATTTCAACTTCTATAGCATCCAGCAGCAACTTCAATAGTTCAGCAGGAATTAGAAATCTTCTCCAAAACATGTATACTGGTCACCATTACTTCACTTGAACTTGGTTGCTACTATGACAATATGTACATCAAATCATTTTAAGTTTCATACTATTCTCATCACATCCAGGTGTGTTAACTCCTGTGAGAGGTGAATCATTGAAAATTAATGGATTTGATGTCTCTTTACCAATAGCCATCACTACTGGAGTAGCCAATGTTTAAGTGTGTTAGACCATGGTACATTGATAACCATCTGATTTATTAGCAAATCAGCAACTACAAACGGATTTGACTTGTCTTTACCTGTAGCCGTTTGCTCAGGACTAGCCAACTCTTTGGTTTCAACTGAACCTTGGTGAATTGAATACCAAATATGGATACCAAATGTCTTTACCACAAACCATACTTTTGTGGACTAGCCAATCCTTTGGATCCCATAAGGGTTACATCCATGGTGAATTGAGCACCATTTTCAACTCTCAGAAATAAATCATGGGTGAGTTGAAGTACCCTATAGCTTTGAGCAAGCTATTACAGCTATCAACGGATTTGATTATCACACCAGAGCCGTACCCTCATGGTGAGTCAACTCTTTCTTGTCTGCTAGACATGGTGAGTTGAGCACCATTTATTGTGCAGGTGTAAACACCAACACTGTACCTGCAAGGTGTTGCTCAAAACCACTTATTAGCACACAAATATACAAGATTTTTTTTTTTTTTTTTTTTTTTTTTTTTTTTTTTTTTTTTTTTTAACTAAGAAACACACCAAAATAAAAGAAAATAAGAAAAGAAACAAAAGAAAGAAAGAAAGATAGAAAAAATACAACAACAACAAGAATAATCTCCTCTTAAGTTTCATCCTCCCCTTAATCTGCAATCCTCCCCTTAAGCTGATGATCCCTTAGCTGCAATTTGATCCTTGATGAATTTAACCAATTGTTCAGCTGTGGTTAGATCATTTCCTACAGCATGCTTAGGAACTCTGACCTTCTGTGATAGCATTCTCTTTAATACTCCTTCAGTTAGGGGATAAGCAATATCCACAAACATAGTTAGGAACTTGCCAGAGGTGAGTTCCACAACATGAACATTGGAATAAGGATATAATCTCCAAGAAAAGACTCTCCATGATGATTGATTACCCCACACTAGTTTAGTCTTGTCATCCTCCAATTTATTCATCAAGACTTGTAAATCTCCCCATAACAATAGCCCAATCTCAGTAGGAGTATTAGATTGATAATGATTGTCTACAATCTCATAAAGACGCTCCAAATCTTTTCTTTCAACCCTATCCAAGATCTCCCTTAGAAATGTAAAGAACTTGACTGTCCCATCAAGAGAAAACCAAACATTGACATCACCATCTGAAGTAGATCTAATCTCCCAATGAGCAATATGACCCCAAGACTGAATGGAGTCACCTTCTGAATCACTTTCAGAAGCAACCTCAATCAAATCATGATCATCAACTTCAAGAATATCCACAGAAGAAGAGTGGAAAGAATGACTCTTCTGCCTTGTTCTTAGACCATATCGAATGATAGGAACAGACACAGAAGGCTCAGCAGAGATAGAAACATTAGCAGTAGGAAGATCAGCAGGAACAAGATCTTCTTGTGGTACCTCAGATGCATCATCAGTAGAACTTGGAGCAATGAATGAATCATCCTTAGAGCCTTCTCCAGACCTCATTCTCTTTGCAACATCAGACTCCAAAGATGAAGATGCTCTTTTCCTTCTTTGTGGAAAATCAGTGTCTACTAAAGAGTTGAGCTTTGCATAAGTATCAAGGAACAACTTTTGAATTGCACCTTCAGGCCAACCTTTGAAGTCACTGATCTTGTAGTTAGCTTCATTCTTCAGATACACCTTCATAAAATTGATATTATCTCTGTTTGTGGGCATCTTATATCCTAACCTTTGTCTTTCCTTGATCCTGTTCATCAATTCATTCCAATTGGATGCTCTTTGTTTCTTTAAGATGAATGCCTTGAGCAAATCTGACCTTTCATCTGAGTCCAATTCTGACATTTGAAGAACCATAAACCCATGAGCTCTAATAATCATGTCAGTGTTCAACAAATATTCAACTTGTGCACTAAACACTTCTGAAGAAGGATCTTCTGAACTTGAATTATTTATAATCTCAGCAACATTCTTCTCATCAACAGACAATTGTCTTGCAAGCTCTTCATCTTGAGCAAGCTGAGCTAATCTAGCTTCTTCAGCAGCAATTTCCTGTTCATGCACCTTTGCAGCTATCTCTTCATCATTTTCAGTTGTTTCAGGAGGAATAGTGTTACTTTCATCAGCAATGAGTGAACTCTCAGTAGTATCTACAGGAACCTCAGATTTAGAAGAGATACCATCAACATCAGCAGCAACAACAGATACATCAGCAGCAATAGGGACATCGGCAGCAATGGAAACATCAGCAGCAATGGTAACATCAGCAGCAATGGTCCTTGCTTCAGTGGAGACCTGTGCTTGAGGAGTAATGTTGTGCTCAAAAGTTGTAGGCACTTCAGTATTTGCACCATCAAGAGAAACAGATGCTAGAACATTAAGCCCATCAAATATCATATCATCCTGATCTTCCTCAGACTCAGAAAGAATAACCCTTCTTTTCTTTTGCACATGACTACCCTCCAATATGCTGATCTTTTCATTTAGTTCTTGGATAGTTCTACTAAAAGCTTCATTAGAATCCCTGAGCTCCTTTTCCAAATTCTCCACTTTCTCACTAAAATTCCTTTTTGTCTCATTAAGTTCTGACTCCAATGCCTCAATCTTCTTCATAGATTTGTCAAGTAACATGGACATAGAGGTGAGATCAACAGCATCCTCAGCTCCACCAGCAGGAACAACTCTGGGTGGAGAAACATTAAATCCCTCCCCTGCATTGGTGTCATAACTAAATGGCTGCCTAGTAGGACTAGGTGATGAAAGCCTTGAAGAAGAAGGTAAATCCACAGAAGGAGATGGCTGGATAATAGGTGTATCAGCTGAGATGGTCTGATCATTAGATTCAACATTGTCATTAGGCTCAGGTGTAGGTGTTACTGGTCTGGGTGATGGTGGTAAAGGATCATCAGCAGCAACAGATGCAGATGCATCAGCACCAACTGAAGTCTCTTGCTCAGTTGCATTAGGTGATGGTGGGATATTATCAGCAGGATCAGCATTGTCGGCAGGATCAGGGATATCAGCAGGATCAGGGTGGTGTAACATATGAGGCAACAAAGGCAAATGTTGACCAGTAAAGTTCATCTTCATCGGGGCAAACATTTTGGCAGTCAACCTATTGATAATCTTAGGGGACGCATTAATGGTCTGAACACCTAAGATGATTTGAAGAAATCTCGGGTACATCAAAAATCTGTTTTTACCAGTACTGATATTCTCAATCATTCCCTCAAAGATATATTTTGCCCAATTAAAGATCCTACCCTGAGATAAGCAAACTAGACCAGATGCAATAGGACTTGGACATTGATCCCAACCACCTGTCTTAACACTAAGACACTGGAGTAAAGTATGAATCAGAAACCTCCATTGAGGAGACAACTTACTTTTCAAGAAGGTGCAACTTCCAGCAACAGGATACCCTATAGCTGCCATACCATCAATAATGTCTTGCCTTGAAAGATCATATTCTCCTTGTTCCTCAGGAAATTGAAGCTGAACTCGAATCAACTCCTCAGTAATAACCACTTCTTGGTTATCGATGGTAGCAACAATATCATTTTCCCTTCCCACGACGTGTCTTACTTTAGCTGTTCTCCAAAACTGTTTGACCAAAGAATCGTACACCGTCCCTGGGCAATAAGTGAGGGCATAACGAATAGATGACCCACGAAGAAATGTCAGAACTTCATCATAACCAACACTTCTTGAAGAAGATTCCAAATAAGCAACCTTGTTATGATCATCCTTGTAACGAAGAGTTGTCATTGTATTGAAGGAATGATTTAGGGTTTGAAATGAGAAGATTAGGGTTCGATAGGTTTTTGAGAAATTGAGATGAGAGATGTGCAATTATATGTTGAGTTTCCAAAAATATCACTTTAAATTGCTGCTATTTATTGCACGTAACATTGACCAATTAACTTAAGAAGGTTTGACCATTCGGCAGAAACATTTGGTCATTCGGCAGCAATAGGAGGTTTGACCAGTCGGCAGGAATGAGGTGGTTTGACCAAAGTCAACCTTCCGAACTTTGTCATTAAGAATAACTTACCCGAATTAACTCTCAATACCAACCATCAATAAATTTTGCACTAATCTCCATATCGTTATATAACCCTCAAATCATATAACTTTATCATCACAAAACCCTTTATTACCACAAATCAAACTAAATCTCCAAAAATCAAGCCACAATATGAGTTCATCCAAACATCCAATCATCGATATCTCATCAGATTCTTCCTCCTCTAGTGATTCAGGATGGAACAACTACTTCCCCAAAACAGCATCATCCTCTAAAACCAAAGGTAAGGCCAAGGTTGAGGAGGATTCATCTGATCCTCTTCCATCTACCCCTTCTTCTTTTGAGTACTTTAGCTCTGATGATGAAGATTCATCAGAGTTGAAGTCTTTGGTGTATTACCAGGGTGAGTGGGAGACTTTCCCTCCCAATTTTCCTTTAACAGATGAGGACAGAAAACAGATGAAGGAAACTGAAGCTCTGCTTGCTGAAGAGATGGAGAGAACAACTGCAGCTTTCTATAAAGTACCGGTACCAAAAGGCAAGGCTAAACATCAAGAAGGTTCTAGTCGAGAAAAACCAAACCCTAGAAGTCGACACAATCGACAACGTGAAGGCAAAGATCCAAGACAAAGGAAGAATCTCACCAGAACCACTCCCAAGCCAACCCAGCCAGCTTCACAACCAAGCAACCCAAAACCACAACCAACCCATCCAGCTCCACAATCAAGTATCCCTACTTCACAACCAATCCAACCAACTTCAAGGACACGATCCAGAACTCATCAAAGGCCAACTACCTCAAGCTCTTCAAAGCCACCCCCTGAACAAAGACAACCACGGCCAGTGATCTTGGCACTTGCAGTTCCTCATGTTTATGAAGAGATCAGTCGCCAGAGAGGAAAGAGGTTCATGCCTGACAATTTGGGTAAGGGTAAAGAGAAGATGGAATAGGTGATAGGGATTAGGTAGATTGATGTTAGAAGGTTGGAATGATGATATGAATGTTGTTGATTAGTAGCTTTTGAAACTCATAATCTTTTGTAACCAGCAACTGAATGTACTTAACTCTCTTATGAATGAATGAAAATTGCTGTATTTAGCTTTAAGGCCAAGCATTAATAAGCTGCAAAACAAAGTTAACTAACAAAAGATACTGAAAAACCTGCAAACCAAAGTTTAGAGAAACACAAACCATAGACATAAATAAAAGAAAATCAGATAAATTACAACAACATGATAAACCAAACAGAACAATTACCAAAAATACCATGGAGAATAAACCATTCCCCCTCCAAAGATGTGATTATTATAGCCAGGTCTGAGATCCCTTTGAATGTATGAAGAGGAACCAGCAGAAATGGTTCTCTGAATATCAGCAGGAACAGAGGTACCAGCAGGAACAGGTCTATCAGCAGGAATGGGACCTCTATAAAAGTTCATTCCTGCTGCTTGTGGAACATATGGTGGTATCTGTTTAACATTTTTCCACAATGGCCTGGTTTGATGTTGCTCACCTTTCATTCTTTTCTCATGATAATCACAATCTTTAATTAGATGATATTGACTACCACACACAAAACATGTCTTTTTCTTAGCAGCCTTGTTTTTACTACAACTTTTCTTAATATGGACACCATTATCACTAGTGGAACTAGGGACAAAGTTGTTTTTAAAAGAATTAATTGAGCTGTTATCTGAAAAGGCTGATTTAGGAACAGATTTATTATTAGTTGAACTTGAGGACATATGACATTTGGGTGTGGATGTCTTTTCACTTGAGTCACATGAAACAAAGTCTTTAGACTCTGCTTCTGAGGATTTGTCACTTGTGGGACAAGAGACACAATCATTAGGTTCAGGTAAATCATTTGATTTTTTACCATAAACCATTTGTGACTCATTAGAGTCAATGTCAGAGAGAGAGTGGACAGGGGTAGGCATAAAAACTCCTCTGATAGGTGGAGGAACAGCATTCATATTGCCTTCTTTGACAAATCTAACAGGAATTGTATAGTCTATAGGTTCAGGGTTAAAAACACTATACTCGTTAGGGTCATAAAATTGATCTTTCCCTATGTAGTCACCAAACCCTAGACCTCGTTTAGTTCTAACAGACATAGAGCTATCAACAAGCTTATTTAGGTTTTTAGATGAATTTTTCCATTTATCAAACCTAGCCAAGGAATTGTCTAGTTTAGTCTGTACATCCTGTTTTTCTAACACCAACTTATCCTTTTGAGACTCAGAATGTTTAAGCTCATTAGTGGTGTTTTTCAAGTCCCTCTCTAAAACTTTTATCTTTTCCTCATAAGCTAACTGATTCTTTTGAAACCACACTTTTTGCTTTTCTAATGTCTTAACTGCTTTGTCATAAGCTTGAACCTTAATAAAATAATCATTATACTTAGATTTCATTTCATCATATTCATTATTAAGAGTTGAGTATAATTCTTGACAAGCAGAATTACATCTTTGTACCTGAGATGGGAATCCTAACAGAGCATATTCTTCCATATTCTCTTTTGTATTAAAGGATTCACCTTTATCAGTCAGCTTTTCCACAGACTTATTTTGAAACAAATTCCTAATCTTCATTGCAAACAATTCAAATTTATCACCCGACAGCAGCGACATTGTTAAAAGATTCAAGAAAGACAACTCAACAATGTTTCCTTCTTTATCAGAGATCCTTACCAGGCTCTGATACCACTTGTAGGATCGAGTACTTCGAGCTTGATTGAGCTTGGTATAAACAAGAACCTCTGCAATACAAGTGTTTATGCGAAAACTAAACAGCAAGTATTATAAAGAAGAAAACTCTAAAGAACAATGATCCTCTATGGATCAAACTATGAACTATGAATTGTGATCTTGAATATTGATAATGTTAAAGGCGTGTATAAACTCATAGACGGATATATCTTTTATACTAACAAGATGTCCTAACCCTAATCCGTTCTACAAGTAAACGTGTGAAGAGATAAACAACAATCTCTTCTAAAAATAAATCTTAACAAACATTCTAAATATACGGATAACAACTAACACTATCCGCAGGAACAATACTATCGGCAGAAACAAGATAACACTGTCGGCAGAAATGAGCTTTCAGCAGGAACCAAAGCTATCGGCAGGAACCAGCTTTACACTATCGGCAGCAACAATGAAACTCTTATTTCCCAGAGATCCTAACAGAATGCTTTGGGCTTAGATAGCTATCCTGGACTTAGTGATGACTAGAAGAGACATGCATTTTGGACTTAGTATTTTATTTTGTACTCATTGTAACCTTGTAGTTTCAGTATTTCAATTGTAACCTTTGAAATTATATTGTATTATTTAAGTCGTATGTTTATGCTTGCTTTGATATGTCACCATTTATGTGACACTTCTACCCTTGCCGGGTCGGGGTGTTACATAATGAATCATTCAGCTCAACAATACACTCATCTTTGATCCTTATGTCATTTTTAAGTATATTAATGTCATTAACAAGACTAAATTCATTATTTTGAAAATGTAAGACTTGTTTTTCTAGAACACCTAGACATCTTTTGTGATTAGCTAAATTAAAAAGAGCATTAAGTAGCTCTTCTCGATGAGCATCAAATCTCTTACTAAGGTCTTCATAAGCTTTAAGATTAGAGCATGATTCAGTACAATCTATGATAGAATTTACCTCTGAATTAGAAAAGGCCATTAGAGCAATCTCATTGGCAACAAGAGCAGCATTTGGTGGTGCATCCTCTTCATTAGCCATAGAGCTCCAATCATATCCAACACCATCAATAGCCAACATAGCCTTTGGCTCTTCAACTATTACTTCCTCTCTCTTTTCTTGCTTATATCATGTGTTCCTATTATCCTGCTTCCTTGGGCTTCTACATTCTTTAGCAAAGTGTCCTAACCTATGATAGTTGAAACACTCCACTTTCTTCTTATCAAACCCAACAGTTTCATTACCATTTATGGTAATTTACTTCCCAGTTCTTTGCCAAAACTTCTTAGCCCTCATGCTAAGTAAAGCAACCTGCCACTTAATATCCATCTCTTCCAAATCATCACCATCTACCTGCTCAAGGTCTTCATGATTTAGAGGAGAACCACTAGATTGACTGGTTGTAAAGGCATAAAATGTTGGATCTCCAAGTCCAGCAACATCCTTTTGTGAACTAGTAGAAGGACCACCATAAGTAGCATTAGAAACACTTTCAACTTCATCTACCTCTTCAGACTTACTAATACTAGGAAATGATAAGAGTGCAGCATTCCCAGAACTAGTACCATAGTTTCCAGACTTTTTTAGACTTTGTTCAACAATTTTGAAGTTGTTGTGCAAATCATTGAGTTTCATGGTTTCAATGTCTGGCTTGTTCATCCAGACAATAACATGAGTATGGAACTCATCAGGTAGACTTCTCAAAAACTTCATGTTGAGATCTTCCTTCTCTATCTCAAAACCCAACACAGCTAACAGACTGACAAGCTTGTGCATCCTTGAGAACAGCTTATCAAGAGTTTCATTGCTAAAAGCAGTAAAGTTTTCAAATTGTTGTTTCAGCAATGTCTTCTGTATCTTTTTGGTAGTTTCATTACCACCAAACCATGCACAAATCTCTTCAAAAGAGTTTTTGCATCAAGATACTGTTTAAAAGATAGCATCTGCTCACCAGGAATGGTCATAAGCAACAAATTTCTTGCTTTTTGATCATTTCTCTTCTGTATCTTTTCATCATTGGAAACTGGTCCAGTATTTCTTTTCCTAAGTGTTTTCCCTTCAAGGACAACATCTGAATAGCTTGGTGAAAAAGAATCACCATACATAATGATATCCCAAAGAGTATAATCTTGAACCATAAAATATTGCTCAATTCTCATCCTCCATAACTCAAACTCATTCTGTTTGATCATGGGCAACTTTGCAGCAACATTTGAAACCTGAGCATCTTGTACATCCATTTCTATTTTAGCTTCTAAATCAACTATATCAGCCTGGCTCTGATACCACTTGCTAGGATTCGACACACGGTTAAGGTGGTTAAACCTTGTGACTTTGTGTGTATGATATATTGAGTTAATATGATTAAGTACGCGGAATTTACTTAATCACACTTAGAAGGTTATTTTTGTTATGGAAATGGAACGGTTATGATTAGTTATATGACAATAAACAATGAAAGCTTTTCACCAAAACGATTCAATATTATTCAAAATAATACGAGTGATCTTTCTATCACTAGGGTTACAAAGACCTTGAATCTTATGTTCTTACAACTTGTGATATTCTTGTGTTTGTTCTATGTCTTAACGGCTATGAATTCTAATAATAACGTACACTAATATCTAGTCTAAGATCTTCTTTTATAGTTGATGAACTCAAATAAGTACATTTTATTACTATCATTTATCCTATTAATTTGACTTGTTTTATTATATTATGTATGAGGATTGATACTTAATCGTTTACTTTTGTAATTCTCAGGTAAAAACAAGCATTTGGTGAAACTTAGCAATTATGGACTAAAAACGGAGTAAAATGATCAAGATTGTAATTGGTTGTTGGAATGAAGAGAATGAAGACCACTGCCTGACTTTGAAGAATGCGCCGCATGGATTTATCCCATGCGCCGCATATGAAACTCTGGTCAACGAAGAATAACCAACTTGTTCTGCTCCAGATGCGCCGCATCTCACTCATTACATACGGCGCATCTCTATCATTATTTCACCAGAT
Source organism: Artemisia tridentata subsp. tridentata (assembly GCA_021014915.2). Classification (NCBI taxonomy): domain Eukaryota; kingdom Viridiplantae; phylum Streptophyta; class Magnoliopsida; order Asterales; family Asteraceae; genus Artemisia; species Artemisia tridentata. The sequence continues at coordinate 57,615,797 of CP139502.1, read as the reverse complement.
ACGATCCAAGATACAAGAGGACATGCGCCGCATCTAATCATGGAGTTACGCCGCATCTTCTGGCGGTGTACGAATATTCCTGAATATTATAATCTTGGACCCCACGCGAAGTTAAGTCAATGCGCCGCATCTACTTACTAGATGCGCCGCATCTTTCCTCAGACAGAAACTATAAATACCCCAAGACCAGACGAATTCCAAAGTCTTTTGTCAGTTCCGAAGTTTTTAACCGAAGACCGAAGACCAGAACCTTAGGACGAATTCAGTCAAGGAGGCAGCACAAGACACACCAAACGAAGATACAAGAGCTGTAAGAAGGTGCTGCATGTGTTTAATTCATTAAGTAGTTTTGTTTTATTGTGTTAGCAAACTTTAATTCATCAGGATTGGTGGCTTGTGTAATGTGACAACGAAAGATTGCACTCCCTTTAATACTTGCTTTCCCATCAATTAAAGTTTATATGTTGATGTCTTTGGTTACTACTTATTAGTGCATTGATAACCTATGTGTTTATTAGTGGCTTGCGGGCATTTGACTGCGGAAAATAATGTGGCTCCCACGGTTATTACTAAATTGATCACTTAGGAATAACTTTTAGACATAAGTAATCATTAAGGGTTTACTCGCCGATAAGATTAGGACCAACGAGAAAGGGTTAACTACATACACTTCATATAAAGCTATCAATAAAACAAGTGACAATCTACTTAATCATAAGGACAGCCCTCTTATTGTCTCGAGTATTTATCTGTGTACGTGTGTGCTACTTGCTGATTCGTGCCTATTGGTTTATTTTATTATTTAATTGCAAACAAAACCGTGCCAGTCTCTCAGGCTGAAACCCCCTTGCGTTAGGATATTAAAATACTGATTAGAATAACTAGATAATACGTTCCACTCTTAGTGATCGACACTCTACTTACCATTATATTCATACTGACCGGGTACACTGCTCGTTAAGTGTGTGTGTTATTGATAAGTCGGCTAAATATAAATTTAAAACTTGAGTAGGCATTAAAACTGCTAAACCGCAATGACACACGCAGCACATCAAGTTTTTGGCGCCGTTGCCGGGGAGTGAATTGTTATTATCTGTTAATTTGATTAGTATTTTAATTAGGTTTTTCTTTTTATTAGATTAATTGCATCATTGTACTATTTTGCATATTTGTTGTATTGTGTGTTAATTGTTTTCTTTTATTTTTGTGTGTTTTATTTTCGTTGTGTGTTTTCTGTTTTTATTTTTCGTATTTTTTTTTCTGTTCTGCTATCGTTGTACTGTGCTAAATCAAACGATACGGCGCATCTGATCTCTCAGATACGGCGTATTGCGTTCAATTTTTTTTTATAAAATACAACGCGTTTAATTAATTCGATACGACGCATCTTTTCCCCAAGATACGGCGTATCTGTTTTTAATAAGAAATTTTTTCTAAGCGATAAAGTGATACGACGCATCTTCTTTTGAAGATACGGCGTATCTGATTTTGATAAAAAAAATTTTCTAAACGTTAACGCCATACGACGCATCTGATTTATCAGATACGGCGTATCTATTATTTTAATTAAAAACAGTTTTCGAATTATTAAACAGATACGACGTATCGATTTTTGTCGATACGGCGCATCTTACTGAATCAAAAATCTTGTATTTTTAAGCGTAACGAAAATACGGCGCATTAACTTTTGTTAGTACGACGAATATAATTTGATAAATATAGTTGATTTTTGATATTTACTTTGATCGGTCCGCTACTCTCGTGTGCAAGTTGTTTATTTTCAGGATAAATGATGGCTCGAGCATCACCAAGAAAGATTACATTCTGAACCAAACCAAGAAACGCTAGCTGAAGTGACCGAACATAAGACGACAGGAGTGGAGGAAAACTCAGTACTGGTAACATTGAACGTCTTTAATTCTTGAAATAGAATCCCAGGTGAACTCTACGATAATTCAACCTGCCCAAAGGAAAGTTCTCTACACTATAATCTCAGTTTTATTATCCATATTATACATCTGATTCAAATCGTAATCTTAATTTTGTATGCTTAAAAACGATATTTGTTCCTAACCTCGGAATAAATCCTTATCCACTAAACAATAAGATTACAATTATTAATAAAACGTTTATGCCTATTGCTCTTATTTTGAATTCATCTATATGGTATGCCGTTTAACCCAAATTTGATGTATAAGGAACTGTGTTGCGGAGGCTAAGGTACGTTCCTTATTTAAATTTCGTTTACTAACTTAGCGATACGGCGGATCTAAAATTCCAAAGCGCCGTATCTCTGATTAAACTAGGACTCATTGACTAGTCAACGAAATTAAATAGATACGGCGCATCCAAATTTTCTAATACGGCGCATCGTGTCGCCCTATAAATACGACGGGAATGTGCCGGATCTAATATTCTTACCGCATAAACACACACAGTTAAGAACTTTCATGCACTGATATTATACTCCGATTCCGATCACTTTTCTTAAACACACCTTTAATCCGATCTATAATCTTCCTCCTAATCATCAAACTAAGGTAATCATTCCATTTCGATTTAATCTTGATTAATACGAAAATTAGGGTTTATATGATTGAATCGATTCGTGCTTAAATGATATAGAGATATGATTAGGACTTACTCTAGATGGTTTCCCCCGTATTTAATTTGCATAAATAATTGAACTTATAACCTAATTTGATTTAGCCGAAAATTTAGGTTTTGGGTTCGATTTTGAATATTTAGCGGGGAGGCGAATTAGTAGTGGTGGAATGAGATATTTGAACTGATATAAAGAGTATATGATACTGTGATATTTAGTGGTAGTTTACGTCACGGATACGGATTCTCGATAAACGTGCCTGACCCTTTATTTTATACTGATATGCTTTTAGATGCGGCGCATCTAGGTTGATTAATGCGGCGTAACGACCTATTTCAAAATTGATAAAATTCTAGATACGCCGTATTGATTAATCTAGATACGACGCATCTCCATACGCCGTATCTATTGTCTTGCACCGCATCTCTTATACTTTATACAGATACGCCGCACTGATTAAATTAGATGCGCCGTATCTACCTATTTTGCAGACTGTTTACTGACTGTGAATATCTATTTCAGATGGCATTACCAGAGGTCACACTAAGGCATCAGTGGCTACAATTTGAGAACATGGGACTAACTCCTGGGACTCTGGAGGATTACTTGCGTAGGCTTGACTCGATTTACTTCAAGAAAATATTCAGAGTCCAGGTTTTGAGTTTTGATGATGTAGGATTGATAAGTGGTGGACATGCAGCTGAGAGTTTACAGCATCGGATGGAGATGGTAGTTGCTGGAGATGATGAGGAGGTGGTGTTCAGGTCTAGTGCTTGGGAGAGACTATTTAGGATTGACGAGCCTCTGATTAGGGAGCTCATGCTGGAGTTCTTTAGCACGATTCATTACAGGGAGACGGATTTGGAGATTGATACAGCTGACACTCTGGTGTTCAGGTTAGGAGGTGTGCATAGGCAGATGTCGATGAGGCAGTTTATTTTAGCCATGGGGCTACACACTGAGGAGGAGCTTGGATCTGCTGGGTTTGCCAGGTACTGGGCTGAGAGTTTACGGGTTGTCCCTGACAGAGGATTATTCAGTGATTACTGGGACCGGATTTCTTCAGGGGGTGATATTACTACTTCCACCCCCTCATATACTTTGATCAGGGAGCCTATGAGGAGGCTGTGCCATAGGCTGATTGCACTTACTATTGCTGGGAGGGGTCAGTCACCTGAAAAGGTGACTACTCTGGACCTCTTCCTCCTTAGGAGTATGGATGAGGGGTTGTCGGTGAACATCCCCCACTTTTTGGCGCACTACCTCCACCGATCTGCTGCAGGGAGAGATCGGAGGAGCCAGATGACTGGCGGGCATTTTGTTTCGAGGCTGGCCCGCCATTTTGGAGTTATTGAAGCGGAGATCCCAGCGGGGCTGGAGGTTGTTGTGACCCGTCTCCCGGTTATCGATAGGGACTATTTGGTTAGACTCGGGATCTGCCAGGTGACTGTGGGAGGCCACTTTTGGGCAGCATTAGGGCCCGCCAGAGCTGCAGAGCCAGAGGCGGAGCAGGGAGGCCCTCATGGACCTCTGGCTGCTGCTCCTGCCCATCAGGAGGAGGCGCAGGCACCAGTACCCCCACCAGTCCCTGTACGTACCATGGGTCAGAGACTTGACGCAGTCGAGGGAGAGTTGAGAGCCCTGAGGAGAGACTCAGAGTGGTTGGTTATGAGTGTGAGCAGACTATTGGAGCAGCAGGGGATTACCCACACCCGTTCAGATGGTACTCATGTTACGGGAGTGGCACGTGCATACGAGCGCAGAGTCCGCCAGAGGACTGATGGAGCCAGCACTTCCGGGACCCATCCAGACGACCACACTCACCCATGATCTTACTCTCTTGATTTTACTGACATTGTTCCACATATTATTATTATTTTTTGGATTGTACTAATAACTATTCTCGTGTACATATTTAATGTTTCAGTTTATGTTTCTTGCTATATTTGATGAAGACTGGCATTAAGTTCAGCATGAGAGTACGAGAGGACGTGAGAGATCAAACCGTGGAACAAGTCATTTTACAACAGACTGTTATCAGTCTGTTTGGTAAACACATGCGCCGCATCTGGGAAACAGATGCGACGCATCCTATCTTTTATTTCGTTTTATTTTTGTTTCAGGCCGCATGAGGATACGGCGCATCTCAATCCTGAGATGCGACGCATCTCCTGCAATGGTCATATCTTATTTTATTTTTCTGCATTTATTTTTATTTTCGACTTTAAAACTATTTATCAGTTTATTTTAATGCGGCGCATCCCTGGTTAAGGATGCGGCGCATCTTTATTCTGATCCGTATTTATTCCAGGCTCGATACGGCGTATCTTCTTCCATAAGATACGGCGCATCGACTGACCTGATGATTTTCAGTTTTAATTTTTAAGTTTTATTTTTCCTAACTACTAATGTATTATGCAAGTTTGAACCTTTCTTATCTTAGGTGTGTTTTGAAGCTTTGGTGGTATTATAGTTTCCTGGATTTCCTGTGGATACATCAAGTATGAAGCTTAATCGTTCTAATCCACAAGAAAGATGATTTTTGCTCTTATACTAATGGAGGATCATACCGAGCAAATCTCAGGGGAGTTTTCCTGTTCTAATTCTTTTATTTTCCAGTTTTTAACCTTTTATACAAACAACGAGAACGTTGTTTAACTTAAGTGGGGGGATTGGAGAATTAGAACACTTAACAATTACTTGTCCTAAACTTTTTCAAAAATTATGCTTAAAATGTGCTTAATATATCAAAATTTAAAATTTTTTTAGCATGTTTTTGTTTAAGATCTAAGTTGCATAGCTGCACACATGACGTTATTTTCAAAAATTGTGATTTTTCAAAATTCACAAATCTATGAGTGTGCCGGTGACTTGTAAACTTTAGAACTTGGCTTGTATACTATTCGAGACCACCATAATGAGTATTATTTATATAATTGGAATGACTTGTCTAAATTGGTAAAATTCTAGGATTACACCCAAATAGCCTATTATATGTTATGTGTTATTAGCTAACTACACTGGTTAGTTAACCCCCGTATAAACCCTTTGTTACTCTCATTTTTAGAGTAAGATACCCCTAGAAAAACACTCAGAGCCATTCCTTTCGTTTCTTACACCTACGTTTAAAATGTTTCGTTACACCTTTACACCTTAGCCTACCCTGTAGATTAGAATCCGTGGTTGGTTAATTGCTATAGGCAAAGTGTGTTTCCTTACATTACCTGTGTTCGCGTGCGTAATTCATTATCTATGGTTAGGTCGGGAAATTGCACAATGCAATTGGAGTGAAAGTAAATATTGTATATCTTTGAGTTTATTTTTCGTGTGTTTACTACTTTCACTATAATCATTATTTCTGAAGTATGAAAAGTATGGAAAAATTGTCCAGAATTATCATTATAGTGATGTGGTGAAATTTTACACATCTATTTAAATTTAAAAAAAAAAAAAAAAAAAAAAAAAAAATTAGAAAAGAAAAAGAAAAAAAGAAAGTTGGATGTTTGTTTTAAACCAACGATGTAAAGTTATGTAAGTGGTCGATATCACCACTATTTGTTTATACTATATCTATGGATTGAATGGGAATTGGCAGTTATGGGAACGCCAATTAAGGTTTATTCTTTGATTAAGATCTTGTTGAGTATAATTCGTGTCTACCTAAAGCGTGTGTTTCAAGTGTTAAAGCGTGAGTTATTCTATGATATGAGTCTTATTCATGGGATGGTTGGGATAGTGATTAACCACACTTAGGATTTTAATTTATTTGTTTTGTTTATTTTTCATTTTACACCAATTTATATCCCAAATATTATCCATACCCTTTATTATTCTTTATCCAACCGAACCTTTGATTTATTGAGATTAGGGATTTGAGCAATCTTAAGTATCGTAGTCGTGGATTCGGCTATGTATTTATGATTTTGTCACCCTTTTTGATATATTATTATTGGTGAAGTTTGGACCTATCTTTAGCCTATTCGAGTTAAGGATTTGAGCAATTGCAAGTATCGTGTTCGTGGATTCGATCATGTATTTGTGATTTTGTCGCCTTTTCTGGAATATGAGATCGATAGTAAATAAGAATAATTAACCCTTAAGCCTAAAAACCCTTTTTACCGCTTTAGACTTGTTATTCCTTTGCTTTAGTGGGGGAGATGTGTATACTTGCCAAGCTTATGATAGAATATTCGTCGCGACTGGACAGTTAAACGATTAGATTTGTTTTTATCGAAATATTTTATTCTACTTCTAATTCGTTAAGTGTTTGGTTGTGTGATTATGACAAAAATGAATACATGCTTAAATATAAAAATAAATCCTAATATCTTTTAGGATACATTTTCATAAGATTAATTCTAAGGTTTACTTGGGGACAAGTGATGCGCGTGATGTGTCGTTGCGGTTTAGCAGTTTTAATGCCTACTCAAGTTTTAAATTTATATTTAGCCGACTTATCAATAACACACACACTTAACGAGCAGTGTACCCGGTCAGTATGAAGATAATGGTAAGTAGAGTGTCGATCACTAAGAGTGGAACGTATAATCTCGTTAATCTAATCAGTATTTTAATATCCTAACGCAAGGGGGTTTCAGCCTGAGAGACTGGCACAATTTTGTTTGCAATTAAATAATAAAATAAACAAATAGGCACGAATCAGCAAGTAGCACACACGTACACAGATAGATACTTGAGACAATAAGAGGGCTGTCCTTATGATTAAGTAGATTGTCACTTGTTTTAATGATAGCTTTATATGAAGTGTATGTAATTAACCCTTTCTCGTTGGTCCTATTCTCATCGGCGAGTAAACCCTTAATGACGACTTATGTCTAAAAGTTATTCCTAAGTGATCAATTTAGAAACAACCGTGGGAGCCACACCTTGTCCCGCAGTCGGGTGCCCGCAAGCCACTAATAAACACAGAGGTGGTCAATGCACTAATAAGTAGTAACCAAAGACATCAACATATAAACTTTAATTGATGGGAAAGCAAGTATTAAAGGGAGTGCAATCTTTCCGTTGTCACATTACACAAGCCACCAATCCTGATGAATTAAAGTTTGCTAAAACAATAAAACAAAACTACTTAATGAATTAAATACATGCAGCACCTTCTTACAGCTCTTGTATCTTCGATTTGGGTGTGTCTTGTGCTGCCTCTTGACTGAATTCGTCCTTCTCTTCTGTTCGGTCTTTAGGTTTTCGAACTTCCGAATCTCCGAACTTTTTAATGCGTCTGGTCTAAGGGGTATTTATAGTTTGTGTCTGAGGGAAGATGCGGCGCATCTACTTAAGTAGATGCGGCGCATGTACTTAACTTCGCGTGGGGTCCAAGATTATAATATTCAGGAATATTCGTACACCGCCAGTAGATGCGGCGTAACTCTTTATTAGATGCGGCGCATGTCCTCTTGTATCTTGGATCGTATCTGGTGATATCTTGATAGAGATGCGGCGCATGTTGATAGTGAGATGCGGCGCATCTGGAGCAGAATTGACTTGATCTTGTCCATGTCAGTAGACTTCCACTTTATGTACGTTTTGCTCCATTATTAGTCCAAAATCGCCAAGTTTCACCAAATGCTTGTTTTTACCTGAGAATTACAAAAGTAAACAATTAAGTATCAATCCTCATACATAATATAGTAAAACAAGTCAAATAAATAGGATAAATGATAGTAATAAAATGTACTTATTTGAGTTCATCAAATATCCCCCCACTTGAACTTTACTTGTCCCCAAGTAAACCTTAGATTAAATCTCATGAAAATGTATCCTAAAAGATGTTAGGATTTATTTTTATATTTAAGCATGTATTCGTTCATTTCATAATCACACAACTAAACACTTAACGAATTAGAAGTAAAATAAAATAAGTCGATAAAAGCAAATCTAATCGTTTAACTGTCCAGTCGCGACGAATATTCTATCATAAGCTTGGCAAGTATACACATCTCCACCACTAAAGCTAAGGAATAACAAGTCTAAAGCGGTAAAAAGGGTTTTTAGGCTTAAGGGTTAATTATTCTTATTTACACTATCGATCTCAAATTCCAGAAAAGGCGACAAAATCACAAATACATGATCGAATCCACGAACACGATACTTGCAATTGCTCAAATCCTTAACTCGAATAGGCTAAAGATAGGTCCAAACTTCACCAATAATAATATATCAAAAAGGGCGACAAAATCATAAATACATAGCCGAATCCACGACTACGATACTTAAGATTGCTCAAATCCCTAATCTCAATAAATCAAAGGTTTGGTTGGATAAAGAACAATACAGGGTATGGATAATTTTTGGGATATAAATTGGTGTAAAAATAAAAAATAAACAAAAACAAATAAATTAAAATCCTAAGTGTGGTTAATCACTATCCCAACCATCCCATGAATAAGACTCATATCATTGAATAACTCACGCTTTAACACTTGAAACACACGCTTTAGGTAGACACGAATTATACTCAACAAAATCTTAATCAAAGAATAATCCTTAATTGGCATTCCCATAACTGCCATTTCCCATTCAATCCATAGATATAATACAACAAATAGTGGCCATATGAACCACTTACATAACTCTACATCGTTGGCTTAAAATAAACATCCAACTCTTTTTTTCTTTCTTTTTCTTTTCTCATTTTTTCGATTTTTTTTTTTTTTTTTTTTTTTTTTTTTTTTTTTTTTTTTTTTTTGAAACATAAACATAGATGTGTAAAATTTCACCACATCACTATAACTTTCTTTCCGGATAATTTTTCCATACTTTTCATAACTTCAGAAATAATGGTAATAGTGAAAGTAGTAAACACACGAAAAATAAACTCTAAAATATACAATATTTACTTTCACTCCAATTGCATTGTGCAATTTCCCGACCTAACCATATATAATGAATTACGCACGCGAACACAGGTAATGTAAGGAAACACACTCTGCCTATAGCAATTAACCAACCACGGATTCTAATCTACAGGGTAGGCTAAGGTTTAAGGTGTAACGAAACATTTTAAAAATAGGTGTAAGAAACGAAAGGAATGGCTCTGAGGGTTTTTCTAGGGGTATCTTACTCTTAAAATGAGAGTAACAAAAGGGTTTATACGGGGGTTAACTAACCAGTGTAGTTAGCTAATAACACATAACATATAAAGGCTTTTTGGGTGTAATCCTAGAATTTTACCAAGTTAGACAAGTCATTCCAATTAAATAAATAATACTCATTATGGTGGTCTCGAATAGTATACAAGCCAAGTTCTAAAGTTTACAAGTCACCGGCACACTCATAGATTTGTGAATTTTGGAAAATCACAATTTTTGAAAATAATGTCATGTGTGCAGTTATGCAACTTAGATCTTAAACAAAAACATGCTAAAAATTTTTAAGTTTGATATATTAAGCACATTTTAAGCATAATTTTTGAAAAAGTTTAGGACAAGTAATGTTAAGTGTTCTAATTCTCCTATCCCCCCACTTAAGTTAAACAACGTCCTCGTTGTTTGTAATAAAAGGTTAAAAACTGGAAATAAAAAGAATTAGAACGGAAAAACTCCCCTGAGATTTGCTCGGTATGATCCTCCATTTGTATATGAGCAAAAATCATCTTTCTTGTGGATTAGAACGTTAAAGCTTCATGCTTGATGTATTCACAGGAAATTCAGGAAACTATAAATACCACCAACACTTTAAAACACACCTAAGATAAGAAAGGTTCAACTTGCATAATACATTAGTAGTTAGGTAAAAAATAAAACTTAAAAATTAAAACTGAAAATCATCAGGTCAGTCGATGCGCCGTATCCTATTGAAGAAGATACGCCGTATCGAGCCTGGAATAAATACGGATCAGAATAAAGATGCGCCGCATCCTTAACCAGGGATGCGCCGCATTAAAAATAACTGATAAAAAGTTTTAAGTCGAAAATAAAAATGCAGAAAAATAAAATAAGATATGACCATTGCAGAGGATGCGTCGCATCTCAGGACTGAGATGCGCCGTATCTTCGTGCGGCCTGGACTGACTCGACACAGAAAACAGAATAATAAAAGATAAATCCGGGTTGTCTCCCGGTCAGCACTTGTCTTTATTCCAGAGTCTTCAAGTTAGACTCACGTTCAGCTCCTTAGTTGGTCCTTGTCACGGTCCATCCTTCTTCCTTCATCCGAAAGATTTTCCGTATATCTCTGCGACGTTTTCTTCAGTTCGACTTAGCTAGTATAATTCTTTGTTTTCACCGCAGTATATTCTTCATCAGGACCCAAAGAATATTTGATGATTTTAAATTTTTCAGAAGTAATCATGGGTGGCTCATTGTATGGAATCCCAAGTAGTTGACACTTTCTTTTGGTGAACTCTTCTTCGTCCTTGTCAACAAACTCAAAATAAGGATCCTTAATCAAATAGTCATCTAGTTCCTCAATCAACGACTCATTATTATTATCATCTTGAATCGCCTCCCATTCTCTTTCCAAGTCATATTGTAACCGTCGATTAAGCTTTGTGAAATCATCAAACTGTTTATGCACCCATTCCCAGAAAGTAGTATCCGATGTCCCTTTAAGTCCTTTCAAGCGTTCAATCCTGCCCTTTTCTTGTAAAGCCTCCGATTTTCGTGGGCAGTCTTCAACATTATCGTCACCACTCATAATCTTCAAAGGTTACATCCTTTCCAACTCTTTTCATCCCAATTATACTTCCCCCATTACAGGTTCCGTCACTTTTATAATCACAGGTTGGCCAAACACTACTCCCGTCTTTGAAAACGAAGGGTGTACAGGTATGATTAATGTGCTCAAATTCCCATGGTTTATCCGATACCCATGGTACTTGGTCATTCCATTCATAGTACCAGGTGTTTTTGAAATCATCATAAGTCTTAAATCCTGGTAGATCTCCAGTAAGCACATCATCATCGACTTGAAGAAGGTAGTTAAATTCCTTGAACTGCTTGCACAAGGGTGTCTCATACTCTAACAAATCAATGTCAATTCTGAAAAGTTCTTCAATGCCCTCATTGATTGTTGAATCATGATGTGACAACCCATAATCGCTTTCTACTTCTTCGTCTTCTCCTCTCATCCAATATACCCATAATGCATCCTTAGTAGCTCGATCCATGCTCTTATGGTTATTAAACTTACTAGCTAACCATTCTGAAAAATCAACATCGTTAGGGTCATGGTTAACGTCAAAGCAAACCTTTCCAATCATATTCTTTTTTATCTCCATGAACTCGTTAAATTGCTTCTTAAAACTCCGAGTCAACCATGAAGTCATAATCTCCTTGACTTCGTTTGCAGGGGCAAATTCCGGACTACCATATTTGAGTTCTAGCCAATCATTGAGGGAGAGGTCTATCAATCTTACTATCCTGCCATGAAATAGTAATTCCGCCAAAGCATAATTCATGTCATTATCCTGATAGTTCTCATCTAATCCCTTGTACCACTCGAAATAAGGCATGTAAGAGTTTTGGGTATTGTCTCCACCACAGTTGTTGTTGCTTGAGTCCATGTATGCAAGAGAGAATTTCCCATCATCTTCTTCGATAGTAGTCCAGTTCAATCCTTCTGCTTCAATCTTAGGCCATAAGAGCGGCAATTCTTCTCCAGTGTATCTCACAAATACATCATAAGAGAATACCTCTTTGTCAATGTTGCATAAACGCATAAATTCCTTAAAAGCAGCTTCAAGAGGAGTCTCCCAAGAGAATAAGTCTGCATCGATCATGAGTACATTGAATGAATCTGAAAACAAGCATTCCTTAGCAAGATATCCGTTAACTGACATGTCTTCCATAGCAAAATCTGTCATCCAAGGTAAAATCATCAGTAGGATTTGTTCGCTAGAAGAGAAATTAATGAATATTGAAACGGATATAAGAATACAAGTAACTGATATCTGCAGACGATGCGCCGTATCCAAAAAGTTGGATACGCCGTATCTTATGATCGTTAAAATTAAATCAGACTTTATCCAGAAAATAGATACGCCGCTTAGAATTTATGAATGCGCCGTATCGAATTAATTAATCAAAAATCAGTTTATCTAATTAAAATTAAATGCGTCGTATTAACGAAAGTTAATGCGCCGTATTTTCGTTACGTTTAAAAATAAAAGATTTTTGATTCAGTAAGATGCGCCGTATCGACGGAAATCGATACGCCGTATTTGTTTAATAATTCGCAAACTGTTTTTAATTAAAATAATAGATACGCCGTATCTTCAAAAGAAGATGCGTCGTATGGCGTTAACGTTTAGAAAAAATTTTATCAAAACAGATACGCCGTATCTACAAAAGCAGATGCGTCGTATTACTTTATCGCTTAGAAAAATTTTCTTATTAAAAAACAGATACGCCGTTATCTTGGGGAAAAGATGCGTCGTATCGAATTAATTAAACGCGTTGTATTAAAAAAATTAAACGCAATACGCCGTATCTGAGAGATCAGATGCGCCGTATCGTTTGATTTAGCACAGTACAACGATAGCAGAACAGAAAAATACGAAAAATAAAAATAAAAATTAAACACACGAAACAAAAAATAAAACACTCAAAAATAAAAAACAAAGCAAACAAATAACACACAATACAACAAATATGCAAAATAGTACAATGATGCAATTTAATCTAATAAAAAGAAAAACCTAATTAAAATACTAATCAAATTAACAGAAAATAACAATTCACTCCCCGGCAGCGGCGCCAAAAACTTGATGCGCGTGATGTTCGTTGCGGTTTAGCAGTTTTAATGCCTACTCAAGTTTTAAATTAATATTTAGCCGACTTATCAATAACACACACACTTAACGAGCAGGA